>CM026077.1:181242-651632 GCA_014839685.1 Anableps anableps
ATGACAGGAAACGCATCCTAGCATGAAGTTTAACTGATCCATGGATGACAGACAGTGAGGTCTCACCTGAGACTTTCTTCACACAGGTGTCTCTCCTCCAACAGAGCCAGTAACACCAGTTTACCTGCAGGAGAAAAGTGGATCCAAATCACCTACATCTGAAAACTCTTGATTCTGGATCTTTTAGATCTTTCCCTGTTCTCAGTCTGTCTCTGGGTTTTGATGACCCATTCACCGACCTCCACTGTGTCCAGCAGGGAAAGACAGTAGGCCAAATGACCTATCTCCAGCACTTTCTCCAGCAGCCAAAGATGGCGCTGTGATTGTGAAACATGATAAACTGTCACACCACGGTGTTACAGATCAAAAGTGGAGGTTCTGATTAAGACGAACCGTTTCATCACTCTTCTGTCTACTTCCATCACCTGCCTCTTCAGGTTCTGGTCTGCTTCTGGTCTCATACAGGTCAGGTTCTTGAAGGAACCTGGAACATGTGGAGCAGGTATTTCTCTCCTATCTCGTCACATTGGTGGGTTTTTGGAGAGCGGTTTGCAGCAGTCGTCCTGCAGAGCTGACTGACCACCAAACATCAGGACCAGAAGGTCTCATGACTCCCGGTCCGACCTGTTAGACTCTTGTGGGTGTAGATGTTGGACTGACTGCTGTTGGAACATCAGCTGTTGTCTTTTCCACATGAACGACAACTGTAGTGTCTTCAGCTCTTTGTGAAGGAGACGCCCTGATATCTCCTCTCTCCGGCAGGACCTGGGCATCTGCTGGATGGTCAGGCTCTCATTGATCAGCTGCTGTCCTCCTGGAGCATCTTCACATATTCAGGACTGAGTTGGATCCAGTATAGACAGATATGGCTCTGCCTAAGTGCAGATCAGGACCTATCAAGGTCAATGAAATTTATCTCTGTAGAACCTTTCAAGATAAAATGCCTAAACATTAAACCAAGACACATTAAAGGTTCATAGGTGACTTTTATTCTGCTGATCTCAGTTCCCCAGGAAGACGGTTCCAGAGTCCTGGAGCCACTACAGAAGAGGAGCTGTCTCCTTCTGCTTAGTATGGAGGACTATCAGCAGGCTCTGACGACAGGACCCAGGGGACCTGTTGGGGATGTATGGATGTCCTCTGGTTTAACCCGGTGCTGGCCCATAAACGGCTTTCCAAGTCCGAACAAGAATCTTGAAATAGACTTTAAACTTCCCCTTTTCTAAGGTAATTAGCAGCAGGGTAACAAGAGAACCCTGCAACCAGTCCAGGAAGGGTTCTATGTGAAAATGATCTAAACAAGATGAAGCTAAACCATGGATAATTATTTCCAGGTTAGGATAAGAACAATAGGGTCTCTACCACAACCCTAGTTTGGAAATATTTCTCAGATAATAAAGCAGAACTAGTGATGTTTTTCCAAAGTAAAGCCTGAGTCAAAGGTTCTCCCAAGGCTTCTAACTGAGGATTTTGCACCAAGAGGCTCGTTTTGTTATTAATCTTATTTTATTTTTTTATTTCAGTGACTATCAGGACTTGAACCTGGACTCAGATGTCTGTATCAGATGATTAAGTCTAAAATAGAACTTCTTCCTTTGGCAGAGGACTTTGTGTGTTCCACAACTCTGTGGCTACACGCTCATAGAACCCTCCAGAACATCTGGAGGCCCCTGGTCCTGAAGTCACAGGGACTTCTGGAGGTCCCTGTGAGTTTAGGACCAAGGTTCTGAGACAAGCTGGGCGGGTGGACTGGGTGGACGGGAACATCAGCTGCCTGGACTGAGTGACCAACACAGAATCCAGTCCTGAACACCAACATCAGAGTTCGTCCTCAGCTCTGGAACATTGAGTCTACCTGTTGTGTGATGACATCATGCTGTCACAGGTGTGTTGCTGTTACCTGACTCCCCCATGGCATACAGGGTGTAGCCGTCAATCAGAAAGAAGTTGGGGAAGCGTTCTCTTTTGATCCATGACTTTAGGTCTCCGTCCTGTTCCTCTGAACACAAAAGGTCCACCTGAGCTCTGATCACTGACTCACACCTGAAGGTGATGTCATCTAAGCAGGTAACATCTCTTCAAGGTGTTAGAGCCACAGGTTGACCTGAACATGTTTTACCATCGTATATGAAGTATGTCCCATCCTTAAAGAGCAGCACAGCTGGCAGAGACGTCAGCGTCAGATCCTGAACACAGTCAGCCGTCAGGCCACCGTCTCATCTAAGCAACCAAACACACCGAGGTTCCTCAGGAGGCCTCGTTTCCACTGAGTGGCTCGGTTCGGGTCGGTGGGGGCCAGGCTGTTCAGTATGGTCGATGCGGATCGGTGGGGGTCTGGGAGGGGGGTCGGTGGGGTCAGTCAGTGTGGATCGGTTGGTTTGGCACTAGTTGCACTAGTATGATGCCACATTAAGCGTTTGGGTTTAACCCATCTACCCAGTGAGAGTCTCAGCTGGTGTGGACTATAAGGTAGCGTACCGCACCAGAGCACACCAACCCGTACCGTTCAGTGGAACCATGCAGGCATGTCCCACCTTTGCAGGACCTCTCTGCTGGCAGAGAAAAAGTAGGTGTGGACAATTAGCTCCTCTGCTGCAGCTGTCAGATTTCCCTGCAACACACAGCAGCTATGGGTCAAAAACAGGGTTCTGAACGGGTTTAATGGTTCTGGTGGACAAAACAGGACCTTACGTCATGGTGGAATAGGAAGAGGTCCTGTGGCCAGCGTGCAGCTGCTGGTACTGCTTCAGGTCTTGGTCCTATGTTGGTTCATTATGAGTGGTGTGTTTGGGGCACGCACCTTGAGCTCTGATGTTGCTCCCACGTAAACAACTACGACACCATGGTGGCTGATGGCGTGTTGGAAGAGGCGCGTGCTGCTTAGAGAACGAACCAGCGGCCTGAATGACATCACAGACTGTCATCCTACTGATGTGACATCACTGTGACATCACTGCATGATAGTTGTTGTGATTTTGTCTAATATCTTCATGTCCATGCTCCAAACTCACCCTGAAACCCGGTCAGCAAAGTCCATGATTCCATCTTTGGTTCTTGATCCTGGGTAGTTAAACTTGATGTCGTTCTTCAGCCTGCAGAGAAAACGGATCAGTCATGGCTCCTGCGAGGGGAAGCCGGCGCTGCCGGGTCTGTTTTTATGAAAGCAGACGAATGTGACCCTGCAGTGCATTGAGGTGAACTTCGATTAGAACAGCCCCAGAAACATGGAGTGTACAGGGTGATGTAGAGTATCTGCGAGCTGACAGTAGATGAACAGCTTTTCTTCTGCTGCAAATTGACTCGATGCAGTCGGGTTCATTTTAGGAACCCGACTGCAGCTTCTCAGAACCAGGGTCCAGTTGGAACCCTGTAGAACTGAACAGAACCAAACTGGACCTGCGGAAAGCAGAACCTCTGATGCAGACAAAAAGCATTTTTATAATGAAACCTGAGCACAGATTATTGCTGATGGAAAAGGTGTAATTGTGACATGACGTCACAGTGACGTCACATTGTTGTCAGGACTTACATGAGAATGGCAGGATAATTTCGGACCTTGAACTCTTTGGCCAAACCTACGGGAGAACCCAGACAAAACATCAACCAGGTGACAGAACCTTCATCCAGGATTTATTGCATGCTTTTATTTTGAAGGGACTGACCAGTGTTGACTGTAGCGTCTGATTTTCCAACACGAACCAGAGAACCAAGACTCCGAAGCTCCGATCCGATCTGGTGCCAGACAGGATCCAGCTGTTTGCAGAAGGAACACCAGGGGGCGTAAAACTGAGGAGAGACAGGAAATCAGAGTAATCAGAGTAGTAAGAGTAATGAGATTACTGTAATAGGTTGGAGGGGAAGTACCTGGATGAGCCAGATCTCCTCTGGTTCTTTTGTTTCCATGAAGCTGAAATGGATGAAAAGATCAGAGTGATTATTGATTACTGATGGGAGGGTTAAAGTTGAAAGGTCCCCAGGTTCCGCCAGATGATCTGAGCAGCTGTGGACCCCCAGGAGGAAACCGGACCACCATCAGAACCTTCAGAACCATCATGGTCGGTGATCCTGCTGGGATCAGAATCTGTTGGGTTGGATCCTCGTTTGGTCAAAGTCCTTAAGGGTCCAGAGGTTTTCTCACCCTTCAAGCCTTTCTGCATGTTGTCCTGTTCCAACACCTACATCGCACATCACTCTGAACACACCATCACCATGGTGAAGCATGGCGGTGGCAGCATCATGCTGTGGGAAGATGGATGGAGCTAAATCCAGGACAACCCTAGAAGAAAACCTGTTAGAGACCTGAGACTGGGGTGGAGGTTCACCTTCCAGCAGGCCGACCAGAGATATTATGGGATAGTTTGGATCAGATTCATGGATTAGAATGGCCTAGTCAAAGTGCAGACCTGAATCGATCTGTGGCAGGACATCTCCCTGCCGTTGTCCTCATGGACTTGTTTCCAACATGTTAAACACATGTTCAGAACCTGCTTCAGCGCAGCGTTTGGACCAGGAGGTTCTGATGACCATCAGAACCTCTGGAGGAACTGGTCTGATCCTGGTTCACCTTCCAGAACTCTGGTCCACGTTTTGCTCAGACTTACGTGTCGTCCAGCTCCTCCACGAAAGCTGATCCCGACAGAACCGACACCAGCAGCAGAACTGAGGACACAGAGGACAGACATGAACAGAACTGGTACCAGCAGCAGACCATGGGAGTGGACCCGGTCAGCAGAGGTTCTGTGGTTCTGGTCCAGTTTTATTGATCAGTCCTATTATAGTCTATATGCTGAGGTCATGTGATGTTCTGTTGGACCCAGTCCCTACGACCCTTTGGGTCATGTGACCTGAACGAAGCTTTATTGCTCGACCCGGCTGGTCAACAACGCCACATTTATTTTAAATCTTTGTCATGAGTGACTGGAATATTGTTGAAACTGACCCGGTTCTACAGAACCAGAACAATCAGACATACGCATGTCATTTTTAGGTCAATTATAATATTTTTATTTCAACATTTTCTAAACGGACCCAATGAACCAAACACTGAACCAAAACCCAGAACCTGGAACATTGATAAGATGCTACACGGCTCGGTCTAGTCCAGTTTGGTCCGGTCCGGGTTGTTTCAGTCCAGTCTAGTCTTGTCCGGTTAGGTCCAGTCCGGTTCAGTCCGGTCAAGTCCAGTCTTGTCCTGTCTTGTCCAATTCGGTTCGGTCTAGTCCAGTCCGGTTCGGTCCAGTCCAGTCCAGTTTTTGAGGTGACAGTTCTGATCCACAGAACCACAGCTGACCGGTACTGAGACCCCCAGGCATGTGAGCTGGTTCTGGAGGTGTGCTGCTAGGCTAAATAGATGTTCTGATCAGACAGAGGTCTCACTCTGAGTGTGTTCCTGAACACTGAGCTCTGATTGGCTGATTGATCTCAGACAGACCAATCAGAAGTGCATAAAGTCCAACTTGTTTTTTTATTCAGGATTTTATCATTTCACTGCAGATGGACCCGACCAGAACCCAGAACCTGACTGTTGCCAGAACTGATCAGTGAAGGTTTTGTTCATTTAAAGAGACAGTACACATTGATCAATAGGAGCACCTCAGTCAGGTTCTGATCCTGTCTAGTTCTGGTTCTGTTGGGGTAGGTCCATACCTGGTTCTGTTCCTCTTAGGTTCTTTGCCCATCTGCTTCAGCTAGTTTTTGGATCTCTTTCTATTTTATCCTCATCCTGTCATGTTCTGGTTCTCCTGGTTCCGGTTCTCCCTGGTTCTGTCAGGTTCTGATCCTGCCTGGTTCTGGTTCTCCCTCGTTCTAGTTCTCCTGGTTCTGTCAGGTTCTGATCCTGTTTGGTTCTGGTTCTCCTGGTTTTGATCCTGTCTGGTTCCGGTTCTCCCTGGTTCTGTCAGGTTCTGATCCTGCCTGGTTCTGGTTCTCCCTCAGCCTCCAGAACCGGTAAAGCGAGCAGAGTTGTGTGGAGGACGTACCTGAGAGCAGAACCGTGTTCCGTTGGAGCGACATGTCGACTGCAGCAGGGTTCTGACGGCCCGTTAATCCAACAGGTTAATCCCACAGATTAACGGGCTCAATCCGGTCCCACCTGAGCAGCAACAGCAACGCTGCGGGGCCGAGGATGACCAGCAGGGGGCAGCAGACCCCACAGGACGAGGAGCAGGACCCAGATTGTCGGGCCTGATCCGCTGATAATCCATAAAGTTGAATCAGTTTAATCTCAGCATCTGAAACTTTATTGATCCAGACATGAAGACACGAACACCCGTCTTTGGCCTGCAGGACAGCCTGGTATCCAAGGAGACCAGAAAGATGGTGGACCATGCTGCGTCTTCTAACCAACCAGGCCCGGTTCTGGTGACCGCCAGGACTGGCTCCTGGTCACTCTTCAGGTGTCTGACCCGCAGGTCTCCTTTCAACCTTTGAAACTTCTCTGGGTGCTCCTCCAGCTGGACCGGCTCCTCAGCTGACCTCTGACCTTCGAACTTCTGCTCCTCACCTCAGATCCTCTCCATCTCACTGCTCCACCTCAGTTCACCTCCCTCCACCTGTCTACCCTCCACCATTAGCCTGCTTTTATATATATATATATATATATATATATATATATATATATATATATATATATATATATATATATATATATATATATATATATATATATAAATTCCCTTCTCACCCTCCACGGGTGGTCTTTCCCAACCTCTGAGCTCGGGTCCTCTACCAGAGGCCTGGGAGCTTGAGGGTTCTGCGTAGTATCTTGGCTGTGCCGAGAACTGCGCATTTCTGGACTGAGATGTCTGACGTTGTTCCTGGGATCTGTTTTAGCCACTGCTCCAGCTTGGGGGTGACTGCCCCGAGGGCCCCGATGACCACAGGCACCACTGTGGTCTTCACCTTCCAGGCCTTCTCCAGTTCCTCTCTGAGGCCCTGGTATTATATATATATATATATATATATATATATATATATATATATATATATATATATATATATATATATATATATATATATATTCATTCATTGTTTTATTTTAAACTTTTTTGTGGTACTAAATGTTAATATTCATAAAGTGGTTCGTGTAAAACCTGAAAGACTGTTTTTAATAACATCCAATATTTAGTTTAAAACTCTCGACATGAAGCCTCTTCAGTCCGTTTGTTCTTATTTTATCATCTTCCGTTGTCATTATGCTGTATTGCGTCAGTTGTTACGTCATGGTCTCAATGCATTTTTAACCAACAACAATAATAATAATAATAATAATAATAATAATATAGTTTAGAAAATATCTATTAAAAAAAAAAAAAAAAAAAAAAAAAAAACCCGTTCAATAAAGTTTTGTTTAAAAAAAACCCTGGATTACTCACGCGCAGCTGGCGTGCGCAGCTTCCGGCTTCTCTGAGGAATCAACAGCTGATCGAACTCGCTCCCCTGTAACCGGATCAGAACCGGGTGGATCCAGGACCATACTGCAGCAGGTAAGTCCACCTGTCCCCTCTTGCGTCTCCATGGAAACAGCAGCGGGACCGGAACACCGTAGAGTGGGGTAGAGTGGGGTGGGGTGGACTGACAGTCTGTCTCCAGCACCGAGCGAGGAGTCCAATAGGAACCCGAACCGGGTCAGAGGAGAACTCTGGACCCTTTAGACTGAGATCAGCCCGGTTCTGTCCAGCTGGACTCCAGAAGCGGCCCCTGCGGGCCCCCAGTAAGGCCAGGGAGGGCGATTATGAAGCACGGGTTACCATGGTAATGACGTGATCCGCTCCTTGACCCTGATGACGGCGTCGCATCCCCAGGTCTCTGGCAGACTGGGACCAGACTGGGACCAGCTGCTCACTGGGACGGGCACTCTTCTCGGTCACTGGGTGTTGAACCTAAACTGGACTCACAGGTTCAACCTGCAGGGGGCGCTGCTGCTGGAGACCTTTGACCCCCCCTGGTGGCATCACACTTCTTCTGTGGTGTCTGTTGGAGCCTAACCCAGAACTCTGGTTCTGATGGGTCCTGTCTGGTCCTGATGAGTCCTGACTGGTTCTGACTGGTCCTGATGGGTCCTGTCTGGTCCTGATGAGTCCTGTCTGGTTCTGACTGGTCCTGATGGGTCCTGTCTGGTCCTGACTGGTCCTGTCTGGTCCTGACGGGTCCTGATGAGTTCTGTCTGGTCCTGATGGGTCCTGACTGGTTCTGACTGGTCCTGATGGGTCCTGTCTGGTTCTGACTGGTCCTGATGGGTCCTGTCTGGTCCTGATGAGTTCTGTTTGGTCCTGTCTGGTTCTGACTGGTCCTGGTTCTGTCTGGTCCTGATGGGTCCTGTCTGGTTCTGACTGGTCCTGATGGGTCCTGTCTGGTCCTGATGAGTTCTGTTTGGTCCTGTCTGGTTCTGACTGGTCCTGATGGGTCCTGTCTGGTTCTGTTTGGTCCTGATGGGTCCTGTCTGGTCCTGATGAGTTCTGTCTGGTCCTGACTGGTTCTGACTGGTCCTGATGGGTCCTGTCTGGTTCTGTTTGGTCCTGATGGGTCCTGTCTGGTCCTGATGAGTTCTGTCTGGTCCTGACTGGTTCTGACTGGTCCTGATGGGTCCTGACCAGAGTCCTGCTCCTCCAAAACTGAGGTCTTGTTTCCACCAAAGAGCAGAACACCCTTCAGCCCTGCTGTGACGTCATCCTTCCCGAGACCGGTCCGGTGGTCCGAAGGTTCCTTCGGACCACCGGACCGGTCTCGGTCCGTGGAACGGAACCGTTCCTGTAAATCGGCTTTG
The DNA here is from genome assembly GCA_014839685.1 of Anableps anableps. Classification (NCBI taxonomy): domain Eukaryota; kingdom Metazoa; phylum Chordata; class Actinopteri; order Cyprinodontiformes; family Anablepidae; genus Anableps; species Anableps anableps. Next base: position 190,007 of record CM026077.1, read on the forward strand.
AGAACGTTGATCCGGCAGCGGGAGCTGGTTCGTGGCTCTGGAGGTTCCCGTCACGTTAATGAGAACCAGAACATGGTCCAGGTTCTGCCGGGCCGAACCTTCGTTTGTCACGATGCCTTTTCGACGTGTCCAGGTGCCGGAGTCAGATGACCGCGGGCGGCCAGTCGGACAGCAGCGGTGGTGGCGATGTCGTGGGTGGAGCAGCGGTACCGTGACATCAGCCCTGTGGCTCTGCAGGTGGTGGGCGGGGCCACGAGCTCCAGTCTGTACTGCCAGGAGGTGGAGGGCCTCCCGCAGGTGGAGTCCTTCCTGGTGGAGCTTTATCGCTGCAAGGTCTGCCAGTTCACCTGCGGCCTGAAGACGGCCATCGGCAGCCATCTGCTGCTGCGCCACGACCCCCACGCCCTCACCTGCCTGTCTGGACCTGATGGAGGCCGGGGGGGCCGGGGGGGGGCCGGAGCCAGGGTCGCCCTACCAGCTGGATCTGAGCGGAGACTCCAAGCAGAGCGATGAAGATGAGGAGTTCCTGCTCTACAACATGCTGGGCAACATGAGCCCGCCCACCTGTGACATCAGCACGGAGGAGGGGCTTCAGGTGGCACACACCTGTGAGGTAACACACACCTGTGTCCTGGGGGGGGGGGAGCGGGGGGTCTCTGATGGTCTCATGGTCTGGTCAGGTTTACCTGATGGCTTTCTGAGGATCACCTGGTAGTTCTCCAGACGTGGAGCTCAGATGGGTCTCTGGTTCCACCTGGACCCACCATCACCTGATGATGATGGGTCCACCCATGGACGTCTGCTGGACGTCCTCCTACTCTGCTCAGTCTCCTCCTTCTTCTGCGACACCTGCTGCAGGTCAGCACTCTGTTTGAGGAGGAGGAGGAGTCCTCCATCTTCCCTCTGAAAGGAGCAGCGGTGGACATGTCCTGTCCCATCACCTCCCCCTCCACCCAGGAGCAGCTGGACCAGTCTGCCCACCTCATGACTCTGGGGCTCTGTCGGATCTCCTCCGTCAGACCTCCTCCTGCTGCTCCTGCTGACGCCTCCCGCCTGCAGCCGAGAAGAGCAGAGGCTCCGCCCCCTGGCCACCGCCGGCTGCCGTGTCTCCTCTGTCCTCTGACGCTCCCGTCCAGACGGCTGCTGGACGTCCACGTCCGGTCCCATAGAGCGGCCGGCGGCTTCGGCTGCACCCGCTGCGGCTGGACCGCCGCCAGCTGGGAGGCGCTGGAGCCTCACTGGAGGAACCACTGCAGGAGAGGAAGGAGGAGGAAGAGGAGGACGAGGGAGGAGCAGAAGCACCAGCAGGAGAAGAGGAGCAGGACCAGCAGGAGGCCTAGGTCAGGAGGCCTCCCCAGTACATCTCCAGGTGAGCGCCAGCTTCAGATCATGTGACCAATCAGGGATGGAGAATCACCTGCTGATGGTGCTGATTGGTTCCCTTCAGGCAGATGGAGGGCCCAGCTGACTGAACGAGCAGAGCCAAAGAGGGCGGAGCTTGCTGACAGGTGAGTCACCACTCAAGGCCCAAGAGGCCGACCGATGTCATCGACTTGCCTTTTTTTTTGCCTCAGCAGTCGCTCCTGATGGCGCACACGGTTTTTAGACAGGCATATCATTGGGCAGCACAGCGCCCCCTCCAGGCGGCGGCTCCTCGTCAATGCGGACAAGGTGATCCGTGAAAATGGTCAGAGTGAATCAAAAACTGTTTCTGCAGGAGAAATTTGAGACGTTGTCATGGTTACATCTAACTGTATGCCTTTGTCGACGGAAAAGAAGTGATCTCAGCCGGGTGGGGAGCGGGTTAGGGTAAACCCTTTATTCTTTATTAATCTGCACCATCGGTCGGGGAGCGGGTTAGGGTAAACCCTTTATTCTTTATTAAACTGCACCATCGGGCGGGGAGCGGGTTAGGGTAAACCCTTTATTCTTTATTAAACTGCACCATCGGGCGGGGAGCGGGTTAGGGTAAACCCTTTATTCTTTATTAAACTGCACCATCGGGCGGGGAGCGGGTTAGGGTAAACCCTTTATTCTTTATTAAACTGCACCATCGGTCGGGTCGGGGAGCGGGTTAGGGTAAACCCTTTATTCTTTATTAAACTGCACCATCGGTCGGGGAGCGGGTTAGGGTAAACCCTTTATTCTTTATTAAACTGCACCATCGGGCGGGTCGGGGAGCGGGTTAGGGTAAACCCTTTATTCTTTATTAAACTGCACCATCGGGCGGGGAGCGGGTTAGGGTAAACCCTTTATTCTTTATTAATCTGCACCATCGGGCGGGTCGGGGAGCGGGTTAGGGTAAACCCTTTATTCTTTATTAATCTGCACCATCGGGCGGGTCGGGGAGCGGGTTAGGGTAAACCCTTTATTCTTTATTAAACTGCACCATCGGGCGGGGAGCGGGTTAGGGTAAACCCTTTATTCTTTATTAATCTGCACCATCGGGCGGGGAGCGGGTTAGGGTAAACCCTTTATTCTTTATTAATCTGCACCATCGGGCGGGGAGCGGGTTAGGGTAAACCCTTTATTCTTTATTAATCTGCACCATCGGGTGGGGAGCGGGTTAGGGTAAACCCTTTATTCTTTATTAATCTGCACCATCGGGTGGGGAGCGGGTTAGGGTAAACCCTTTATTCTTTATTAAACTGCACCATCGGGCGGGTCGGGGAGCGGGTTAGGGTAAACCCTTTATTCTTTATTAAACTGCACCATCGGGCGGGGAGCGGGTTAGGGTAAACCCTTTATTCTTTATTAAACTGCACCATCGGGCGGGGAGCGGGTTAGGGTAAACCCTTTATTCTTTATTAAACTGCACCATCGGGCGGGGAGCGGGTTAGGGTAAACCCTTTATTCTTTATTAAACTGCACCATCGGGCGGGTCGGGGAGCGGGTTAGGGTAAACCCTTTATTCTTTATTAATCTGCACCATCGGGCGGGTCGGGGAGCGGGTTAGGGTAAACCCTTTATTCTTTATCAAACTGCACCATCGGTCGGGGAGCGGGTTAGGGTAAACCCTTTATTCTTTATTAATCTGCACCATCGGGCGGGTCGGGGAGCGGGTTAGGGTAAACCCTTTATTCTTTATTAATCTGCACCATCGGGCGGGTCGGGGAGCGGGTTAGGGTAAACCCTTTATTCTTTATCAAACTGCACCATCGGTCGGGGAGCGGGTTAGGGTAAACCCTTTATTCTTTATTAATCTGCACCATCGGGCGGGTCGGGGAGCGGGTTAGGGTAAACCCTTTATTCTTTATCAAACTGCACCATCGGTCGGGGAGCGGGTTAGGGTAAACCCTTTATTCTTTATTAAACTGCACCATCGGGCGGGGAGCGGGTTAGGGTAAACCCTTTATTCTTTATTAAACTGCACCATCGGGCGGGTCGGGGAGCGGGTTAGGGTAAACCCTTTATTCTTTATTAATCTGCACCATCGGGCGGGTCGGGGAGCGGGTTAGGGTAAACCCTTTATTCTTTATCAAACTGCACCATCGGTCGGGGAGCGGGTTAGGGTAAACCCTTTATTCTTTATTAATCTGCACCATCGGGCGGGTCGGGGAGCGGGTTAGGGTAAACCCTTTATTCTTTATTAATCTGCACCATCGGGCGGGTCGGGGAGAGGGTTAGGGTAAACCCTTTATTCTTTATCAAACTGCACCATCGGTCGGGGAGCGGGTTAGGGTAAACCCTTTATTCTTTATTAATCTGCACCATCGGGCGGGGTCGGGGAGCGGGTTAGGGTAAACCCTTTATTCTTTATTAATCTGCACCATCGGGCGGGTCGGGGAGCGGGTTAGGGTAAACCCTTTATTCTTTATTAAACTGCACCATCGGGCGGGTCGGGGAGCGGGTTAGGGTAAACCCTTTATTCTTTATTAAACTGCATCATCGGGCGGGGAGCGGGTTAGGGTAAACCCTTTATTCTTTATTAATCTGCACCATCGGGCGGGTCGGGGAGCGGGTTAGGGTAAACCCTTTATTCTTTATTAATCTGCACCATCGGGCGGGTCGGGGAGCGGGTTAGGGTAAACCCTTTATTCTTTATTAATCTGCACCATCGGGCGGGTCGGGGAGCGGGTTAGGGTAAACCCTTTATTCTTTATTAATCTGCACCATCGGTCGGGGAGCGGGTTAGGGTAAACCCTTTATTCTTTATTAATCTGCACCATCGGTCGGGGAGCGGGTTAGGGTAAACCCTTTATTCTTTATTAATCTGCACCATCGAGCGGGTCGGGGAGCGGGTTAAGGTAAACCCTTTATTCTTTATTAATCTGCACCATCGGTCGGGGAGCGGGTTAGGGTAAACCCTTTATTCTTTATTAAACTGCACCATCGGGCGGGTCGGGGAGCGGGTTAGGGTAAACCCTTTATTCTTTATTAATCTGCACCATCGGTCGGGGAGCGGGTTAGGGTAAACCCTTTATTCTTTATTAAACTGCACCATCGGGCGGGTCGGGGAGCGGGTTAGGGTAAACCCTTTATTCTTTATTAAACTGCACCATCGGTCGGGGAGCGGGTTAGGGTAAACCCTTTATTCTTTATTAAACTGCACCATCGGTCGGGGAGCGGGTTAGGGTAAACCCTTTATTCTTTATTAATCTGCACCATCGGTCGGAGAGCGGGTTAGGGTAAACCCTTTATTCTTTATTAAACTGCACCATCGGGCGGGTCGGGGAGCGGGTTAGGGTAAACCCTTTATTCTTTATTAAACTGCACCATCGGGCGGGTCGGGGAGCGGGTTAGGGTAAACCCTTTATTCTTTATTAAACTGCACCATCGGTCGGGGAGCGGGTTAGGGTAAACCCTTTATTCTTTATTAAACTGCACCATCGGGCGGGGAGCGGGTTAGGGTAAACCCTTTATTCTTTATTAAACTGCACCATCGGGCGGGTCGGGGAGCGGGTTAGGGTAAACCCTTTATTCTTTATTAATCTGCACCATCGGGCGGGTCGGGGAGCGGGTTAGGGTAAACCCTTTATTCTTTATTAATCTGCACCATCGGGCGGGGAGCGGGTTAGGGTAAACCCTTTATTCTTTATTAATCTGCACCATCGGGTGGGGAGCGGGTTAGGGTAAACCCTTTATTCTTTATTAATCTGCACCATCCCCTTTTAGGTGAATAATTCCAAATCAGAAAATGTTAAATGTCTGTATGGGTGACAGAAACTTCCATATCGGTGGACCGCTAAATGCCGTCCCTGCCAACAGCCACTCAGAAACCAGCATGTGATTTCAACAGGTCTGTTCCCAGTCTGAACACTTCACCTCAGACTGGTTCATCACAGACCGTCTCACCAATCAGGAACATGGAGGAGCAGGAGGCTGAGAGCAAGCAGACAGGCCTCATCTGCTCACTGTGCCACAGGTAACTACATTACCCACAATTCATTACTGCACACATTGATAGATCGACCAAGCTGTGTTCACTGGCCATTAGACACCTGAGTACCAAGGTATTTTCTCTCTACAGGACGTTCTCCTCTAAGCTGACTCTGAAACGTCACCTGGGCGTCCATGGAACAGAAAAACCGTTTACCTGTCCTCACTGTCCCTACAGCAGCAGGCTGAAGGCCTCACTGTTGCAACACCTGAGGACTCACACGGGTAACACACCTGAGTCTCACACAGGTAACACACTTGAGTTGTGACCTTTGGTCAGATGAATTTACCTGTGTTTTCTGTGTGTCCAGGTGAGAAGCCGTTCAGGTGTTCCGAGTGTCCGTATGCTTCCATCGATCGCAGCTCCCTGCTGAGACACAGCAGAACTCACAGCCAGGTGAAACCCTACAGCTGTCAGCTCTGCAGCTACAGCAGGTAACACACCTGTTAGACACGCCCACTTCATACCTGATTGGACCGTGTTTTAGTTCCTCTGTCTGAATGTTGTACCTGCTAGTTACCATGGTAACTTCACGTTTTTCTGCCGTCAGCATCCAGAAGAAGAGTTTGGACCTCCATGCTCGCCGGCATCACACAGGCGAGGTGTTTCCATGCCAACAGTGTGAGTACGCCAGCCCGGACCGCCAGCTGCTGCTGAAACACACCCGGAGACGCCACGCCCCCGCTCAGCTCCCTGTGCTCTGATTGGACTGTGAGCTGCTGCTGATGTCACCTTGTGTGCTGGTCACATGTTTACTCTGCAGAAAATATTTAGATTTTTATTTTACATGAAAATAAAGATGTGAAAAAAAAAACAAAACAATTTGATGACCTGAAGATTTGTAACACCTGCCAACACCTGAAATACACATGAAAAGAAACCTGCAAACACCTGAAATATACCTGAAAACACGTAGAAAACACCTGAAATACAAAGCACACTTGTAACATCTGGGACACCTGTGACATGTTTCGCAGTTCGTCTGAAAGGAAAAGTTTGGCTCATTGTCTCTAAAGACGCTGCCTGTATTGAACCAGCGCAGCAGCCGGGCGTTTCATGCAGAACGCCTGCAGGGGGAGCTGGAGCTCCGTCAGCCGCCTGCTGAACATTATTCTTTGCTTTGTGATTAAAAACTGATCAGTTGGTTTTATTCTGACCCAGAGCCGGGTTCTGCTGGGACCGATCCAGAACAGGAGGAGAACCTGAGAGAGAAGAACTGAGCACATGCAACGACAGTAAAGGTGTTGTGTTCACTGACCTGTAGATGCTGTGGGAAATTTGACACATTCACACTGAAACAGAAACGATGAGAGATGAGTTTGTAGTTGTAGCTTCATTTATGAACATTTAATTCAACACTTTTGTTTTCTTTAATCAGCAAGAATAAACAGTTTTTCACGAAGGTGAATTTTTAGTTGTAAAACGTCTACATCCTCATGTAGAGACGTTCTGGACATTCTTTACAACAGTATCAGAATCTATATTTTGTTCAAATGAGCTTTCAGAGATAACCAGACCCTGAAAATGAAATTAAAACATCAAATAAAAATAAAATGTGCTGCACTTTATAACACCATCTTTTTGTCAAGGGAATGGTTCCATTGCAACTTTAGATTTCACAAATATGAAAACATGAGTTAAAGAGCAAATCGCCAACGCTGTTCTGTACATCAGAAGTTCCTTTTCTTCAGTATCAAGCAAACTAATGCTCTTGGATATCTGATCCTTATGATTAAACAAAAAAATGCACCTTTCTCTGCCAGATTGACAGTTTGACTCAACTTTCTAATGACTGTTCTCCTTTTTCCTCTACATAAGAGAAGTTTTAAAGAAACAATCCTAAAACATTAATATACGCCTGAGCAGTGGGCTGGTCTCTGCGACTTTATTACAAGTTGTTGCCTAAGGACATGAGAATTTCCTTCTCAGCTCCTGACACTAAATGGCGTTTTTATAATGGTCTTAATTCTCAGCAGAAATCTCTCGTTTTCACGAGAACCTCAGATCAGTTCAGTTGGAATGAGCTGAACCGTCCAGCATCTCAGGCCACTTTTCATAAAAAGCAGTTCTACACCATCCTCATTAATTCTAATATTCACTCAGTGAGTAATACTACCTGTCCACTCTGGACATGTGGGCTCATGGGTGCTGCTTGGTGCTGCATCTTTCTTCTGACTATAAGACAGTTATGGGGTGTCGGTTCATAAAAATATTTATATTATGCAACATTATGTGATATACACCACTCTGCCACAACATTCATTGGCTTGATTGATCAGTGGTTTGCCTTACCCGTTTCACTGTCCTCATTTGACGTTAATAACTGTGAGCTCACTTTAGTGAGAAAGTTGCCAATTTTTGCACATTTGGCTGTGATCTTTCCTCTTTTCCTTCTACACACCACTCTTGCTCCTTTTACTTTCCATCTTTTAAACACCGCTGACTGAGAGCACCGAGGTGTTACATCAGAGATCGTCTCTGGGGAAAAGAAAGGAAAGCTGCCAGAGCAGGCGTGTTGTGACTGTATGCTACTCTGTATGGCCGTGGGTTACATCTATGTAGCCTATAAGTTGATGCAGTTTGGGTCCCGCAGCATTTGGTTTCTAACTCGCAGCACAATAACAGCGTTCAAGCAATGGCCACGCCACCTAGTGGTCACAGTCTTTACAACATGCACTGATTTCCACACAATACACCGTAAAACGGATGTGACCCAAGGGACACCGGCAGCAGCGTACATCATCAACCCAGAGCCATGACTGCTCACCGGCCCAATTAAAAAAAGAAAGAAAAAGATAAAACTGGCCCTTGTGACCCAAACGTCAGACCGGCTCGTCAGAATTTGTCCAGAACCTCCTGATTAGCCAATCCAGGCCTGCTCATCTCTTTTTCTTTTTCTCTCTGGTTCTATCAGACCTGCAGACTTTCATATCAGAAATCCTTTTGAAGGGTAAAGCAACGTTTCTCCGGGAGGTCCAGGGGATCTGGTATCGAAACCAGGGACCCAATCAGTTGGAGAAGCCGCCAAATCTGAACATATTCCATGAAAGAATGAAGCAGGTCTAGAAAATCTTGTTAATTTGTTTCTGGGTATTTGACCTCATTGTCAGTATAACTGAGGGTTCTGACGTCATTAGTGTCCAAAGTGAAATAATTAGGTTACCTCTGTTCATTTACCCTTGGAGCATTATTGGATTGGTCTCTGGTCCACTCCATTATCTCCTGTCATCAATCGATCAGCACGACATAAAGAGCTGCAGCTCAGATCTCCAGCCACAGACCACCTCTGAACATCCTGCAGGACTCCAGGTAACCAAGAATCTGCCATCATACAGCCAACAACCAACAAGCAAGAGACCGAATTAATATCATCCAGGCAAAGTCCCAGAGATATCAACTTGGAATCACACTGATCTTCAGCCAACATCCAGCAAGCGTTCGGGCTGAATGCATCTCTGATCCAGCCAGAACCCTGAAAGATCCATCCAGAATCTGTTAGGAATCCAACTCCATTGAGGCACAGAAATCCACTCAGAGTCTTTTCGATCTTCACCCAAGAGCCGGTCAACATCCATCCCCAGGAGTTTCCTCCATCTGAGCAGGATGGCATCTGACTGCCCCCTGGCAGGAAATTGCACAGATCACCAGCAACACCCTAGGATGCTGAATCGTGTCCATCTCCCTGGTCCTGTCCCAACTCACAGCGTCCTGCTGCAGCCTCACCTGTTCCCTACTGTGGACGTTCCTGTGCACGCCCATTACATCATCGGCTCTGTGATCCTGTTGGTGGGAGTCATGGGAATGCTGGGAAACGCTCTGGTCATCTACGTGTTCTGTTGGAGTAAGACGCTGCGGACACCCAGCAACCTCCTGGTGGTCAACCTGGCGGTGGCAGACTTCCTGATGTCGCTGACGCAGTCTCCGGTCTTCTTTGTGGCCAGCCTGCACCACCGCTGGGTGTTCGGAGAGTTTGCCTGTGAGCTCTACGCCTTCTGTGGTGCTCTGTTTGGCATCACATCCATGATGACGCTCACAGCCATTGCAGTGGACCGCTGCCTGGCCATCACGCGGCCACTGGCGCAGCTAGGCGGAGTCAGCCGACGGCGTCTCTATGTGGTGGTTGTGGGGGTGTGGGTGTACTCACTGGGCTGGAGTCTGCCACCGTTCTTTGGGTGGAGTGCCTACATCCCTGAGGGCCTGCAGACATCGTGCAGTTGGGACTACATGAGCTTCACAGTCACTGTGCGCACCTACACCGTCCTGCTTTTTGTTTCTGTCTTCTTCATCCCCCTCACCGTTATTGCCATCTGCTACTTGGCCATCTTCAGGGCCGTGCGGCGGGCGGCTCAGGAGGTGAAGAAGCTGAGCTGCGGTGAGACCAACAAGGCATATGAGCGCCTGCGCAGCGAGTGGCGGATGGCCAAAGTGGCTCTGGGAGTGATTCTGCTCTTCATCATCTCCTGGTCACCATACTCTGCCGTCGCTTTGACCGCCACCGCTGGCTACGCCCACCTGCTGACTCCTTACATGAACTCAGTGCCTGCAGTCATCGCCAAGGCCTCTGCCATCCACAACCCCATCATCTATGCCATCACACACCCAAAGTACCGCGCTGCCATTGGCCGGCACTTCCCGCTGTTGCGTGCTGTGCTGCGGCTGCAGGAAAAGGACCTGCACTCATCTTTCTGCTCCAGCACCACCTCGTCTCGCCGCACCACGCTCACCAGTTCGCCAGGAGTCCAGCTGGGTGCCAGTGTCCGCACCAACGGACGCTGGAGAAAGAGCCGACTGTCCTCAGCTTCTGCCAGCGACTCCTGCTGGACAGAAAGTGAAGCTGATGGCTCCAGTGCTGGATCGACGGCCATCAACCGCCGGCCATCCACTGAGGTGACAGCTGAGCCATCTGACCCCGCCCGCATGAGCAATCTGACTGGGTCGACTGGACTGACAGACAGCGACTCACCTGAAGGGGGCGCTATGATGGAGGCGAAACCTCTGCTGGTTCCTCCATGATGGCACCACCCTTTGAAGTTGTAGCTCCACCTCCTGTAGCCAGCGTCATGGCTCCGCCCCCTTCAATGCCATGGTTTGTAGCTTTTTTCCCCTTTCATTCTCCTCATGTATAAATAAAGAGAACACCTGGTGACATTTCACAAGTGGAATTAACTAAACAGGGTCTGATTTTGTTTCAGGAACAGCTTCCTCTGTTCAGTCATCCAAACCTTGGTTTTTATTTCATTATATTAATTAATTAATATTGTTGGGCTGAGCTTCTGGATCTTGGTTCTGATTAAACAAAACCTTTCCAGAATTATGAGAATATTGACTGATATGATATTATCGATCAAAGTGAACATTGTTCATCATTTTAATTCCCATTTACAGTCCCATTTACCGTTCATTCCTGGGTTGTGTATTATTGTTGCTGAGGTCTTGCCATACCCTGTTCATTCCTGGGTTGTGTATTCTTGTTGTTGAGGTCTTGCCATACCCCGGTCATTCCTAGTGTCAGTTTCTCCTTGTGTTTTTCTCTCAGCTCTTTGGTTTAATATTTAATTTAATCGTCAGGTTTGTCCTTGTCGTTCGTTGACCTGTTGTATTTAGTTCTGCTCTCTCTGTGTTCATCAGACTCCTTCTCTCTACTCCCCACTCTGATCTCCCCCTCAGCTGTTCTGCATCCCTCCTATTATACTCACCTGGTTTCACCTGGTTCGTGGCTTCTTGGTTTCCATTGTTCTCTACTGGTTTCATCTGTCCTGTTCCACCTGGTTCCATGTTCTCCTCATGGCTCACCTTTAGTTGTTGCTTTCATTAAATCACAAGGATGTTCCCAGGTTCCTGTCGGGACGTTGGCCCTGCTACACCATCTCACCTGTCGACACATGACCCCAGGTTTGAGCTTTGCGTGAAGCCTTTACTGGTCGGTCTGACAGGAATCAGGTGGATCACCAAGTGGGAGGAGCTTTGAATGGAGAGAAGTTCATGTTCTTAAGTTTTCATTCGGACTAAGTCCTGAGGAAAATCTGATCAGTTTGGAGTATTTTGGAGTTTAATCAGAGTTAAAGAAGGTGATCAGCTGACTGAATCAACCTGAATCACTTTGAATCAGATTTTCCTCCCATCACAGAATAAAGTCCAAATGCAATAAAACTGATTAGTTCTTCCTAAACCATCTTCAGGATCAAAGCTACATCATTTCATGAATCCGACCAGACTTTATCTGCTGCTGTTCGGTTCTCCAGAACCGGTTCTTCTTTCATCTTCCTCCTCATTTTGTTCCCCAAGTGACCCAAATGCTAACCCTAACCACCGGGACAGTTTGCAGGGCAAGCTGGCCCAAAAATCTGTTAGTGTGACGGATACTGACCCGGCCTGGCCCGACCTGACCTGAACCAACCCGAACCAACTCGAGTCAACGACCCGACTCAATATGACCTGAACCGACCCAACTATGAACTCTTTCTGGTCATATCGTGATCAAATTTAGCCTAAAATACATTCAATATTACAGTAAACCAAACGTTTCACCTACTGAACATCTCGTCCATTCCAGTCTGGTCCATTCCGGTCCGTTCTGGTCCATTCTAGTCCAGTTCGTTCAAGTCCGGGTCGTTCCAGTCTGGTCAATTCCGGTCTGCTCCGTTCTGGTCCAGTCTGGTCCATTCTAGTCTGGTCTATTCTGGTCTGGTCTGGTCCTGTCTGGTCCAAACATCATATTGTCTGTTCAGATAGAAATCAGAACGTTTATAAATTACGGCAACATTTACAGTCATTCCGGAACCCTCAGATCATTAATGATCCAAACATGAGTAGAACCCACTCAGAACCATCAGAACCATGTTGATCTGTGAGAGAAACTTCTTGGAGGAGTGGACCAGAACTATGACCCGTCTGAACCCTAAGAACATCGTCCATCAGCGCCACCTACTGGTCTGGTTGTTCCTTCAAACTGTCTCTGTTGGTTCTAATTGGGCTGAGAAACCCAGTAGCCTGCTGCTGGTTGTCCTTGTTCAGAGGCTCAGAACCTTCTAGAACAGGGGTCTCCAGGTCCTGCATCCTCGAGCGTCTCTGCTTCAGCACACCTGAGTCCAATAATCAGGTCATCAGCAGAACTCTGAGGAGGTGGTTCTGTGTGTTGGACCAGGGAAGCTGCAGGACCCTGGACCTGGACGACCCCTGGTCTAGATGTTCCACGCCAGACTGAAGACCAAGAGGCACCAAGGCTTTGGACCTGTCTGGTTCTGCAGCTGCGTTCAGTCGACTCTGGAAACTTTCTGTCGGTTAGTTTTGATTTTATGATTTGATGTTTTTATTGGCTTGAAATGAGAATTTCCTGGTTTGCTGTCCAGCGCTTCACAATTGAACTCTGCTTCCTGGTCCGGCTGATCCTCAGGAGGTTTCAGATGTCTTCCAGGTTTAACAATAAATGATGAAAAATTCAATTCAATAAAACTTTATTTGTCTCGGTGGAACAGCACGAACACAGAAACAGATCAGCATCGTCATGTTAAACAGTCACTACTGAGATTAAAAGCTGCAACCAGAAAGAAACTATAAGTGTATGCATGAACACACACACGAACCATCAAACACACATATGACCACATTTCCCCAGAAAGGAGGGCAGCTTCAGGACCGAGGTCCTCCTCGCCTGTGTGCTGCAGCCTGAACCAGAGGATGTGAGGGTCTTTGACCCTTTCATGTGTTGAGCTGCTTGTTTGCTGCTCGCATAGACATGATAACTTAAAGCTGTTGAGAATCTGAATCTTTTGAAGTGAAGAAGAAGAGGAAAAGATCTGTGAGATGTTCTCCTGAGACCATCTGGTCCTGGAGGTTTGTCCAGCATGAAGGACTTCATGAGATATCTCAGCATCTGCCTCCATGAAGGATGAAGCATGTAGATTACTACAGAACCGGACCACTGGACCGTTTCTCCAGAACTGACCAGGAGATTTGGTCCTTGGACCTCCAGTAGAAGGCGGAGATCTTCTTGTTCTCCTTCAGCTTCAGGAACATAAATATCGTGGAATAAAGGAACCATCTTCTGTTTTCTGTTCTCGTTTATTTAATAATATCACCCTACTTATTTTCACTGTTTAACTGGTTGCTATGGAGAACTGCCTCATATTCTACAGGTAGATGTTCCCAGATGTTGCATCAAGAGCTCAGATTAAAGTCCTGAAGGTTCAGCAGATTATTGGAGAGGTTTGAACTAAACTTCTAGTTTCTGCTGTGTTTAGGTTACAGGAGGGCATCCCATAATAACACAGTTAATAACACAGTGACATCCCATAACACAGTGACATCCTATAATAACACAGTTAATAACACAGTGACATCCCATAATAATGCAGTGACATCCCATAAAAACACAATGACATCCTAAAAAAACACAGTTAATAACAGTGACATCCCATAATAACACAGTGACATCCCAAAATAACCCAGTGACATACTGTAATAATGCAGTGACATACTGTAATAATGCAGTGACATCCCATTATAATGCAGTGACATCCCATAATAACAGTGACATCCTATGATGACACAGTTAATAACAATGACATACCATAATAACACAGGAAATAGCACAGTGACATCCCATAATAACGCAGTGACATGCAATTATAACACAGTGACATCCCAAAATAATGCAGTGACATCCTATAATAACGCAGTGACATCCCGTAATAACACAGTTACTAAAACAGTGACATCCCATAATAACACAGTTAATAACGCAGTGACATCCATTATAACGCAGTGACATCCCATAATAACACAGTTAATAACGCAGTGACATGCCATTATAATGCAGTGACATCCATAATAACAGTGACATCCTATGATGACACAGTTAATAACAGTGACATACCATAATAACACAGGAAATAGCACAGTGACATCCCATAATAACGCAGTGACATGCAATTATAACGTAGTGATGTCCCAAAATAATGCAGTGACATCCTATAATAACGCAGTGACATCCCATAATAACACAGTGACATACCACAATAACAGTTAATAAAACAGTGACATCCCATAATAACGCAGAGACACCCCATTATAACGCAGTGACATCCCATAATAACACAGTTAATAAGGCTGTGACATCCCATAATAATACAGTGACATCCATAATAACACAGTTAATAACAGTGACATATCATAATAACACAGTGACATACCATAATAACACATTAAATAAAACAGTGACATCCCATAATAACGCAGTGACACCCCATTATAACGCAGTGACATCCCATAATAACACAGTTAATAAGGCTGTGACATCCCATAATAATACAGTGACATCCATAATAACACAGTTAATAACAGTGACATATCATAATAACACAGTGACATACCATAATAACACATTAAATAAAACAGTGACATCCCATAATAACGCAGTGACATTCCATAATAACACAGTTAATAACAGTGACATATCATAATAACACAGTGACATACCATAATAACACATTAAATAAAACAGTGACATCCCATAATAACGCAGTGACACCCCATTATAATGCAGTGACATCCATAATAACACAGTGACATTCCATAATAACACAGTTAATAACACAGTGACACCCCATTATAATGCAGTGACATCCCATAATAACACAGTGACATCCCATAATAATGCAGTGACATCCTGTTATAACACAGTGACATCCCATAATAACACAGTTAATAACACAGTGACACCCCATTATAATGCAGTGACATCCCATAATAACACAGTGACATCCCATAATAACACAGTGACATCCCATAATAATGCAGTGACATCCTGTTATAACACAGTGACATCCCATAATACAAACCAAAGCAACCAATAGTCTGATCAGGATTGGACCAATCAAGAGAGGGCTTGAACAGCTGTGACATCACTGGATTGTAATCCAGCCACTCCTTCGTTACCATGGTAACACCCCACCATGGTACCCTTGGGCTGTGTGACCTCTGACCCCAGTGGTGGGGGGTGCCAGCAGGTGGTAACCATGACAACCAGCCTCTGGCAGCAGCAGCAGTAGAACAGGCTGTTCTTTCCCCTTGTGACAGGAAGTGTGAGTGAGATGCCGCATCGCGTGCCAGCGCTCCTCACACTGAGCAGCGTTGCATGACAAGCTGCGACCGCAGACTGACACATGGGGGGGGGGGGGTGAGGGAACGCAGTGTTCCAGGGTCCGACCCGACAAACATCAGAACCATTCTGATGGACCTGAGCTCAGGTTGCTTACCACAGAACAAACCTAGTAAAAAAGAGAGTTCTGTGAGACTGAAACCGGGTCAGACGAGGGGAAGATCACTGAATCTGAGCAGCATGTGGCAAAGTTTCTGGTGCCGGTCGGTCTGTTTGATCCAGAACCTGCTGAGCTGCTGGGTTTTCACACAGAACCACCTCTCAGTTCCACTGAGGAAGTTCTGACAAAACACAGCAGCAGCTGAGTGGAGGAAGATGTTCTGTTGAGGTCAGAGCTGAATGAGCCAACTGGTTCCAGATGATAGAAGGCAACAGAACCTCTGGGTCCGACCAAGTTCTGCAGAACCTCTGAAGGCAGAACATGTAGAACCTTGGATCAGATGTTCTACAGCAGCAGGAGACCTCAGCAGGTACCATCAGCTAAGAACTGAGGCCAAACTTCACACCAGAATCGGACCAGAACTGGACAAATCCTGGACCCAAACTAGACCAGAACTAGACCAGAACTGGACCAGAACCGAATCAGAACAGAACCAGAACTAAACTAGAACTGGACCAGAACCAAACCAGAACTGGACCAGGACTAAACCAGAACCAAACCATAACTAGACCAGAACTGGACCAGAACCGGACCAGAACAGCCTGGAAAAACGTTTCCTGGTCCGATGAGTCTGGATTTCAGCTGCAACACTCACAAGGTCGGGTCAGAACCGGGTCTAAACCACATGAACGTATGGATCCAGCTTCAGAACCAACTGAGCATCATTCAAGTGTCGAGGCCCGACCTCCGTGCTGCTGACATCTCTGACCACAATGGACCCATCTGGAGGTTCTAGAGGTGGACTGGGAGGCAGATCCTTCAGTCTTCAGGCTCCTCTCCTGTGGAACCAGCTCCCAGTTATGTCCGAGAGGCGGACACCCCGTCTACTTTAGTCCGAGAGGGGGCAGATCTGAGTCCAACAGAACATCTCTGGTTGGTGGGGCAACAGGAGGTTCTGATCCCGGATGTTCAGCTGACCAATCAGCAGCAGCAGCTGTGTGATGTCATCATGTCAGTTTGGACCAGAACCTTTGAGGGACGGTTCTGACACCTCCTGAGATCTATGCCATGAAGAATCAGGGCAGCTCTGACCTGGTATTAGCAGGGTGTTTTGTGTGTGTGTGTGTGTGTGTGTGTGTGTGTGTGTGTGTGTGTGTGTGTGTGTTGAACAGGAAATGGAGGTGAAGCAGAGAACATCATGTTCAGACCACAGACACCTCAGTAGTACACATGAACGACTCTGATACTACAGCTGAGACAAAAACAAGGTGTGGGGGGGTTGACATGGTAACCATTAAAAACAGTAGCTGATTGGTCGGTTGGAAAGAATAAACTGTTTAATTTGGTGCATTTCAATGTGTATGAACGTGAAGCAGAAAAAGTTCAGTTACTCTGCTGCAGTTGATCACCCCCCCCACCACACACCAGTTCAGCTCCAAGCTTTAGAACTGAATGAGTTTGCATTCATTGTTCTCTTCCTTAACATTTTGAACCAGATCCAGAGTCCTGACAAGAACTGGTTCTGGTTCTATGTTCAGGTGGTTCTCCAAGGTGATGCAGTGGTCTCGTCAAAGTCCAGCATTTGAATCTGTTGGCCAGGAGATATTATTGAAGCGACTGGAGAGCTGGGTCGGACTCTCTGGTCCAGTACTCTGGTTCGAATCCTACCTAAAGAACAGGGATTTCTTTGTGTCAATGGGCAACTTCTCACCGGAGCAGACAAAAGTCACATGTGGAGTACCCCAAGGTTCAATCCTGGGACCCCTCCTATTTAATATCTACATGCTCCCACTAGCTCAGGTTATATCAAGTAATGAGAGCAGCTACCATAACTACACAGATGATACGCAGCTCTACATCACGATGTCACCAGGTGACTCCGAACCCATCCAAGCACCGAACAGATGCTTAGAACAAATCAGTGCGTGGAGGTGCCAAAACTTTCTCCAGCTGAACAGAAACGAAACTGAAGTTATCTTTGGACCCAAAGAGGAACGATCTATAGTCAGCGCGCAGCTTCAGGTATTGCAGCTAGAAACCAGTGATCAGGCCCGAAATCTGGGTGCAGTGATGGACTCGGACCTGAACCTTCAGAGACACATAAAGACAGTTACAAAGTCAGCCTTCTATCACCTGAAGAACAGCACCAAAATACATTAAAGACCTGTTTTCATTCTATCAACCTTCCAGACCACTCAGGTCTTCTGGGTCTGGTCTGCTCTGCAGAACCAGAACCAGAACCAAACATGGAGAAGCAGCTTTTAGCTTCTATGCTCCACTAATCTGGAACAAACTTCCAGAAAACTTCAAAACAGCCAAAACACTGAGTTCCTTTACATCAAGGCTGAAAACCCAGCTGTTTAGAGCTGCTTTAATAAGTAGTAGGTGGAACATTGATCAATATTTCTGATTTTGAATAATTTGATGATTTTTGACAAAATGTAATGTTTATTGGTTGTTCCCTAATTGGTAACTGTGTGATGTTTTTATGATGTAAAGAACTTTCAACTGCACTGTTGCTGACATCTTCTCCTTTCATAAGCGTGACCTGGCCTGACTGACGGTTGGTGAGGAGATGTTTTTGGCGGCTGGTTCTGCAGCTCCTCCCCCACAGCTTGAATGACGTCTGTGTTGCTCCTTCCTTTTATTCGTCATGCTGTGGTTTAACGGACAGAAAGTGAGAAGAGCACCAAACAGTCAGAATCTGCAGAGCCGAGGAGCCGACAATGGTGAGTCCACACCCGTCTGTCTGTCCCTTTCTGTCCTCGTCTTCAGACGCTGAGAGGAAAACAGCTTCAATCACTGTTAGTGTAGAGCCCAGGGGAGAACACCTGCACACAGGTGTACCGAGGTGTTACTGCAGTCTCACCTGTCTCTTCTCATCAGTTCCATGAAGGTTTTCCTCCACAAATCGATAAATCAGAGAGAAAATGAGACTGAATGTGTAGAAAGTTCTGTTTATATCTGCTGGTTTTACTGAATAAACAGCTGATAGAATTTAAATAGAACCACTTTTATTTATATTTATCCATAAATCCTGATTCTGACTGAACTGATCCATAACCAGAGACATTTTCAACCTTTTTTTAAATTGTCTCTTATAACTTTGGGTCAATAGACATCAGTTTTAAAGGACAGAGACACCAGCTCACCTGGCTCCTGCTCTGACGTCTCCTGGTTATTTTGGTCTTGTTGTGTGTTTTATGCTGCTGCTGCCAGGTCAGAGTTTTTAATCTGTCGATTTTTAGATTAGTTAAGATGAAATTTTATGGTCACACATGTTCAGGTACAGAGCAATGAAATGCGGTTTAGTTTCTAACCAAAAATGCTTGTAGTAGTCAGTGAATGCAGCAGAAATAGTGTGATAACTACAGGATCCAAAAATTTCACTCTAAAGACATGTGTCAGGCTTTTATTTTGAAAGAGTTTTAGCAGGAAATGATGCAACACAGAGACAGACAGCAGTAAACATGTCTGTGTTTTTCAGATTGATGACCTCATCACTGTAAACATGACTTTCATGGATGACATCATCACAGCAATGACGACAGAGGTAACTGACCCCCCACCCCCAGTGTTAGTATTTATGCAGAGGACTTCCCCAGGTAACTTCAGGTGTGCTCAGGTGTGTCTTCTTGCCCCTGCTAGGACCCGTCTTACTTCAATGCTTCGGCCACCACTGAGGATCAGTACGACTATGACACGGAGGACTTCCAGATGTGCGACCGGCAGCAGGTGCGCGATTTCAGGAGTCAGTACGAGCCGCCGCTCTTCTGGATCA
Organism: Anableps anableps; assembly: GCA_014839685.1. Classification (NCBI taxonomy): domain Eukaryota; kingdom Metazoa; phylum Chordata; class Actinopteri; order Cyprinodontiformes; family Anablepidae; genus Anableps; species Anableps anableps. The sequence goes on from CM026077.1 coordinate 209,427, forward strand.
TCACTCTGGTGGGCGGAGCTGGGAACCTGGCCGTGGTCTGGATCTACCTGAGCTTCCGGAAGCGGCTGAAGACCATGACTGACGTGTACCTGTTGAACCTGGCGGTGGCCGACCTCTTGTTCCTTATCACGCTGCCGCTGTGGGCAACGGAGGCGTCACACGGCTGGATCTTTGGCCCCGTCATGTGCAAGATAAACTCCGCCCTCTACAAGGTGAACCTGTTCAGCAGCATCCTGCTGCTCACCTGCATCAGCGTGGACCGCTACATCGTCATCGTGCAGACCACCAAGGCCCAGAACTCCCAGCTGGAGCGCCGCCGCTGCAGCCGCCTGGTGTGTGCTGGAGTTTGGTGTCTGGCATTGGTACTCGCCACGCCTGAGCTGTCCTTTGCCATCCCCACCAATGCAGACTCCATACCCTACTGCAGGATGGTTTACCCCTCCAACATGGGGAACCGCACCAAGATCCTGGTCCTGTCCCTGCAGGTGAGCATGGGCTTCTTCATCCCCTTCATCGTCATGGGCTTCTGCTACAGCGTCATCATCGCCAAGCTGCTCAAGACTCGTAACTTTGAGAAGCACAAGGCCATGCGGGTGATCCTGGCTGTGGTGGTGGTGTTCATCGTGTCGCAGCTGCCCTACAACAGCATGCTGGTGATGGAGGCCACGCAGGCGTCCAACATGACCGTGACAGACTGCAACCAGCTGAAGGCCCTGAACAAGGCGGGGCAGGTGCTGAAGAGTCTGGCCTACATGCACGCCTGCCTCAACCCCTTCCTCTACGTGTTTGTTGGCGTGCGCTTCCGCCGTGACATCAAGCGCCTGCTGCACTGCTGCCTGCCACAGCCAGCCAAGACTCCCCTGGGGAAGACCAGGAGTCCTCTGAGCTCCACCAGGATCTCAGTGATGTCCGACAGCGACACCTCCCAGGCCCTGTCGCTGTAGACATGCAGCGATGCAACTTCCTGTTTGTGTTGCAGCAGCCTCTGTGTCACACCGTGAGTGATGAGAGGAAGAGATGTCCGTTTTCATCCAGCTTCATTAAGATGCATGCTGCTTAACTTCTCTGTCAGCCGTGACTCTGCAGTCACAAGATCTTCCACCAAACAACCGATCCCCTAAACATTAAACCCTGCAGCCACCCAGGGGACTCGCTCAGGTTGCCTCCCCTGAAGAAAACCTTTGATCGGTCTTCTTGAGTGAAGGAGTCCAGAACCAGATGGGATCTGATGCCTGGTGAGGCAGAACCTGAGCTGGTTGGATTCCTGTCTGCTGACGAGGACTTTATGATCGACCTGCTTCACCTGGAAGGTGTTGGTTCTGAGTCCAAACAGACTCCAAGTAGAATCTCCAGAACCAGGACCCACTTCCAGGAAGCTCTCAGGACTTTATGAGGACATTCTCAGGACTCATGTCTGTGTTTGGGGTTTTTATGTTGGGTTTTCAGAGTATTTGGGGAATTTTCTCAGGACTTTTGTGTACTGTGAAGCTTTTTCATAACACAACACGTGATTTCTGAGCTGCTGTCTGGTCATGTGACCTGCCTGAGGTTGAACTGAGCCAAAGTTTTCTGTCTCATAAACATGAATTTGTATTTTTCTTCTCTGTGATGTTTGAACTCCTTCACCATTGCTACCACATGCTAACAGAGGCTAAGAGGGCCCAGTTCTTTGCTGCTGTAACATCCTGCTGGGTTTTATTGACTGTATATATTTCTATGCTGGATCACTGGCAATAAACGGTGTTGAAAGTGTCTTCAGAGTTTGTGATCATCAGCAGGAAGTTGATGAAACGCCGTCAGGCTGTTTGCTTCACATCCTTCCTCCTCCATCCTGTTTGTGTTTTCATGCTGAACTTTGTTCTCGGATCGGAGATCAGATGTTTGATGGGAACAAAAACAGCGTCAGCGGCAGAAAGAGGAAGCTGCTCTTTAGCAGAAGTGACACCTGAAGCTACGTCTGTCTGACGCAGGCCGACTGAACCAGGTGCACCCTCCAGACTGAAAGGTCGCTTTGTTCTGGGTTCTCCTCTGAAGGATCTGCTCTCAGAACAGAGCAATGGTTGATGACTGACTGCTTCACCTGCAGACAGGAAGTGGATCTGTACAGCACTGATTACAAACCGTGTGGTTTAACCGCCAGCTTCCCGTTTAACGTTGCTTCATTTTAAAAACTGTCGACGGCGGGAAAACAGGCCCGGCAGAACACGATGTTCTGACCCGATTACCTGCAGTAACGTTCAGCAGTTCTCAGAACCGGCAGCTTCAGACGACCCAAACCAGAACATTGATCCCAGGAACCGAGAGGTTCTGGAAGGTTCTTCGAGAACCTGGAGGAGCAGTTTGGTTCTGTCTGACCAGAACAAACCGGAAAGACCTGCACAGGTGGGAAATACTACAGGTTACAGAAATACTATAGAATACAAAATACTACAGGCTATAGAAATACTACAGGTCACAGAAATACTACAAGTTACAGAAATACCACAGGTTACAAAATACTACAGGCTATAGAAATACTACAGGTTACAGAAATGCTACAGGTTACAGAAATACTATAGAATACTAAAATACTACTGGCTATAGAATACTTCAGGTTACAGAAATACAACTGGCTATAGAATACTACTAGTCACAGAAATACTATAGGTTATAGAAATACTACTAGTCACAGAAATACTATAGGTTATAGAAATACTACAAGTTACAAAATACAACTGGCTATAGAAATACTACAGGTTACAGAAATACTATAGGTTATAGAAATACTACAAGTTACAAAATACTACAGGCTATAGAAATACTACAGGTTACAGAAATACTACAAGTTACAGAAATACTATAGGTTACAAAATACTAAAATACTACTGGCTATAGAATACTTCAGGTTACAGAAATACAACTGGCTATAGAATACTACTAGTCACAGAAATACTACAGGTTACAGAAATACTATAGGTTATAGAAATACTACAAGTTACAAAATACTACAGGCTATAGAAATACTACAGGTTACAGAAATACTACAAGTTACAGAAATACTATAGGTTACAAAATACTAAAATACTACTGGCTATAGAATACTTCAGGTTACAGAAATACAACTGGCTATAGAATACTACTAGTCACAGAAATACTACAGGTTACAGAAATACTACAGGTTTCAGAAATACTACAGGTTACAGAAATACTACAGGTTTCAGAAATACTACAGGTTACAGAAATACTACAGGTTTCAGAAATACTACAGGTTACAGAAATACTACAGGTTTCAGAAATACTACAGGTTACAGAAATACTACAGGTTTCAGAAATACTACAGGTTACCAAACACACAGGTTGAAGAACCTGTGGTGGCCTCTGGGGGCAGGAGGCGCTGTGCAGGCAGCCATGATGGACACGGTGACTGCAGAGCTGCGGTTTGATGTTTTTCTGGCATCACGAGTCGCTCAGATGAGACAGAAAGGGAAGTGAGACGAGGGTCGCCATGACAACCTGAGGACCAATCAGGCTACGGACGAGGACAATGGTTCCTCTGTCTCTGCAATGTGGTTCTGGTACTAGTCGGGTTCTTCAGGTGTTCTACTGGAGCGGGAACACAGAACCTGGACTCAGTTCCAGCTGAGCTGCTCTTAGATCTGAATCTGAGACCGGTTCTGGATCTGAGGACTGGTTCTCTGAAACTGTGACCCAAACGGATTCAGATCTGCAGCAGGGAAAGTTCTGCTGCTGCGTCGGCGTTGCCACTTCCTGTTTGTGTTTCCTGAACTTCCTGCTGAGATTGATCAGACAGTAACTCTGAGCACCTGAAGAGAGGGGGTTTCCATGGTGACGCAGAGCTGAAACCAAAACATGACAGTTGTCATGGTGACGTCAGAAAGTTCTGGTGTTCAGAAGGACGACTGTTTCACAGGAAACACAACAGACTGCAGCAGGAAGATCTGGACCAGAACCGGGCCAAACAGAACCAGGATGAACAACACCAGGCTGAACAAAACCAGGCTGAAAAGAACCAGGTCAAACAGAACTGGGCTGAACAGAAATGGACCGATGCGACATCTGGACCGATGGAACATCTGGACTAATGAAACAGCTGGACTGATGGAACATCTGGGCTGATGGAACATCTGGACCAGGCTGATGCAACATCTGGACCAGGCTGATGGAACATCTGGACCGATGGAACATCTGGACCCGGCTAATGGAACATCTGGGCTGATGCAACATCTGGGCTGATGGAACATCTGGACCGATGCAACATCTGGACTGATGGAACATCTGGACCAGGCTGATGCAACATCTGGACCAGGCTGATGGAACATCTGGACCGATGGAACATCTGGACCCGGCTAATGGAACATCTGGGCTGATGCAACATCTGGGCTGATGGAACATCTGGACCGATGCAACATCTGGACTGATGGAACATCTGGACCAGGCTGATGCAACATCTGGACCAGGCTGATGGAACATCTGGACCGATGGAACATCTGGACCCGGCTAATGGAACATCTGGGCTGATGCAACATCTGGGCTGATGGAACATCTGGACCGATGCAACATCTGGACCGGGCTGATGGAACATCTGGACTGATGGAACATCTGGGCTGATGGAACATCTGGGCTGATGCAACATCTGGACCGATGCAACATCTGGACCGGGCTGATGGAACATCTGGGCCGATGCAACATCTGGACCGATGGAACATCTGGACCGGGCTGATGGAACATCTGGACTGATGGAACATCTGGACCGGGCCGATGCAACATCTGGACCGATGCAACATCTGGACCGGGCTGATGGAACATCTGGACCGATGCAACATCTGGACTGATGGAACATCTGGACCGGGCTGATGGAACATCTGGACCGGGCTGATGGAACAGCGGCCGCCTGACCATCAGGTAACAAACGAAACGAGTGCATCGGTCTCCTCGGACGCAGAAGTTGCAACTTCTGCCGCAGTCGTGTCTCAACTGAGCAGCCAATCAGAGCGCGAGCCTTCCGCGCTACGTCCTCCATGGCCGCCACCAGCTGGATGTTTAACTCGTAGCTCTGAGATTAAATAACGAAATAAACACAAAGCTGCAGTTTTTACATTTGTTGCAATTGTCCCTGATGATTTCTATTAGACTCATGTCTTTTTCATTGCAAATATAGACAGCTTCTGTCTGTTCAACATTTCATTTCGAGACGTAAATAAGGCGAGACGAGCCGGGTAGCATCTTCATATGCTACTAAAAACACCTTTAATAAAGTTCTGTTCAGTACAAGTGGGGCATCGAGATCAAGTTGTTTTTTCTATTTCTGTGTATAAAAATTTTGATGTGATGATCAGAGTATTTTTATCAGTCGGCATCTTGCCATCAGTTCTCAGGGCTCATAGTTAAACTCATTCATCTGAACTCTTTCAGAATAATTTCTGTCACAAAGCAGCCTGGCTCCACGCAGAAGAGTCGCTGATCCTTCTGCTACACTTTGTTCTGTCGTTGCCTATTTGGTTGCTTGAGAAACCAGCCTGTCGAGCGTTAAGCATCGATTCATATATGTGCCTGTAATGAGTCTCAGATGACTGAGGCAGCGCTACGTGCTGCACAAGCTGCCCTCTTTTACACTTTAAGCACCTGCCTCCCCCCCCCCCCCAGAAATGTCAGTGCTCAGCACCGATGTAGCCTGCAGTGAGACAGCCTTGCTATTAATTAGCCATGTAAGACGCTAACTGTTGTTTATCTGCTTGGGATGACATATTTGGTTTTCAGCTGAAAATATTATTTATATTATTATATATTATATTATTTGAAAATGTAACTTCTTCTAAAACTAAACATGGGAAAGTAATATTACAACTGCTAATGGCAGTGATGCTGTGATGCAGCTTGAACCGTGTTAAATAGCCATCAACTGAAGAGGTGTTGCTTGCTGTCCTATTCTGAATATTTTATAAAGTGGAGATGTATGTAGGCCTGCTTGTTTCTGTCTTAGTTGCTAGCTGGTTGCTAAGTCAGCGCAGCAGTCCTTCCCTTCATATTAGCAGGGAAAGGTGTGTTAGCCTGCTGGAATCAGGCTGTTGCGTTCGGCTGCTTCTCAGCAACGGTTTTAAAGAGGGAGATGCATTGATTTGAAAATCTGGGCCGATAACCGATATTTACTAATATCAGAGCGTTTATATTTCTTTCCTTACACCTCCAACACTGGATTAGCGGCCGCCCCACCTCCAGTCTCTGCTTCAGCCTAACACGCCGTACGGCTGCAGCACCCGCCACGGCTTTCAGGAGGCATTCAGAGGACTCTTCTGTGGAAGCTTTAATGTGCTATGGTTTGGGGGGGGACCGCCCCTGACCACAAGTCCTCTCTTTAACCCGAGTCATCTATTTACTCCAGGTCTTCTGTTTGCTTCAAGTTCTCACTTTACTTCGAGTCCTTAATTCAGTTAAATTCATTTAATCTATATTTCAAGACACGTTACAAGTCCAACAGGCCGAGTTCACAGACAGAAACATCTCCAGTCCAATCATGCAGACAGAGTCCAAGTCAGTTCCAGCCATTCCACTTGATCCTAGTCATCAAACAAGTCAGTCAGGTTCAGTTTATTATTCAATCAGGTTAAAAAGTTTCTGTCTAAGGAAACCCAGCAGAGCATCGAGTCACTGCCTGCAGCGTCACTCCTCTTGGACCAGCAGGGGGCGACAGTGGAGTGGAAAAAAACTCCCCTTCAACAGGAAGAAACCTCCAGCAGAACCAGAACCACCAGCTACGAAAGACCTGACAAGAATGAAACCCAGCAGATTCATGCAGACACCACAGTCTGGCAGAGAGAGCCAGGAGGAAATCTCCCGAGGAAAGCAACATGGCGGCCGGAAGCAGCAAAGCCGTGTTTTCAGGATGGTTCCGTGTTTTCCAGCAACTTTTCTCCAGTAACTTTCCAGCGCGAGGTCAGAGCGACTGAGCGCGTGCAGCTCAGGTGACCTATTTCAGGGCTGCTGGTGACCCCGCTCCCCCCTGCTGATGCAGCTGAAACGTGACTCTGTGCTTCCATCGGAACAAAAGCCCGCGACGCCCCGCAGCACAAACAGCTGCGGAACAAAGCGGGCCGCCTTTCCAGAACCCCGTCCTCCCATAAATCCTGCAGGCGCGCCGCGGCTGGGGGTTTGACACCGGGAGCTGCTGAGCGCCATGCCTCTGCCCCGACGACACTCATCCTTCCTGGGACAGCCGTCCTCCGAGCGCCCCGCCTCCTGCGGGAGGACGGGCGCGGCCGGCGCCGCCGCCCCCCGGGGCGTCTCTGTGGGCCCCGCGCCCCAGCTGGGGCCGAGCTCCGGGCTGGGAACGCGCGTGTCTCGCAGGGCTCTGGGGATCAGCAGCGTGTTCCTGCAGGGCATGAGGAGCAGCGCGGCGCCGGTCCTGCCCCGGGCCGGGGGGAGCGGCGCCGCGGCGACGGGCCTGAACAGCTGCCTGGTGGAGTACCGGGACAAAGTGAGAGCGCTGGAGCAGCTGAACCAGCAGCTGGAGGAGCAGATCCGGCTGAGTCTGGACCGCAAGGCGTCCAGCGCAGGAGCCTGGGGGCCCCTCCGCCGGGAGTGGGAGCACATCTACCGACAGGTGGGTGGGGGGCCGGTGGGGGGGTTGGTTGGTTGGCAGGTAGGGGGAGGAGAACGGGAAAGGAATCTGAAGCTCTGATGTCCCACACCCTGCAGGTCAGTGAAGCCATCCTGGACAACGCTCGGCTGATGCTGCAGACGGAGAACGTTCAGGCCAGCGCCGAGGACTTCAAAGACAGGTCAGAACCCGGGCAGAACCCGGGAAGAACCAGAGCACAACCCGGGCAGAAACCGGTCAGAACACGGGAAGAACCAGAGTAGAACCCGGGAAGAACCAGAGCACAACCCGGGCAGAACCCGGGAAGAACCAGAGCACAACCCGGGCAGAACCCGGGAAGAACCAGAGCACAACCCGGGCAGAAACCGGTCAGAACACGGGAAGAACCAGAGTAGAACCCGGGAAGAACCAGAGCACAACCCGGGCAGAACCCGGGAAGAACCAGAGCACAACCCGGGCAGAACCCGGGAAGAACCAGAGCACAACCCGGGAAGAACCCGGGCAGAACACGGGAAGAACCAGAGTAGAACCCGGGAAGAACCAGAGCACAACCCGGGCAGAAACCGGTCAGAACACGGGAAGAACCAGAGTAGAACCCGGGAAGAACCAGAGTAGAACCCGGGAAGAACCAGAGCACAACCCGGGAAGAACCCGGGAAGAACCAGAGCAGAACCAGAGCAGAAAACGAACAGAACCAGAGCAGAACCTGGGAAGAACCCAAGTAGAACCTGAGTAGAACCCGGTCAGAACCAGAGCAGAACCCGAACCCGGTCAGAACCAGAGCAGAAAACGAACAGAACCCGGTCAGGACCAGCGGAGAGCCTGGGAAGAACCAGAGCAGAACCTGGGAAGAACCAGAGCAGAACCCGGGAAGAAACCGGTCAGAACCCGGGAAGAACCAGAACAGAAACCGAGCAGAACCTGAGAAGAACCAGGTCAGAACCCAAGTAGAACTTGATCCTCATCATGTAGTCCAAGTTCTGATTGGAGATCAAAAGTCTGGGTTCTGATAATAGCAGGAGGTCCGATGCTGAAGATGATGACGGTGACGACATTGGCAACGGTGACTGTGGTAACAGGAGTAACGCTGGTCATCGTAGTAACGGCGGTATCGCTGCTAGTGGCGATAGTAACGTACTGACGGTAGTGATGGTGACGTTGCTAATGGCGACGGTGGTAACGGTAGTGACGCTGCTAATGGTGGTAATGGTGACGTTGGTAATGGTGACGTTGCTAATGGCGACGGTGGTAACGGTAGTGACGCTGCTAATGGTGGTAATGGTGACGTTGGTAATGGTGACGTTGCTAATGGCGACGGTGGTAACGGTAGTGACGCTGCTAATGGTGGTAATGGTGACGTTGCTAATGGCGACGGTGGTAACGGTAGTGACGCTGCTAATGGTGGTAATGGTGACGTTGCTAATGGTGACGTTGCTAATGGCGACGGTGGTAACGGTAGTGACGCTGCTAATGGTGGTAATGGTGACGTTGGTAATGGTGACGTTGCTAATGGCGACGGTGGTAACGGTAGTGACGCTGGTAACGGTGGTAATGGTGACGTTGCTAATGGCGACGGTGGTAACGGTAGTGACGCTGCTAATGGTGGTAATGGTGACGTTGGTAATGGTGACGTTGCTAATGGCGACGGTGGTAACGGTAGTGACGCTGCTAATGGTGGTAATGGTGACGTTGCTAATGGCGACGGTGGTAACGGTAGTGACGCTGCTAATGGTGGTAATGGTGACGTTGCTAATGGTGACGTTGCTAATGGCGACGGTGGTAACGGTAGTGACGCTGCTAATGGTGGTAATGGTGACGTTGGTAATGGTGACGTTGCTAATGGCGACGGTGGTAACGGTAGTGACGCTGGTAACGGTGGTAATGGTGACGTTGCTAATGGCGACGGTGGTAACGGTAGTGACGCTGCTAATGGTGGTAATGGTGATGGTGTGTCTCTGCAGGTACGAGAACGAGCAGCCCTTCAGGAGGGCGGTGCAGGAGGAGATCAGCTCCCTCCACAGGGTGATTGAGGAGGCCACCATGACGAAGGTGGAGCTGGAGGAGCAGATGGAGACCATGAGGGCGGAGCTGCGCAGCCTGGAGGACCACCACGAACAGGTTCTACCCCCTTCTGTCCAGATCCAGGTCCGACAGTGGACCGCTGACGATCCGACTGTCTGTGTCCCTGCAGGACGTCCGGGCTCTCTACAACCAGATGGCTGGACGCGAGGTGGACGAACCCGATGCTCCCATCGAAACCAGTCTGGACCAGATCCTGGCCCACATCAGGAGTCACTGGGAGAAGGTGATGGAGAGGAACCGAGCTGAGACCGATGGCTACCTGGACTGTAAGGTGAGGACAAGTCATCTGAGCAGGTATCCCCTCAGGCGTGTCTGTCCCCTCAGGTGGTCTGTCCTTTTTGTCCTGCAGGAGGCGCCGTGTGTGGGGAGCAGGCTGAGTCCAGAGGCGGAGCAGGTGGAGGCCCTGAAGGTGGAGTGCAGGGATGTTGGTTGTCGGATCCAGAGTCTCCAGGCTGAGACCGAGTCCATCAGAGCGCTGGTGAGACAACAAACCACAACCCTAATCAGTCCCCTGATGAGATCAAGAAGGTCCATGACCAGATGATCTTTGGTCCTGCAGAAACGAGGCCTGGAGAACTCGCTGAGCGATGCCCGCCACTGGCACGACGTGGAGCTTCAAAACCTGGGCTCAGTGGTGGCCCGGTTGGAGGCGGAGCTTAATGACGTGCGAAGCGAGATCGAACAGCAGCGCCGGGACTACGACATGTTGCTAAGCAACAGGCAGCGACTGGAGCAGGAGATCGGTCTGTACCACGGCATCCTGGACGGAGAGGAGAACCGCTTCCTGCCGACCGACGCCCCGCAGTGAGTCACGACACGCAGCTGCGGCGACGCATGTGAGATCATACCCAGGAGCGCGAGGACACTCCCACCACCTGCAGCGATTCAGTTCAGTTCCATCCAGCTCAGATGTTCAGATCAGTTCACTTCAGTGGTTCAGTTTGGTGATTCAGTTCAAGTCAGACGTTCAGTTCAGTGTTTTAGTTCAGTGGTTCATTTCAGTTTAGATTTTCAATTCACTTCAGTTCAGATGTTCAGTTCAGTTTAATTCAGTTCGGGGAACTGGTGAAATGTTCAGGTGACAATTTAGCATCTATCAGTTCACCTGAAGCATTCTGATTGGTCGGACTTTACAATGCCGACAGGTTAGCTCCACCCACACTGTGACAATGTTCGAAACTGATTTCGTCATCGCTGCAGCACATAAACGCACCGCCTACCTCAGTCATGTGACAGGAAGCTGGACTCAAATGCTTGCGCTTCCACCCGTGTGTCTCCGCTCAGGTTCCTGCTGAAGGGTTCCAGTGCGCAGCCCGTCCTCCGGAGAGGTCTTTGGCCCCGCCCCTTTAGCGCGCTCGATCCACACTTCCGCTAAGGCCGCATCCAAGCGGACGTCAGTGAAGTGCATTACCCACAATTCATCACTGCATGTGACCTTTTAAATTAAAAGGCGGAAATATGGCATTTTTATTTTATTGTAAATCTTTATTGAATATTCAAAAAGCAGTATGACGAGAGTACATTTTGACAGGATAAACTGGGCAGAAAAGAGAATTAAAAAAAAATAGCTACACAGAACAACAGTGCAGAAAATAAAGCAGAAAAAATAACAAATGCAACAGGATTTCATATCTTAAATTAAACTATTAACATGTTGGTATAAAGATTTGGCTGTTGTGTTGTTGCAACATTTGCACTAAATTAAATAAAATTATTTCACTTAAAAGATTTTTGAAAATGGGGGTGAATTTTAAGAAACGAGATTTGTGAATAAAAACTTTAGCCAGAAGGATTATTGTTACCATAGTTTGACTCTACATGCTGTTAGACCAAATTTTACTATAGCAAAATTTAAAAGTGAAATCGATTTCTTATCCAAGATCCAATTTTAAAAATCTTTCCACAAAAACATTTGTATAACTGCAATGAAAAAAAATTTCCAGTCTCAATACATGAGCCACAAAATGCACAAGAATTAGTCTTTATATTTAACTTCTTACATCTTTCAAGGAAAAACTTAATAATTTTGAAATGAATTTCTATCATTTTTGTGAGAGTGGAAAAGACAATTATTTGGTTCTGATTTTCTTTAGAGGGAAATCATCATAATTTTTAACCAAATGTTTTCTTCTCAGGATAGAGGGAAAGAAAGCTGGAGTCAGAGTCAATGTATTATTCAATTTTCTGCCTATAAAGTCACTGCCATTTATAATCAAAGATGGTTCTTTTGGAGTACCAGCTGGATATGTGATTATACCGTTGATGAGCTGAATCACAGCAGGAGGAATTACTTTTAAAACTCTGTTAAACTGAACTTCAGGACATTAAAGAAACATGTTCACCAAGCAAGCTGTCTGTCTCGAAGATCTCAGGGTTCAAATGTAAAGTATTGTTTCATTCTACTGTGTGAATACTGTTGAATTTAGCTCTGTATTCACCAAGTCATAACAAAACAGCCAAATATCTCCTGCAATGACTCTGGAAAGCAAAAATACCTCACCTGTACATTTAAAACGCGTACGATTGTTTTTACTTCTGACCAGTTCACTCTTTCGCCGCCATTTTGGATGTCGCAGTTGCGACGCAGAGGCGCAACTCGATGACGTAACCCGCACTGACCCAGTTCTCCACTTGTTGCACGCTGGTGACCTGCGGACTGGAACCCTTATGTTCACTGGGACTGAGAAACAGGCCGTAGGGGGCGGGGCTGGGTCTAACCCTTTCACCCACCTGTGCAGGTGTTCTGCTGCGAAGCCTGCCGGAGATGCTGCTGAGTCCAAGGACTGATGCTCCTTCACCTCCAGGACCGACCGGCCCAGCGGGCCGGGTTCCCTCACAACCAACATTCTAGACCTCTGGACCCAAGTCCTTCGTATCTCAGATGTTTTCTGGTTCGGTACTTCTGGATCAGATGAACGGGTCGTTAGCGGGCCTCTGCTGGACCTTCTTCAACCATCACAACCATCATATCGGACCAGACAAACATCTAGAACATGAAGGACACTGGTTCTGCATGACCAGAACTGCTGAAGACCAATACGGAGCTGGTTCCTAGCAGGTCCAGGTGGGCCAGATCCAATACGTTCAGGATGAGATGCAGTGTGAATGTGCTGTGTCTGAGGACCCCATTCGGACCTCAGAGTTCTGGTTCTGCTCCAGACTGGGTTCTGCCAGAACTGATTACCGTTTCCTGTTTTGTTGCTTTCAAAATAAAACGCAATGAAGGTGGATCAGGTGTGTTCAGGTGTATTTCTGGAGTGTCTGAAAAACTTAAACCACCTGTTGTTCTGGTTCTGACAAACCTAGTTCAACAGAACCCAACCCAGAGTCGGGTCCGTCACAGAACCCGACCCAGAGCCGGGCCCGTCAACAGATGATCAGATTAGGGTTTGATCAGACCGACCTTTTGCTGGTTGCTGTTGCCCACTGAGTGAGGGGACCAGTGGCGTCCGGAGCCGGTCCTCCAGGTTCTGGTTCTCTCCCCGGTGGCCGTAACCACCTCCCCAGCCGCTCAGTGTTCTGCTAACGAGCCCTGATTCGATCCCGGTGTGTTGGACCAGGAGGGAGCCGGCCCTGGAGGACCGACTCTGGACACCCCTGGGTTCCTGCTGGTTCCTGTTGTCCACCGAGTGATCACACAGCCTCTCCGTCGCACTCAAACTACAGGAACTCACCTCACTGCTTCACTGGAGGGCAGGTGTGACCACAGCTGGACGAAAAGTCAAGTCCAGTTTATTTGTACAGAACATTTCAGCAGCAAGGCAGTTCACAATGCTTTATGTCATATAAACATCAATCAAGTATACATCAAAATCATCAAGCCAGTATAATTCAAAAATATAGATCAATGCTCTACTTCCTGCTGATCAGAGCAGCTCCAACCAGGCGGGTTTCAGCCTTGATTTAAAGGAACTCAGTGTTTCGGCTGTTTTGCAGTTTTCTGGAAGTTTGTTCCAGATTAGAGGAGCACAGAAGCTGAAAGCTGCTTCTCCATGTTTGGTTCTGGTTCTGGTTCTGCAGAGCAGACCAGAACCAGAAGACCTGACTGGTCTGGAAGGCTGATAGGACGACAGCAGGTCTTTAAGCCGTTCAGTGGTTTATAAGCCAGCAGCAGGATTTTAAAGTCTGCTCTCTGATGGCCTTAAAGCACTGACGCCTCATGGTCTCAACCTTGAATCGGCTCGTTTCTCCTCAGGCTTCAGCCCTGCACCCGGAGATATTTATGCATCATCCAGATCTCAATACAGGATGTAAAAATCCAGATTCATAAGAATCATTCATTGAGCCTGTATAAAAACCCCAAAATAAAAAGGCTTTTATGTTTCAAAGACCCACTATGGATTTTAAAAATATGACAATCTAGACCAAATCCATAAAGAAGTCATTTTAACTCATTTAGGAAGATTAAATAGTGTTACGTATTAAAATGTCCATTTAGCAAATAATATTTTGTGAACAGCTTCCAGAAAAGTAACGCTAAAGGTTTTAAAATCTCAGACTGGGTTTTATTGATTCTACTGCTAATGTAGAACAATGTAGCCCAGGTTTGACCATGTTTAACTAAGCAGGTTAACGATGTTAAATGTAGTGAACAAATTTAGCGGGATCGCTCTTTAACCTTCTCCAGAGCCGGAACTTCAGGAGGCCTCTCCCCTCCATTCTGTTAAATTACCAGTAAAATATTTATTTTCACAGACGGCTTTAATTCTCGCCTCTTACGCCAAGTCGGCGCCGCGGTCCTCAGCATGCTGCTGTTTCTGGTTTGTGATACTGAGTTCGGCAGCGCCCCCTGCTGTACGGGCATATGTACTACTCACACCACACAGCTCTGTTCTGCGGCTCTGCTGCAGTAAAACCGTTTCATTCACTGACTGGTGTCTGTGTTGAGGAAGAATAATAAAAAACGTGTTTAGAAGTTAAAACAGGAGGCTGAATTAGTCTTGCTCCAAATGTTGAGGACAGAGGGGAGCAAAACATTCGAGCAGGACAGAACCTGTGAAGCCGGAGCAGCAGTCAGAAACATTCAGCGCGGAGCTTTTCCCCACACAGGTGTGCTGGTTTGTTTTGGATCATTTGGGGCAAAACCGTGTTTGATTTTTTTAAATGAGACTCAGAGTTGTGTTCTTGAGCTCAACGATTTGAAGAGGATTGACTGTTTTATATTCATTAAAGACTGAAAACATCGACGAGTCTAAAACTAAGATTTTTCTCTCCAACTTCAACTTCACAACTGCAAGGCGCCAATACTTTTGGACCAAATCTTCCTGCCTGGATGTTTCCTGCCACCTCCCTGGACCACAGCTGTCACCACTTATTGCTGGTTGCTGCCCAGCAGGCTGCATTAAAACTCTGAAGGACATTTTTTATTTCTATTAAACTGAATGAAATTAAATGCGGTTGAATATGTTGTCATTCTTTTAAAACTGACGCGTTAAAGTCTGGCTCAACCTCTGCTCCTCCTCCTCATCGCTTCAGCGAAGGACTGCATTAGATGTCACCATTTTATTTTTGACTGTTTTGTCCGTTTCCTGTTGGTCCTCCTCCTGCCCAATAATTTCCTAATTCTGGGCCCAACAAAGCCCGTTCGGACTGAGGATGTCGCCATGGTAACCTGCTGGGATCAGCTCCGTGTTTAGCTTCAGCACTTCAGCCTGCAGAGGCCGAGAACATCTGGATCCATCAGGTCATCATTCAGATGACTTCCTGGGTCCGGAGGGAACCGAACTGCTTCCTGTTCAAACTTCACCTCCGGATCGTTTTATGAGGAAGCCAAGACTACATCCGTCACAATAACAAATTCACTGCACAATAAACTGCCCCAGAAATACTGCGATAAACAGTATCATTGTCATTTTCAGACTATATCAATAGCTAATATAATAAAAACAGCATATTAATGTAAGTACGCCCTCTCAAAGATTAACTTTAAGTTCTAAAAAACATTTAACTCTGGAAAACATTTTACTTATTCAAAATAAATAAGCAACCGAAACACCAGTAACTAAACTAAATCATGTAAGCACAACGGTGTTTAGAAACTATTCATCACTCAGCTTAGACAGGGAAAACAGGCACAAGGGCCAGGAAGGACAGAAGCAAAACAGAAAAAAAGAAAGGTCACACCGACGGCTTCGTTCAGCGAGTCACGTCTGCAGCATTCTCAGCATGGCGGCTTTTCAGCGTATTACAGGGGAGCAGCTCTTCGACGATCGTTGTCCAAATGGAAATCATCGAGCTCATTTCGATTCATGAGTTCAACTGATTTATTGCTCACTGTGACACGCTCGGGCATGGCTGACCACCTTCCAGAACCCGCCCTGGGAGGTGCTCCGGGCCTGGGAGGTGCTCCTTTATTGAGCTGGACCTCCACGGTTAGAGAAACTGGATCAGAACCAGGCCGGTCCAACAGAACCCAGAGAGGAAGGGGACTCAGACACATTTAGCTTGAATAAATTATTTTATATTAAATTATCTCAACAACACGTGCACGCTCATGGAGCTGTGCACGTGCATCAGTAAACAACCAGTCTGTGTGCACGACACACCATGCACGTTTTTTAGGGGTGTAAACAGCCGAGAAGCACCTGACCCCAGGTGTTGGTGATGTCACCTTCTCCGAGGCAGATCGGGAGGCCCCGCCCCCTCCAGGTGCTGCTGTGGGTCGCTACAGGCCGTAGCTGGCAGCTTCGTGGGACTCCCATCGTCCCTCTGACCAATCAGAAATCAGTAACTAACCCTACCAGCTGCTGCAAGTGCTACGGTTTTTCCCAGAATGCCGAGGGGTCGGCAGCAAGCTTGCAGGTGTGAGCCTTGCCGTCGTACCATGAAGCTCTGTGGTTCCTGCTCGAGGCCACGCCCCCTCCTGCAGCATGGCGTCCCTCCTCTTGTGACTGGGCCTAGGCAGGCTGCAGGGGGATGCAGCCGACGCCGACCCCGCCCTCGTGGCTCGCCATGGGCGCCATGAACGTCCAGCGGTTGGTGTCGGGGTTGTACATCTCCACCGAGCTGAGGTTGGACTGCCCGTCGTAGCCGCCCACGGCGTACAGACGGCCCGCCGTGGACACCAGCGACACCCGGCTGCGCCGCGTGCTCATGGCCACCAGGAGGCTCCACTGGCCCCCCGCGGAGCCAAACACCTCCACGCCGCTGAGGAAGCCGGAGCCGTCGTAGCCGCCGGCCACATACATGTGGCTGCCGAGCGCGGCGGCGCCGTGACGACACCGCTTGTTAAGCATGGCCGGCGCTGGGTGCCAGCGGTCCGTGTGGTGGTTGTAGTACTCCACCTGGTGGGGGGGAGGAGCGTCGGACAGGTAAACAGACTGGTGACATCGCGCTGACATCACTGACTGAGGCCGCACTGACCGTGTTGAAGATCTGCAGGCCGTCATGGCCGCCTGACACAAAGATCCGCCCATCAAACACCGTCACGCCGGCGGCGCTGCGACTCACACTCATCTCTGTCACCACGGTCCACCTGAGGAGCAGCAAAGGTGAGTCACATGACAGGAAGTCACAACTCAAGGACTCATAGACACGCCCCCTGCTGTCTGAACGCTGAACAGCAGATTGGTCGAGTTTAGGTAAGACGATGCGATCTGGTTCACCTGAACTCAGGTGAGATCAGGAAGCAGAGAGAGGGGTCAGGTAGCGAGACAGAGAGACACAGAGACAAAGAGAGAGACAAAGAGAGACAGAGACAAAGAGAGAGACAGAGATCTCACCTGTCAGTTTCTGGAGAGTAACACTCCACGGAGTTCAGCGAGGACTTCCCGTCGTAGCCGCCGCACACATAGATGTGTCCGTCAATGACGACCGTTCCCATGGCGCTGAGGACGACAGCGGGTCCAGATTATTGATCAGCTGGGTCATGGCGGTTCTGGTCGTGTACCAGGCAGACCACTGACCTGCGCTGGCTGTTCATGCTGGACACCCGTGTCCAGCCGTCCGTCTCCGGGTTGTACACCTCCACTGTGCTGAGTCGTGATTGGCCGTCGTATCCACCAATGGCATACAGCAGCCCGTTAACAACCGCCACGCCCACTCGACTGCGAGCCGTCCTCATTGGCTGACAGCGCTCCCAGAAGTTCCCCACTGGGTCAAACACCTCCACCAGGTTTAAAGAGTCACCTGTGAAAGAAACAAGTAAATCAGCTCTACCTGGACCCTGATGTTTCACCTCAGGTAACAGAAGGGGAGGAGCTACCTGAGCTGTTGAGTCCTCCCACGGCGTAGATGAGCCCTGAGATGGACGTGCAGCACCTCTGCCTGGTCTTAAAGGAGGGGAGGTGAGGACGGCGCTCCAGCACCAGGTGGAAATCTTTGGCTTCATCCACCAGATCTCTGGCAGGAGATAGAGAGATCAAGAGACAGATCACCGAACCGGAAACAGACCACCCAACCAGACAGGGATCACCCAACCAGACAGGGATCACCCAACCAGACAGGGATCACCCAACCAGACAGGGATCACCGAACCAGAAACAGCTCAACCAATTTGAAACAGATCCATCAGAAACCGATTTATCAGAAACGAATCAATGAGAAACGGCTCAACCAACCAGAAACAGACCGATCAGAAACGGATCGACCACAAACAAATTAATCAGAAGCAGATCCACCAATCAGAAACGGATCCATCAGAAACCGATCAACCAATCAGAACCAATCAAAATCAGGCTGATGAGTCCAGTTCTCTGAGTGGAAACAGACAGTAACTGGCTCTATGGGGACAGTTCAGGTGCTGCACCTGCTGCTCCGGCCTCAGGTGCGTTCAGTTCACTCACCTGCACCTGTGGCAGCAGCGAATCAGCTCATCCTGCTGGACTCGGTCTGACAGGAACTGAGGTCGACAAAGAGGAAGTCGGATCTTTGACAGCAGCTCTGGCAGTAGAGTCTTCCTCTGGTCCTGGTCATGATGAACCCAGGCCAGCACCGCCTCGAACACCTGCACAGGTAAGGCCAGGTATAAAACACGCGAGCAGGCGTACGTCCCTCGGCAGGCGAGTGGCTTACCTGCTCCTCTGCCTTGACGTTGAGCTCGTCGCAGCCCACCAGCTCCAGAACCTCCTCCGTCCTCAGAGCCAGGAACTCCTCGGACAGCGACACGTCCACGAAGTGCTGATGCAGGAAGGTGTTGGCCGAGTCGTACAGCGTCGTGCACATCATGGTCTCCGCAAACTGCCGCACGCCCAGGCAGTTCTTGGGATGCAACCTGGAAACAGAGGCGGTCGCCACGGAAACATCAGCCGACATCACCACAGCCTGGTCTACTGAGCGCGTGCGGAGGAGCTCACCTCTCCTGCAGGAAGGAGCAGCAGGCGTCCTTCACGTTCTGCAGCTGCAGGAAGCTGGAGCCGATCAGGAGAGCCTGGACGTTCTGCTGGTCGATGGCCACATGGCCGCTGTAAGCGAAGTTGATCAGGGCCTCCAGAGCGCTGCGACACAGACAGCTACTGGTCAGACAGGGAACAGACTGGGAACAGACTGGGAACAGACTGGTACCTGGGGTCCATGCCCTGCATCAGGATCTCGTCCTGTTTACACTCCACCATGTCGTTGGTGAACATGGCGTGGAAGTACGGGATGGAGGCGGCCAGAACGATGCGGTGCGCGCTGAACTTGTGCTCCCCGACCTGCAGCGACAAGCAGAGATGTTCTGGGTCAGCGCCGGTTCTGATCCGGACAGGAAGCTGGAGGCTCAGCGACCCGGTTCTGATCCAATAACAGAATTAAAGCTGTAAATGGTGAGCAGCTCCAATCCTCTCACAGGTGAGTCTCCAACTGGATCTGAGATCTGGATCAATGTGTCTCTACACCCGAGGGGTGTAGAGACACATTGGAGGACACACGGTCCTCCTCGGGGCCCGACCACGGTCCTCCTCGGGGCCCGACCACGGTCCTCCTCGGGGCCAGGCTCGTCAGGTCAAGATTATTGGCTCAGAAGCAAATTATGTCAGAGCTGATGGGTCTGAACCAGGATCGTTGTCCATCAGAACCAGGACTAACGGACCTGAGGTTCCATCAGAAATCTAACAGCTTTGATCTGGTCAATTAATGCTGATTGGTTGCTGAGCAACAGGTCAGGTCATCTACTTCCTGTCTACTGGCAGGTGTGATCACGTGATCAATCACCAATAATCGATACCTGACCCGATCAGCTGTTTGCGGGTCAAAGGTCTCTCCTGTTAGCCAGTTAGCATCCAGTTAGCTCGTGAGCTAGCCGCAGCCTTGCCTGCCTCGGTTCTTACCTTGAGCGTGACGTCACACAGCTTGCCTTGACGTCGGATCTCCTCCATGACAACATAGCCTCGCGCGGGAAGGTCTGGGACGGAGAAGTGGACCAGGTCCTCGAGTTCTTCGCACACGGAGTCTCCCATGATGACCTGGAGGCGGACCGAGTCCTACGAGCCGCCGTACGCACACTTCCGGCGAGCAGGAGTGGGACTTCAAAATAAAAGCTGGGAACCAGTCTGGTCCGATTCAACCTCCTCTGAGAGGTTCTGCTCAGTTCTGGAGGTCAGCGGTGTCAACCTGAACCTGCAGCTGAGAACAAACAATGAGGTTCTGATGTTCGGTTCGGTTCTGACCAAACGGTTCCGTGTTGGTGTGAAAAATTCTTCCCTGCCGGAGACTCCTTCCTTCAGCCCGAGGGTGACACCTGCTGGCCGGAAGCTGGTACTGCAGACTCGTGCAGGTGCACCGAGGTTCATTAAAATGCCTTCAAGTTGGGATCCAAGTTCCTCCCTCATGGTTCTGGTTCCTCAGTGATCCGGATGGGTTCTAATCTGGACAGAACCTCAGGGAGGCTGAGGAGAACCAGATGATCTGGTTCTGGCCGAGCTTTATTCTGAAGAGACCCAGAACCAGGTCATCTAAACATCTGGGTTAGTTCAGTGATCCAAAGCTCCTCCTACAGAACCAAACCGACCAGCTGATCCAGTCTCACTTAAGAAGAAGGGGTCCGGACTGGAAGCTTCTCCAGGGAATCCAGAAACGGGTCCAGAACCCCGAGAGCAGAGGAAAACCCAGATGTTAATGCAGAACAGAACCAGATCAGTTCGGTTCTGATCCAAAGCTGCTTACAGTCAAGTTCTCAGTCCAGTTCTGATCAGGCAGTCAGATCAGATCAGAACAGAACCACACGGTCCAGCCAGTCAGTCGGGATGTTCTGATCAGCTGGGCCAAACACTGAGCTCGTCATACCGAGCTGCGTTCCCGTTACAAAGCTGCGCAAACCGATGTTAATGTCGAAAAAAGCACAAGTTCGCAATCGCTGTTTCCGTTAAATTTGAAAAGGAAAATAAAACCCAACGTGAATGAGCTTGCTCACGCGATAATCATTAAAAACATGCCGCCTCGATCCTCCAACCACTTCCTGTCGTCATCTTCTTCGTTGCGCCAGTGGCAACATCTGGTTGCTGATCATGTGACTCGTGTGTATGCGAAAAAACTGTTTTCATCGCAGTTTTGCGACATAAACCAATTTGGATGCGGCCCAACAACCACCTCATCCTGGCGCCAAAACTTTTGCACGAAGAGGAGAATTTCTTTCGCAAATGGCGTGTTTCCATGAGCAAATTTATTTTCGTTATTTTAATTTCAAGGTTAATGGAAACGCAGCTAATGCTAACATGTTCAGAACTTTTGCAGTGTGTCGGTGCAGTGGTCCAAAGCCCGACTGAACCCATCACTGGTCTCTACAGAACCGGTAGACCGGGTTTGGACCGGTACTGACTGATTACTGATCCTCTGTTGCATGCTGTAAAGGTCCAAAGCCATCCAGAACCTTCAATAGTTCTGTTAAATTAGTCTGAATGATTAAACTCTCCATGATAAGAACCCAGTCAGAACCACTGTAGGTACTAGAGAGTGGGTCACAGAAGGTCCATCTGGACCTGCCCAGAACATCGCCTGAAGTTCTTCAGAAAACAAGGTGGTGACTCCGCCCCGTTTCTGTTTATTTTGTGAGGTGGGCGGAGCCACCCCAGGTGATGCTGCTGCATTGGTTCCTTAACAGAACCGGGCTTCAGTCCAGAACCCTGACAGGGAGGAGAGAGGTCAGCAGCACAGGAGCACCACAGGGCACTGTACTCTCACCTTTCCTTTTCACTCTGTACACTTCAGACTTCCAGCACCAGTCAGACTCCTGTCATCTCCAGAAATACTCAGATGACTCTGCAGCTGTCGGGTGGATCAGAGATGGACCAGAAGCTGAGTCCAGAGAGCTGGTGGACCGCTTTGTGTCATGGTATGGAAACAATCATCTCATCTTGAATGTGAACAAAACTAAGGAGAAGATTGTAGATTTCAGGAGAAACAGGGTCAGATCAAACCCTGTTTCCATCATGGGAGAAGAAGTGGAGGTGGTTGAGGAACATGAATACCTCGGTGTTCACCTGGACAACAGACTGGACTGGAGACTCAACAGTGAAGCGTCTACAAGAAAGGACAGAGCAGACTGGACTTCTTGAGGAAGCTAAGATCCTTCAAGGTTTGCAGCAAGATGTTGCAGATCTTCTATCAGTCTGTTGTTGAGAACGTCATCTCCTCTGCCATCATCTGCTGGAGCAGCAGCATCAGAGCCAGGGGCCTAAAGAGGCTCAACAGCCTGATAAAGAAGGCTGGTTCTGGTTCTGTTCTGGTTCTGTTCTGGGGACGACTGTGGAACCTCTGGAGATGATGATGCAAAGAAGGATTTCACATAAAATGAAGAAATTATGGACAACCCTGGACACCCTCTTCATGAAACAGTCATTGGAAAACAGTCTCTTCAGTCAGAGGCTTCTTCAGACTGGTTGTAAAACGGACTGCTACAGGAGCTCTGTCCTGCCCGCAGCCATCGCCCTCTATAACTCCTGGACTGAATGAGTTGCAGCAACATTTAATCTCCCTCTGGGATCAGTAAAGTGTTTCTGAACTGAATTTGAGACACCAGGCATAGGGAAGACGAGGAAGACCTGGGGAACGATGAAGCAGCTCACGCTGACCCAGGTGAACTCTGACCTCTCCATCTGGAGGCCTGGTTCTGATGGGGCTCAGTGAAAGGTTCTGTTCATGAAGCTGATGGTGAGTAGAACCTTTCCAGGAAGGCAGTCGTTTCCCTCAGCCGGGTCCGGTTCTGCAGCTGATCAGAACCTGATGGAAGCGCCAACAGACCAATTTGGAACGTCATCCCAGATTCCCAGCTTTTCCCTGCAGAACCGGACCCGGCTCAGGTTCTGTCCAACTGGACATGAAGTCCGGTTCCTGTTTGCTTTCACGCTGAAATATTTTCAATCCAATTTTCTAAAACAGAAGACTGAAGGGACTATATCAGAACCAGAACCACCTGGTCCAGAACCAGCTTCTTCGGGGAGTTCTCTGAGGGACGGTTCTGGTACCAACTACCAGATGTTTGTAGAATGTTTTCTGGAAACAGGTGAACAGAACCAGCCAGAACCCGGTCAGAACCCTGACTCAGTTCCAGTCCAGATGCTCATCTGAGAACCCAGTAGAACCTGCAGAACGTCAGCATGGAGGCGTCCTGCTGTTAGTGGCTCACTGGCGCCACCCACAGTGCATGCTGGGAAACTCACTGATGTGTAAATTATTATGGTCAAGATCTGTGATGATGATGATGATGATGAGGCCCTGATGAAGATGGGCTCACCATCATCATCATCAGCTGCTGCTTTAGGTGTCCAGGTCGGTCCAGTCGGACCTGAGCACGTGCAGCTGCTGACCGCATCCACATACGGTCCTGTTAAGAGACGCAGAAAGCAAACGACCCGACGCCGACGGGAGGAGCTGAAGACATCCTCCAGAACCAGAACCGCTCGGTGGGTCCAGAACCGCTCGGTGGGTCCAGAACCGCTCGGTGGGTCCGGGTGGTTCCACTCAGAGTGGACCGGATCAAGCGGAACCGCGCTGCTGCATGACCCAAAGGTTTCCATCGTGACGGTTTGGACCGGGACGATCCGGATCAGGGGTAGATGGATTCTGATTGCGAACAGAACCATCAGCCAATCAGAGAGCAGCGTCACACCAGTTAAACAGCTGAAAAACATTTATTCACATGTTTCATGTTGGACCTGGCCCGGTTCCGAGCCACACGGTTCTGTTCAGGTCTGAGAATCCATGTCGGGAAGGTTCAGAATCAGGGTGGTTCCTGCAGGAGCCCCATCCGGACCAGAACCAGAACCAGGCGTAGCTGGTCCTGGTCCAGATCCAGAGGAGCTCTGGGTCCAGCAGGACGGGAGCGCTGCGTTCTGGGAGAAACGGCGGCTCGGTCCGCTCCGTCAGTCACAAACAACCTGAAGAAGAAGAGGCGTTTCCATGGAGACGGGCAGCCGGCGTTCTCCGTTCCAGAGTCGTGGTCCCGGCTCTACGCCGACAGGTCGCTGTTGTCGAAGCGGTCCTGGTCGTAGACCTCAGCCACCACCTTCCGGCCCCCGAACCAGCGGTTGTTCAGCGCCTGGATGGCCCGGTTCATCTCGGCCGCTTCCGAGAACTCCACGAAGATCTTGACGATGACGTCGGCGTCGTCCTCCTCGCCCTGGCGCTCCTGGTAGATGATGACCCGCCGCACCCGGCCGAACTTCCCGCACTCCTCCGTCACCTCGCCCTCCAGGTCGTCGTCGATGTCCTCGGGGCCCACCATGTTCCTCAGGACCATGACGGTGGACTGGGGGCAGAGGGGGCAGAGGTCAGGGCCGGACGGGACCGGCTGCGGTTAGCGGGCGGGGCCCGGCTCACCTCCTGCTTGCGCAGCAGCTTCCTCATCACCATGTGGCGCGCGCTGCTGCCGCTGATGCTCATGTGCTCCTGCTGGCTGAGCGGCTCCGACGCGCCGTCCTGCTGCGCCTCCTCCTCCTTCTTCTTCAGCTCCGAGCCCAGCGAGGCCGTGACCGACGGGGGCGTGGCCAGCACCGGGTTCACCAGCCCCACCTGGGGCAGGCCGGGCCGCGCCGGGGTCACACCTGCAACGCACAGGAAGCAGAGTCAGGCTCGACGTCCCGCTTGTCCTGGCGTGCTCCGGGACACGCCCCGGTCCGGCGCACCTGGCTGAGGCAAGGGGGGTCCGCTCACCTGTGATGACACCCGGCGCCTGGGCGGCCATGACGGCCTGGGGAAGTCCGAGCTGCTGTGAGAGGAGCGCCGGTCCGGCCAGCGGTCCGAGCAGCGACGCCCCGACCGGATCCTGGAGGAGCGCAGGAGAGACCTGAGGTAGGAGGAACACTGCCCCGCCCCCTGCCCTGCCGTAACCCCGCCCACTGTCCACATACCCCACTGTGACCCCACTGTGACCCCCTCCCCCTGCCCCTGACCCCACCGTCACCCTGCCCCCTGCCCTGCCGTGACCCCGCCCACTGTCCACATACCCCACTGTGACCCCGCCCCCTGCCCTGCCCCTGACCCCACTGTGACCCCGCCCACTACCCCATACCCCACCGTCACCCTGCCCCCTGCCCTGCCCCTGACCCCACCGTCACCCTGCCCCCACCGTGACCCCGCCCACTACCCCATACCCCACTGTGACCCCCTCCCCCTGCCCTGCCGTGACCCCGCCCACTGTCCACATACCCCACTGTGACCCCGCCCACTGTCCACATACCCCACTGTGACCCCACTGTGACCCCGCCCCCTGCCCTGCCCCTGACCCCACCGTGACCCCGCCCACTACCCCATACCCCACTGTGACCCCGCCCCCTGCCCCTGACCCCACCGTCACCCTGCCCCCTGCCCCCACCGTGACCCCGCCCACTACCCCATACCCCACTGTGACCCCACTGTGACCCCCTCCCCCTGCCCCTGACCCCACCGTCACCCTGCCCCCTGCCCCCACCGTGACCCCGCCCACTACCCCATACCCCACTGTGACCCCGCCCCCTGCCCTGCCCCTGACCCCACTGTGACCCCGCCCACTGTCCACATACCCCACTGTGACCCCACTGTGACCCCCTCCCCCTGCCCCTGACCCCACCGTCACCCTGCCCACTACCCCATACCCCACTGTGACCCCGCCCCCTGCCCTGCCCCTGACCCCACTGTGACCCTGCCCCCTGCCCTGCCGTAACCCCGCCCACTGTCCACATACCCCACTGTGACCCCACTGTGACCCCGCCCCCTGCCCTGCCCCTGACCCCACCGTGACCCCGCCCCCTGCCCTGCCCCTGACCCCACTGTGACCCCCTCCCCCTACCCCACTGTGACCCCGCCCCCTGCCCTGACCCCACCGTGACCCTGCCCCCTGCCCCCACCGTGACCCCGCCCCCTGCCCCCACCGTGACCCCGCCCCCTGCCCTGCCCCTGCCCCTGACCCCACCATGACCCCACCCACTTCCCTGCCCCCTGACACCGCCCCCGTGACTCCCACCAAGTGACCCTGCCCACTGACTCCGCCCACACCACTAACCCCACCCACAGAGCCCACGACCAGCTGCAGCTGGGGGCGGAGCTCCATGCTTCACCTGTGCGGTGATCTTGGCGCTGGCGGCCGCCGCTGCCACAGCAGCAGCCGCAGGAAGTCCTCCAGGAGTGGTCGGTGTGAGGAGGGGCATGGGTGGAGTCACCGCCTTTCCCACCCTCAGGTACTGACCCCCCAGGTCAAAGAGGTTCATGGAGGCCACGGCGTCCTGGGCCGACTGCGCCTTGTCGTACTCTGGACACAGACAGACGACTCAGAAAGCAGGACGACAGCTCAGCGCTGCCCCCTGAGGACCAGCGAGGCGTTGCGCGGATCAAACAGGCCGGCCTCACCGATGAAGCCGTAGCCCTTGTGGCGTCCTGTGGTGGGCTCGCGAGCCAGCATGCACGACTTGATCCTCCCAAAGGCCTCAAAGACGCTCTTGATGTCCTCGTCGGAGAGGTCCGGGTGGACGGAGGCCACGTAGATCCTGTTGAAGGCCCGCGCTTCCTCCGCCAGCTGGTCGATGATCGGCTGAGCCTGGCCGATGTTACTCGGCCTCCCCACCTGCAAGACGGGGCGCAGGGATGAAGCCCACGTCGGTTCTCTGAGGGAACCTGGTGGTCCGGAATCAGGTGGAGGCGCTCACCTTGATGTTCCTCCCTCCCAGAACCACGGAGTTCATCTGCTCCAGAGCCAGCTGGGCCGCTTCAGGAACCTCGTACTCCACGAAGGCGAAGCCCTGCGGAGACGCACACAGTTCTGACCTGAGGAGCACGGAACAACGAGGAGAACCGGGAGAACAATGAGGAGAACCGGGAGAAGAACAAGGAAGAGTACAGAGAGGAGAGCCCGGAGAGGAACCCGGAGGAGAAAGCAGAGAACTGGAAAAAAAACAGAGAGGAGAACAAGGAAGAGGACAGAGAGGAGAGCCCGGAGAGGAACCCGGACCTTGTGCTTCATGGTGACGGAGTCCCAGGACATGTCGATGCTCTTGATTGGCCCAAAGGGGATGAAGGCCTGTCTGATGGTGTCCTCGCCCAGCTCGTAGTAGATGGAGCCCACGTAGACCCGGCACATGATGGCCAGCGCTCTCTGGCGCTGGGCGGCGACCTGGCGGACAGGTGGAGGAGAGGTGGAGGTCAGGAGGACGTCCTGTCAACCCAGCTGCAGGAGCAGGGTTCCTGAACTGGACCGGGTCTGACCAGAACCTCCTGGGGCAGCGGCGACCACCCAGGGGAGAAGCTACTCACCGACTGCAGAGGAGACAGAGCGTCTCCCAGACCCATGGTCAGGGGAGCCATCTGAGGGAGAAAAACAGACGACCTTTAACCTCATCCAGGAGGGGGCGGGGCCACAGTCTGGGCTCTCATGCTGTTACCTGCAGGCTGGTGAGCTGCTGCTGCTGCACCAGGGTCTGTTTCACCAGCACGCTCTTGATGCTCTGCTCCATCGCATACTTCTTGGCCTGCAGGAGGAACCCAGAGACCGTTTACTGGGAAGCACCGAGGCTTCTGCTGCTGGTTCTGATCCGTCTCAACATGTTGACCTGGCTATACTGCAGCTCACTGACCTTCTGCAGCGCCTCCTGCTGGTTGGGGGTGAGGGGAGGCAGGCCCAGCTTCGTGGTGGTGGTGGTTGTAGTGGTGGGGGTGGCGGTGGTGGTCTGTCCGTTCTCCATGATGAGAGGCGGCCCTCCCTGTGAACAAAACAAACGCACCCTCACTGCTGCTGAAGACGGTGTGATGAAGCAGAACCTTCAACCCAGGCTGCTCCCAGGAACACGCTGTCAAACGCACCCACCGGGGGTTAGTCCGTGGGTTAACCCACCGAGGAAACCACTGACTAACCCACGAAGTAACCCACTGGTGGGTTCCCTGACAGTTCACTGCCTCTGACCTGGTTATTCATCAACAGTTCTCTGACCTGGTTGTTTATGAACAGTTCTCTGACCTGCTGCCTCTGACCTGGTTGTTTATGAACAGTTCTCTGACCTGGTTGTTTATGAACAGTTCTCTGACCTGCTCACTCTGACCTGGTTATTCATCAACAGTTCTCTGACCTGGTTATTTATGAACAGTTCTCTGACCTGGTTGTTTATGAACAGTTCTCTGACCTGGTTATTCATCAACAGTTCTCTGACCTGGTTGTTTATGAACAGTTCTCTGACCTGCTCACTCTGACCTGGTTATTCATCAACAGTTCTCTGACCTGGTTGTTTATGAACAGTTCTCTGACCTGGTTATTTATGAACAGTTCTCTGACCTGGTTGTTTATGAACAGTTCTCTGACCTGGTTATTCATCAACAGTTCTCTGACCTGCTCACTCTGACCTGGTTATTTATCAACAGTTCTCTGACCTGGTTGTTTATGAACAGTTCTCTGACCTGCTCACTCTGATCTGGTTATTCATCAACAGTTCTCTGACCTGGTTATTCATCAACAGTTCTCTGACCTGTTTGTTTATGAACAGTTCTCTGACCTGGTTGTTTATGAACAGTTCTCTGACCTGGTTATTCATCAACAGTTCTCTGACCTGGTTGTTTATGAACAGTTCTCTGACCTGGTTGTTTATGAACAGTTCTCTGACCTGGTTATTCAACAACAGTTCTCTGACCTGGTTGTTTATGAACAGTTCTCTGACCTGGTTGTTTATGAACAGTTCTCTGACCTGGTTATTCATCAACAGTTCTCTGACCTGGTTGTTTATGAACAGTTCTCTGACCTGCTCACTCTGACCTGGTTATTCATCAACAGTTCTCTGACCTGGTTATTTATGAACAGTTCTCTGACCTGGTTGTTTATGAACAGTTCTCTGACCTGGTTATTCATCAACAGTTCTCTGACCTGGTTGTTTATGAACAGTTCTCTGACCTGGTTATTCATCAACAGTTCTCTGACCTGGTTGTTTATGAACAGTTCTCTGACCTGGTTGTTTATGAACAGTTCTCTGACCTGCTGCCTCTGACCTGGTTGTTTATGAACAGTTCTCTGACCTGGTTGTTTATGAACAGTTCTCTGACCTGCTCACTCTGACCTGGTTATTCATCAACAGTTCTCTGACCTGGTTATTTATGAACAGTTCTCTGACCTGGTTGTTTATGAACAGTTCTCTGACCTGGTTATTCATCAACAGTTCTCTGACCTGGTTGTTTATGAACAGTTCTCTGACCTGCTCACTCTGACCTGGTTATTCATCAACAGTTCTCTGACCTGGTTATTTATGAACAGTTCTCTGACCTGGTTGTTTATGAACAGTTCTCTGACCTGGTTATTCATCAACAGTTCTCTGACCTGGTTGTTTATGAACAGTTCTCTGACCTGCTGCCTCTGATCTGGTTATTCATCAACAGTTCTCTGACCTGGTTGTTTATGAACAGTTCTCTGACCTGGTTATTTATGAACAGTTCTCTGACCTGCTGCCTCTGACCTGGTTGTTTATGAACAGTTCTCTGACCTGGTTATTTATGAACAGTTCTCTGACCTGCTCACTCTGACCTGGTTATTCATCAACAGTTCTCTGACCTGGTTATTTATGAACAGTTCTCTGACCTGGTTGTTTATGAACAGTTCTCTGACCTGGTTATTCATCAACAGTTCTCTGACCTGGTTGTTTATGAACAGTTCTCTGACCTGGTTGTTTATGAACAGTTCTCTGACCTGCTGCCTCTGACCTGGTTGTTTATGAACAGTTCTCTGACCTGGTTGTTTATGAACAGTTCTCTGACCTGGTTATTCATCAACAGTTCTCTGACCTGGTTGTTTATGAACAGTTCTCTGACCTGGTTATTCATCAACAGTTCTCTGACCTGGTTGTTTATGAACAGTTCTCTGACCTGCTCACTCTGACCTGGTTATTCATCAACAGTTCTCTGACCTGGTTATTTATGAACAGTTCTCTGACCTGTTTGTTTATGAACAGTTCTCTGACCTGGTTATTCATCAACAGTTCTCTGACCTGGTTGTTTATGAACAGTTCTCTGACCTGCTGCCTCTGATCTGGTTATTCATCAACAGTTCTCTGACCTGGTTGTTTATGAACAGTTCTCTGACCTGGTTATTTATGAACAGTTCTCTGACCTGCTGCCTCTGACCTGGTTGTTTATGAACAGTTCTCTGACCTGCTCACTCTGACCTGGTTATTTATGAACAGTTCTCTGACCTGGTTGTTTATGAACAGTTCTCTGACCTGGTTATTCATCAACAGTTCTCTGACCTGGTTGTTTATGAACAGTTCTCTGACCTGCTGCCTCTGATCTGGTTATTCATCAACAGTTCTCGGAGCTTGAGGCCTGTTAGCATTAGCTTAGCACTCATCCAGTTCCGGTTCTTACCGCAGAAACCGCCGCAGCCATGCAGCTTCCTTCCGGCTCCGCTGCGGTCCGACTCTGCGACTCCTCGAACTGCTTCTCCGGATCTCTGAAGAGAACTCTGAATGAACCGTACCTAAAACCTGCAGAATGTTCCTCAGATACTAGCATCTATACACAAGCCCGGAACACAGCAACGCTCCCCCTGACGTCACTTCCGCTGTGGGGAAGTTTCAGACTAAAGGCCCTGATGACTCAGTTGGGTCACGTGAAGCTCAGGGGAAGCTGTGCAGGTCCGTCAGAACCCTGGTGACAGGCTTAACGCTGGTGCTCAAAGAACGTTCTGGAATTAAGAACGTTCATGTGTTCCAATCTTTTCTGTTTTATTTGTTGATCAGAGATCCAGAACAGAGTCATCAGAACCAGAACCAACATATACACCTTTATTATCACACATCATTTTACATGTTTACACTCAGAGCAGGCCAAGAACCCTGACCTGATCAGAACCGGTTCTAATCCATTTCAGTTTCAAACTGGAACCGCTCCAGGACTTTACCAGAACCAAAGCGTCCAGATTTCTGATGCTTCTGTTCAACTCAGAGGTTCTGAGGAGGTTCTGACTTTGTAGTCAGAAAGAAGGTTCTACAGTTCTCTGACCGGACCCGGAATCTGACCGGATCAGAGCAGTCAACAGCAGGTTCACTTCCAGGTTCTGCTGCAGACTGTGGAACCCCAGCAGGAGAACCGCGGTCTGCAGCCTCCGGAAGGTTCCAGCTCCAACACACCTGAACCGGGCCTCTGCAGAACCTCATGACACCAGCCATCTGGTTCTGGTATGTTGGAGCAGACATGCATCTCAAAGCTGCAGAGCAGTGGTTCTGGTGGACGCTGGGTGGAGATCCCCACTGTGGAACCAGATGTTGGGTCCAGTAGAACCCCGGCAGATGTTCTGCAGGAGAACATCTGCCGGGGTTCTGCACAGGTTCCTTGGTCCACATAGAGAGGTTCTGTTCGGCTCTGGTACAAGACGGTCCGTCACCCAGGCTGTATGTCCTACAGCCTGGAGGTGAGAGGGAGCGGTTCTGGATGAGCCGTTCAGAACCTGCTGGAGTTCTGTTCTCAGCATGTGGACCTGGTTCTGGACCTGGTTCTGAGTGGGTTTTGGGAAATACAGGCTGTTGAGCATCATTAGAGTTTTCAGGTGGGGAACCATCAGAATCTGTGCTTCGGACTGGTGGAACGGGTCAGAACCCCAGGCAGGTTCTGGTTCTGCTAGAAGGGCATTCCTCCAGAGATCTGGCGGGCCACCTGCTCCTCCGGGCTCTCCTCCTTCTCCTTCCTCTCCTGGTTCCAGTCCTTCAGACCTTCGGGCAGCGAGGTGTCCTCCTCCTCGCCGCCCGTCCCCTCCACGAACTCCTCGTACGTGGACTTCTCAGCAAACGGCCGCCGGCCCAGAAGCTCCTCCATGTCGTTCTTGTCCAGAACCTCCTTCTCCAGCAGCCGCTGCGCCACCTGCAGGACAGAACAGGAACCACAGTCAGAACCACAACCTAAACCTTTCTCATCTTCACGCTTTGTTCGACCAAGTCCTGATCAGAAGATCTTCATTGTGATCTTCTGTGCTCAGACCTTGAAGAGGTTCTGGTTGTTTGGATCTGGGTCAGAACCCTGAACGATCCAGATCTGCTGGTCTAGAACCAAAAACCATGAGGGGTTTTCCTTCACTCTGAACCAACGCTGGTTCTTCAGGAAGACCTCCACCTTGGATAAGAGGGTTCCTCCAGCTGGAGATCTGGAACCTTCTCTGGAACCTCAGTAGAACCCATTTATGACTCTCCTCTGGCGGTCACGACATCACTATGGGCAGGTTCTGTGATCCTCAACAGAAGACTAACAAACACAGAACCAGAACCAGCCCTCTCCATCTGGGTCCAGAACCAGCCCTGACCCACCTGGGTCCAGAGGAACCAGAACCAGCCCTCTCCATCTGGGTCGGGAGCCTGCGGGCAAAACAAACCCCAGCAGACCCTCAGCGGTACCTTCTCCACCTCGGCCTTCTTGTCGTTCAGCAGCTGCTGGGTTCTGCGGTACGCCTCCCCGATCAGGGACCGGACCTCGGTGTCGATCAGCCGGGCCGTGGCCTCGCTGTACGGCTTCTCCAGAACCATCTCCCCCTGCCGGGGCAGGTCGAAGGACACCTGACCCACCTTGGGGTTCATCCCGAACTGGACAATCTGCGGGACAACCCAGAGGTGAGACGGGCCGGACCTGGGGCGGGAAGGTTCTGGCGGGTCAGGTGGCTCACCTGAGCGTAGGCGCTCTGCGTGACCTTCCTCAGGTCGTCCTGCGCGCCGGTGGTGATGCGGCCGAAGAAGATCTCCTCGGAGACGCGCCCCCCCAGCGTCATGCACATGCGGTCCAGCAGCTGCTCCTTGGTGTACAGGTACTGCTCCCTGGGCAGGTACTGGGCGTAGCCCAGCCCCTTCCCTCTGGGGATGATGGACACCTGCACAGGTAGCAGTCCGGTCAGAACCCGACCCGGCCACAGACACAGAACCACACAGAACCTGACACGAGACCTTCAGCAGCGGGTCGGCGTGCTCCAGGAACCAGCCGGCCACAGCGTGACCCGCCTCGTGGTACGCCACCGTCTTCTTCTCCTCCGGCTGCAGAACCTGAGTCTTCTTCTCCAGACCTCCGAGAGAGAGAGAGAGAGAGAGAGAGAGGTTACAGAACCAGAACCACCAGCTGAGGCTGACGGACCTGACCCGGTTCTGATCCATCACCGACAGATCCTACAACAGAGGTTCGAATCAACCCTGCTGCTGACTGAGGGGTTCTGATCTGACTGATACCGGTTCTGTTCTCTCTTACGGGGTTCTAGTCTCATTTGATTCACGCTCCGACAGAACCAGAACCAGATCAGTACTCTAGTCAACTTACAGGGGCCAGATTGACAGGACATTCTGGTTCTGGTGAGTCAGCCCTTTATTAAACCCAGTGACATGGTGGTTCTGGTTCCGGTCCATGTCTCACCTCCAATGACTCTCTCGATGGCCTGCTCGAAGTGCTTCTGGCTGATGGTGTCCGACAGGTGGCGCGCGGCGATCAGTGCTGCCTCGTTGCAGACGTTGGCGATGTCTGCGCCTGGCAGGCAGCGATCGGGGACAAAGAACCCACACAGGTAAAATGAGGATCAGATACACCTGTTACCTGACTGGCCCCTCCCATCAGGAGGCACATGTTACCTGAGAATCCAGGTGTGAGGGCGGCCATCTTCTTGGCCAGAGCATCTTTATCCAGGTCGGCGGCGAGCTTCAGAGGACGCAGGTGGACCTTAAAGATGGACGCCCGTCCTTTGATGTCAGGAGGACCTAACAGGACAAAGAGCTTCATCACGCGCTCACCTGGGGGCTCACCTGGGGGCTCACGAGCATCACTCACCAATATAAATCTGCCTGTCGAAGCGTCCGGGTCTCAGTAGAGCTGGGTCCAGGATGTCGGGTCGGTTGGTTCCAGCCAGAACCACCACGTTGGTGGCGGTGTTGAACCCTGGAGCACAGAGAGGAGAGTGAGGTCTGACCCGACAGACCTGGCGGTTCTATGGAACCAGAACCCACCGTCCATCTCCACCAGCAGCTGGTTCAGCGTGTTCTCCTGCTCGCTCTGGCCTCCGAAGTTCCCGCGGCCTCGCTTCCGGCCCACGGCGTCGATCTCGTCAATGAAGAGGATGCAGGGCGCGTTCTTCCTGGCCATGACGAACAGATCTCTGACCTGCAGGGAACAGAACGTCAGCAGAATCTTCTCCAACTCCACCTCCTCCTTGTCCCCATCAGCTGCTCACCCTGGCGGGGCCCACGCCCACAAACATCTCCAGGAACTCGGACCCGTTCACCGTGATGAAGGGAACGTTGGCCTCGCCCGCCGTCGCTTTGGCCAGCAGGGTTTTCCCGGTTCCTGGGGGTCCAGTGAGGATGGCCCCCTGTGTGACAACAGAACCACAGTCCAGGTTGACAACCCATCTGTGGCCACGCCCAGTTTAATAAGCCCCACCCACAAGGGGTTACATCCTTCACCTCTGCCACCATCCTTCCGGAGCCGGACCCTGCCCCTCACCCCCTCACCTTGGGGATCTTGGCCCCCAGGTCCTGGTACTGTTTGGGGTTCTTCAGGAAGTTGACAAACTCCATGATCTCCAGCTTGGCCTCCTCGCAGCCGGCCACGTCTTTGAACTTCACGTCGATCTCATCCTTCAGGATTTTGGCCGTGGTCTCGCTGACGCTAAACAGCCCCCCCATCCCCCGGCCCGGTCGGCCCGCCCCCGCCGGGCCGCGCCGCAGCATGAAGAGCAGGAACCCAATGATGAGCACCGTTGGCAGCATGCTCAGCAGGAACGTTCTGAAGAAGAAAGACACCCGTCAGATGGACATCAGGTCTGACCTGAACCGCTACAGGTTCAAGAGTCACAGAACCGCGGCAGGTCCTCGGGTTGCGGCCGGGTCAGGGCTCACCCGTCGCTCTCCGTGGAGTAGACCACCGGCAACCGGTTCTCGCTCTCGATGCCGAGCTCATTCTGAGCCGTCTCCAGGTTCCTCTCGAAGGTGTCCACGCTGCCGATGTTGAACCAGACGTACTGCTGCAGGTGGAAACACAGGAGGAGTCAGTGACGGCGCCACAGCTACCTGACGTCTGAGCCGGCCCATCAGACGCACCCCGTCCAACGGCGTCTTCCCCGGAGCGAACACCACCTTGACGTAACGTTTGTTGATGACCTCCAACCGGTCCACCTGACGGAGAAATCACCAATCAGAGGCCTGAAGTTAGTGTCTGAGGCTTTGATGAAACCAGGTGTGTTCCTCACCGCTCCCTTGGACAGGTAGTTGTTGACAAAGTCCTTCCAGGTGACCTCCCGACCTCCGTCCCGCAGGAAAAAGTAGTATGTGATGGCGGTCCAGAACGCCACGCCGCTCAGGAGGTACAAGCGGAACTCCTTATCGTCCCATGGGATGTCGCCCTGTAAGGAGCAGCAGCTGCTGAGACCTGCCCACACCTGAGACCCACCTGAGACCCGCCCACACCTGAGCAGGTGACTGACCTTCTGCAGGCGGCTGTACCAGTGGGACTCCTCCTTTCGACCTCCTCGTTTCCCTCCTCCTCCTCCTCCTCCTCCTCCGGACCTCCCAGACGGTTTCTGGGCAGGTTTGGACTCTGAAACGGATCAGAACCATGAGCAGTAGCGGTGCTCCCTCAGCGGGCCGCGGTTTGAACATGCTCAGTTTGGCGAGTCAGGATGAAGTCCAGCAGATCTTCCTTCTTCTAAAGTTTTTAGTTCGGATCCAACTCAAACTGGACCGGTACCAAGTTCTAACCCAGTCCAATGACGTAACTGTGGCTCCGCCCACAGCCCCGCCCTTAAACCAGAAATCACAGGATCTTAGGTCTGATGATGGAGAACAGAACCGTTTTGGAGGTCCATTTGTCTCTGGCAGGTTCTGAACTGAAGGACCACCGTCTGATGGCGCCATCAGAGACCCAGTTCAACATTCTGACGGACAGAACCAAAATGTCTGAACTGGTTCTGTAGTTCTTGGACTTTTTCAGCTGTCCTGCTTAACTGAGCATGCTTAGACTCACCTGTAGTGACCCATGACCTGATGTCAGCAGGCTTTACCTTTAGCTTCGGGTTCAGAGGTTCTGGGCGGGTTCTGACTCTCTGGGAAATATTTCTCAAATCCTGAAGAGAGAATAAAAACACGTTAGTCTGTGGAACACGCGTGTCCATCTCCATGGTGACCACACGTGTTCGTTCAGAGCGAGAACAGTTCGTCTCAGCGATCCCGTTCAGTTCAGTTCACTAGCAGGTCAGAATGTTGTCCGAGCAGCCATGGAGCCCGACCCGTGTTTGGTTCTGAATCCAGCTCAGACAGCCCCACCTGTCCAGGTGAGCAGGAAGTGCAGAACTGAACCAAACCAGAACCCACACTGGTGTCAGGTCCACTCACTCCTGACAGGTAACCTGAAAGCTGAACCAACTCATCGGACCAGAACCTGGTCTTCACTCACCTTTGGGTGGTTTGGAGCTCAGGCTCCTGCAGGCTCCCAGCAGGTCGCTCAGCAGGCTCCGTCCACTCTGCACCCGTCCAGAACCGGCTGAAGACACCTGGAAGAAGGAGGTTCTACAGGTTGGTTGAAAGAGGTTCTGAAAAGGAAAAGGCTTCCTGAAGGCTACCAGGTATGGTTCTGGGTTCAAAGCTTTCGGGTGCGTTGGACCGACAGAACGGTTCTGGATGTGTTGGTGTCGGTTCTGGACAGGGATCCAGAACCTTTCTGTCTGTATAAATCGCAGTTTTGACCCTTTCCTCTCCTCTCCTTAACCCTTAGCATCATAATATGATGAATACGCAAACAGTGTCGTCATCAGTAAACCGGGCTCTGACGTCACATGATTGGGGCGAAAACAGAGGATACCTGGCTTACGTCACAACTCTCAGACAGGTAAAAACCTCAGTAAATCCGCTCAGATGATCACGTGTTTCTGTGTTCGGTTCGGGGTTACTCTCTGAGCGGCTCCCCGAACCGAAGCATAACGGAGCGGGTCAAGGTGAGCCTGTTGTTCCGCCCATCACCTACCGTCCGGGCTGGAGCTCCGGAGGGCCGCAGCAGCAGCCGGACAAGGCTCCTGCAGCCCGCAGACAGCCGCAGGTACCGGTGAGCCATTGGACCGAGGTTGGAGGAGGTTTTAAACACGGAGCGGCTCCAAACCAAATGTTCCGTAATCATCCAGAGGCGCCGACATATTTCCTCCGCTTCTTCTTCTTGGCTTTGAGTTTGTTTCGGCTCACTGTGCCCCCTGCAGGCCGTAAGGGGAACAGTGGAGAAGAAGAGCCCTGCAGCCATGTTGGTCAGGTAAACTGGTATCTTCTTCACTGGTTTAACATGTGGCGAAATGCGTCACAGTCAAAGCTTTAATACTGGCTGGGTCACAGACATGATGCCGTCATATCAGAGCATATTCACCGTTCCTTTTAATGACAAATTTCCTCTTCATCCCCCTAGGAAACAGTTCATCAGCTGTCAGTGGAGCAGGGTCCGCTGGTGGAGCCGTTCCTCAGGAACGTTCTCACTCCACACCGCCTTAATTGGATCTGCTCAATATGCGATCCGTCTTTTTAAAGGTTTAATTTTCCCTGAACCATAAGTAAATCCTTGTGGTTTCCCGCCGCATGGTGGCGCTGTGGCCCCTTCTCTTGGTGCGGGCCGGGGACACCATGATGGAGTCTGCGGGCTGTGTAGAGGAATGAACGGGCTGACTTATCGCTGTTTCTCCGCTGAATACGGACTCTCAGCGGCCTCTTGTGGTTCACAGAGTGGAGCGACTGGCGGTACTGAGCTATGAGGTAAGGTGTCCGCCGCTGCCAGGTTCTCACCCCGGTTGAAATCCCGGAGAACAGCCCGTTGATCCTGTGACACAGAGAGGGGGAAGGACAGCTGGAGCTGACGGAGCTAGGCAGCGGCTACCAGCCAGATCTATTGACGGAAGCTTAGCCTAGCATGTAGCCTGATTAGTTTAGCATGTAGTCTGGGTTAGCTGGGTACAGCGTCTAGTAGCTGCACAGTGTGCTTTAATGGGACTCGGTCATATATGATATTATGGTCATATGACATATTATGGTTACATGCGATGCGAACGGAGCGCCTAGAGCTAACTGAGCCCAGAGCAAGCTGCTGTCCACGGCAGGCCAGCCTGTTAGCTCTCGGTTAGCATATAGTCAGAACTAGCTTACAGTCAACCTTCCCGAGACATGTCCAGGAGAAGGTTGGAGTGACTGGAGGAGCGAAGGGTCAGACATGTTAGAAGTGGAGCTAACAGCAGCTGGGACTCGGACCAGCCGCTGGATTCCAGCTCAGAGGTCAGGTGGACATGTTGGACCTGAGTGATGTCATAATGAATGGTAGGAAGGGGACAGCAGGGAGGGTTCAGGTGCTTCCAGGTGAACTTCCAGGAGCAGCTGATGATCCACCTGAAGGTGACTATCAGCTTCTCGTGTTCTGGCAGATGAAGCGCCCTCTGACCGGATGGTGTTATTGTAGCTGGACACTTTCTCAGTTGTTTGGTACCAGAACCGATTCGACAGTTTAGTTCAATTAAAAACAGAAATGAAGCATCTTCTGAACCAGCAGCTCCAGCAGAGCAGCCTTTGGACCTGTGCGTGTTCTGATCCTACAAACATCTGACCTCATTCATAAGCTAACGGGTCACCTGAAGCTGCTTCTCCGCTTCACCTTTAGACCCGGGGTACTTCTTCCTCAGAGGTCTCTGTCATGTATGAGAAAACTTGTTGTCATGGTAACAGTCCTGCTTGTGATGCCATGGCTTAGTTTTGGTGTTGTTGTAGTTCAGGGTTTCCTGCTTAGGCTTGGGGCCCCCATAAATGCTCATATTTTAACATAGACCATAACTGTATATGTTTAACATTTGTTTACTGAGAATGCCATTAGCTAAATATTCTTAAGGTATAGAATTCACATGTTTCTTGAATTAAATTTTCATTTTTAGGAATATCTGGAGCTTGGTGCACTATTATGATTTCCTGGTTGTGGTTGGTTATTATTTGTCCAAACTAATGCACTATTAGCAAAGAATACTCTGGATGAAAAAGACCTGTCTGTGATTGGCTGCTGGTGTGGCTCGTTTACATAAACGTTATCAAGCTGCAGCACAGACACAGAGTCAAGCGCTGCCAGGGTGTGTGAGATGTAAACACACGCGCCACACATGACTCTTTGTTCATAAAGATATATCAGTCTGACTGCACACTCAACCTGAACCTCTAAAAGAATCTCTAAAATTCAATTCAAAAACACTTTACTGATCCCAGAGGGAGATTAAATGTTGCTGCAACTCATTCAGTCCAGGAGTTATAGAGGGCGATGGCTGCAGGCAGGACAGAGCTCCTGTAGCAGTCCGTTTTACAACCAGTCTGAAGAAGCCTCTGACTGAAGAGACTGTTTTCCAATGACTGTTTCATGAAGAGGGTGTCCAGGGTTGTCCATAATTTCTTCATTTTATGTGAAATCCTTCTT
The DNA here is from genome assembly GCA_014839685.1 of Anableps anableps. Taxonomy (NCBI): domain Eukaryota; kingdom Metazoa; phylum Chordata; class Actinopteri; order Cyprinodontiformes; family Anablepidae; genus Anableps; species Anableps anableps. The sequence goes on from CM026077.1 coordinate 248,884, forward strand.
TGCATCATCATCTCCAGAGGTTCCACAGTCGTCCCCAGAACAGAACCAGAACCAGCCTTCTTTATCAGGCTGTTGAGCCTCTTTAGGCCCCTGGCTCTGATGCTGCTGCTCCAGCAGATGATGGCAGAGGAGATGACGTTCTCAACAACAGACTGATAGAAGATCTGCAACATCTGCTGCAAACCTTGAAGGATCTTAGCTTCCTCCAGAAGTCCAGTCTGCTCTGTCCCTTCTTGGAGACGCTTCACTGGTGGGTCTCCAGTCCAGTCTGCTGTCCAGATGAACACCGAGGTATTTATATTCCTCAACCACCTCCAGTCATCTGAGTGTTTCTGGAGATGACAGGAGTCTGACTGAGCTGGACGTCTGAAGGGCACAGAGTGAAAAGGAATGGTGAGAGTACAGTGCCCTGTGGTGCTCCTGTGCTGCTGACCACCTGGTTAGACACACAGTCCTTCAGTCTCTCAACCTGTGGTCTGTCTGTCAGGTAGTCATGGATCCAGGCGATTGTTGAGGCCTCCAGCTGAGTCTCCTGGAGCTTCAGACGAAGCAGATCAGGCTGAACTGTGTTAAATGCACTGGAGAAACCGAAGAACATGATCCTCACAGTGCTGCCTGCTTTGTCCAGGTGACAGCGGGTTTGTTGAAGCAGGTGTATGATGGCGTCTCCGTCTCCACAGCGATAAGCAAACTCCAGGAGGTCCTGATATGTGCTGGTTTGCTTACTCAGGTGGGCCAACAGGAGTCTCTCCAGGACCTTCATGATGTGGGATGTCAGGGCAACTGGTCTGTAGTCGTTGATGACTGATGGGTGAGTTTTCTTTGGTACCGGAACCAGACAGGATGTCTTTCACAACAGTGGAACACAGAGCTGCTCTGCACAGGCCTTCAGGACTCTGGGGCTGACACCATCTGGACCTGCAGCCTTGTTCCGGTTCAGTCTCTCCAGCTGCCTCTTCACCTGACTTCTAGAAACAGAAAAGTGGGAGAGGAGGCAAAGGGAGCAGCAGCATCTCCTGATTTGGTTGAAGACAAACTAGTGGAAGCAGAAGAGTCCATGACTGAGGTAGAGGATAAAACATCTGAGGTGTGACAGGAAAGCTGTGGGTCAAAGGAGGGTGGGATGTTTGTTTGGCTAGGGGCAGGAGGGGAGGATGGTGAGCTTGTTCCTGAACTGAACCTGCTGAAGAATGTGTTCAGCTCGTTTGCTCTGTCCAGACTTCCATCTATCTGATCCTCCTCCTGCTTGAAGCCTGTGATCTTCTTCATCCCTGACAACACATCTCTGATATTGTTCCTCTGCAGTTTACTCTCCAGCTTCTTCCTAAATACCTCCTTGCTGTCTCAAATCTTGACTTAGAGCTGCTTCTGTTTACTCCTCAACAACTCCCTGTCTCGCTCCCTAAAGTCTCTTTTTAAAAAGTTCCTTTAGCTCACTGGTGATCCAGGGTTTGTTATTAGGGAAGCACCTCACTGTTTTGGTGGGGATGGTGTTGTCCACACAGAAGTTTATATAGTCGGTCAGACACTCAGTCATGGCATTAATGTCCTCCATGTGGTTTACAAAGAGAAATCCAATCGGTAGCATCAAAACAACCCTGTAAGGCTTCTTCTGCTTCCTGTGACCACTTTCTCACTGTCATTGTTGTTTCAGGTAGTCTCTGGACAAGGGGTTTATATTCTGAGCAGAGAAAAACAAGGTTATGATCTGATTTACCCAGAGGAGGTCTTGCTTTGGAAATATATGAATCCTTGACATTTGTGTAAAACAAATCTAATGTCTTGTTTTCTCTGGTAGAGCAGCTGAGAAACTGTTGAAACGTCGGCAGCATGGCAGAGAGTGAGGCGTGATTAAAATCACCAGATATCACCACAACAGAATCGGGGTGTTGGGTCTGTATCTTAGCAACAGCGAAACTGATGACATCACATGCATTGTTAGCAACGGCTGAGGGTGAAATGTAAACAGCCACCAAAACAACACTGGTGAACTGTCTTGGCAAATAATATGGATGAAAACTTACTGCCAGTAGTTCAGTATCTGGACTGCAGAGACGACACTTCACAGTAACGAGTCCTGGGTGACACCATTGGTTGTTGACAAGCACTGCCAGTCCACCTCCCTTCCTTTTCCTGCTACTCTTTAAATCTCGATCTGCTCATATAGTCAGGAAGCCCAGCAGAGAGACGTTGGAGTCGGGGATATGATCCTGCAGCCATGTCTCAGTAAAACACATAATACTGCATTCCCGATACTCTTGCTGAGTCTTTATCAGGGCTTGAAGTTCATCCAACTTGTTAGCCAACGATCTCACGTGGCCCATTATGATGGATGGCAGAGATGGTTTGAACTTCCTCCTTCTCTCTCCTCTTTGCTCCAGCTCTGCACGTCTCCTTTTCAACTCCTCTGGGATTTCCGGCTTCAGTTGTCTTATTATTTCTGCTTTTTGTGATATTAATCAGCTGCTCCCTGTTGTAAACCACTCTGTTGCTATGGTTACACATCATAATAAAAGAGCAAAAAATATTGGGAAAAATCAATCCAGCTGCACAGCATCCAAGACAAGAAGGAACCGTTGTCGAAAGGAGCATTTTTTTCCAAGAAAAGCAGGAATTAAATTTTGAAAAACGAGAAAAAATCTCAATGAAAGTTACAGAGCTACTCCAACGTGCTGCCACCCTGAACGGCGCAGTTCTGGAATAAATGTGGTGTATAATGGCGATACAATGCGCTTCGCATTGACTTTGCGCAAGCAAAGCAAGCACTGTGGCTTTTATACTTCACGCCTACCTTGGTGCAGGATTCTCCGAAGAAAAACGAGCCCTGAGGATTCATATAAATGCCGATACAGGTGAACCTGCACCTTCCAAATCCTCCGGTTAGAGTGAGAGCTGGTGCGCGATCCGCGCCAAGGAAAGCTTCAGTGATGCAGCCGCGACAGCGTAGGAGGTGGCTAACGCGTGGACGGTGTGCTTGCTGCGCACCCCCGGCTTCAAAACCCCCAGTTTAGTGGATCAACTACTAGCTCAGCTTTCAGGAATGGCTCTGCTCCGCTGGTGAATGCTCTGGGGGAAAGTCTGCAATACATCACATTGTTTTGGCATATCAAAAAAACCCAACTTCATTCTGAGGGTGTGGCGGCTTCATTTTTGCCGTGGCGGTGCTCCTCGATCATTTGCATGTAGAGGAAACTCGGGGTGTAGGGCTGGACAATAAATCAATACCAGGATATATCGTGATAGACACCTGATCAATATCAATAGATAATACAGAATATTCACTGAACTACGATCCAGAACTGCACTGCATTCTGGGAGATGTAGGCAGAAGAAAGGAAAGGCTTTAGCCTCTCACAGCCAGCTGAGCTAGGTGGTTAGCATCAAGTGATGCACTCTGGTTACCTAGCAACCACCTGTTGAGCAACCTGCGCAGCAGCAGTTTCAGGTTTGCCACCATGACTGACCATGCTGGAAACCGCTGGGGTGGAGAGAAACCTGTGGACGGAAGGCCCCCAGGTGGGCAGGTTTCAGATGGTTCACGCAAACAACGAACCGATAATTATCGACTGATATGACACCCCGATATCACGGTACGATTTTCAGCCATGTTCTAGTGTAGTACAGGTGTAGTACAGTCATAGTTCTCGTGTAGTACAGGTGTTGTTCTGGTGGAGTACAGGTGTAGTACAGTCATAGTTCTCGTGTAGTACAGGTGTCGTTCTGGTGGAGTACAGGTGTAGTACAGTCATAGTTCTGGTGAAGCACAAGTATAGTACAGGCGTCGTTCTGGTGTAGTACAGGTGTAGTACAGTCATAGTTCTCGTGTAGTACAGGCGTCATTCTGGTGTAGTACAGCTGTAGTTCTGGCGTAGTACAAGCATAGTTCAGGTGTAGTACAGGCGTAGTACAGGTGTAGTACAGGCGTAGTACTGTCTGCTGCTCTCGGACTGTGAACTGCAGCTTCTGAGTGTAACTGTGTGAATATTCTGGGATGTTGCAGGAGAGCTGAGCTGTTGCCCGCAGGTGGTCTGGCCGTTGGACTATGCCGTGTTGGTCCACTGGGTGGCGCCTCCTGAGTCGAGCTCACCTCCTCCCTCCTCCACACACCGCTCGGTCCGTCGCCATGTACGCCACCCGCCTCTACAGCACTGCGGGGGGAGGGGGAGGAGGGGGAGGCGGGATTAAACAAGGGCGAAGGGCAGGGCTGGCGGTGCTTGAGGCTCCTCACCCTCACCTCCCGCACCATCCTCACCCACCGCCGCCTCCTCCCCCGACCTACCCTCTGTACCAAGGCCGTCCGGACGCCCATCGAGGACCTCATTTCCATCATCACTACCACACCCACCACTTGGCTCCGCCCCCTCTGCCCCCACATTACCAACACCATGTGCCGGTCCATTCTTATGGAGGCGGAGCCCCGTCCAGCGGCGGCGGGAAGAAGAAGACGTGGAACTTCATCCATGAGAAGATGAGCTACGACACTTTCTTCACCATGAAGCGCCTGATCGAGCGCTCGCGGCAACCCGACGAGGTTCTGCGCTGGGTCACCCAGAACCCCGCCAAGATCTCCCACAACCACTACCCTGTCGCCCTGCAGAAGATCGGACAGCTGCTGCAGGCCACGCCCTCCCCGCGGACCGCCAGGGACGGCGCAGACAGTGAGGCGTCAGAGGTCGACAGGCGGCAGATCCTGGACCACCCAGACTTCCAGACCCTCTGCAACGCCATCGTCAACGACTGCGCTAAGTTCGACAACTTCAGCATCGTGAACTGCCTGTACGCCGTGGCCTCGCTTGGTAAGTCCTTCACGCTGTTCCCAGGCTCCGCCCCCTGAGTCTGACCTCACTGAACTTCTGTCCTCCCTCTCCCTCAGGGTTACCAAGCGACTCCAAGGTTGTCCACATCCTGGAGGCGGAGTCCCAGTCCAGGCTGAACCAGTTCAACCAGAAGGACGTGTCCATGGTGTTCAGCTCCAGCATGAGGCTCCACCCAGGCACCCAGCACCCCCTGACCGAGGCCTGCCTCGCCGGCCTGGAGAAGAACCTGGAGCGAGAGCGCCACCCGCAGACGCTCTTCCTGCTGCTGTCCTACTACCGACTAAAGTGGCGCTCACTGCAGACTCCAGAGCCACCGGCGGGGGGCGCCGCAGCCACCAACAGCACCACCAACACGCCACCGAACCCTGAGCAGCTGGTTGCCAACAGGTGAGAGTCAAACACCCCGGTGATCCAGTAAGGTGACCTCTGAGGGTTCTAACGCGTGATCCGTGTCCTCAGGAAGATCCTGCGGCTCGTCAAACACACTCTGGCTAGCGTCAGCGGCGTCCGCGACCAGGAGATGGCACTGCTGGATGAGATGCTGGCAGCATGCGCTCGAGAGGCCAGCAACAAAAGTCTGGAGCTGATCTTCAGCTCTCATCTGTTCTACCAGAACCGACAGGAGAAGTTCATCAACAGCCTGGCAGGTTGGTTCCCCTGAGAACCTCCACCTGTGCATGTGTCCACCTGTCCTTGTCTAACCCTGTCGTGATTCTCTTCTGCAGAGGAGCTCCCCAAGAAGGTGGACAGTGTCACGCCGTACACCATGGCTCTGATTGCCAAGTACATCGCCCGGCACCGACTGAGGGAGACCCGGCTGCTCGACACCATCGCAGACTTCCTGGTCAGGAAGGCCGAGTACCTGGACAGTAAGGTGAGCACGTCTGTGCCTTCCTGTTGGGACGTGTGGACACACTCTGACCGACTCTGTGTCTTCAGGTGATCCAGAAGCTGGTGTTCCCCTTCAGCCGGATGAGTTACCGTCCGGCTGCCGAGCAGCAGTTCTTCTCTCGGCTGGAGGAGGTGGTGGAGCTGAAGGCGCTCAGCTCGCCGCTCGCCACCGTCAACATCCTCATGTCTTTGTTCCAGCTGGGACACTTCCCTGGAACCGTGCTGCACCGAGTCTTTTCCTCCGCCTTCATCAGTAACGTCACAAGTGAGCAAACAGCCCGACCGTTAACGTCCTACCTGAGGCATGGCCAGTAAAACCGTCTGGTCACCACAGTGGAACCAGTCTAGATGGTCTGAACTGAGAGAACCCTGGTGGACTCCCAGTCTAACCAGTCTAACTCTCCCTTCAGATAGCCCGTACGCTCTGATCGTCAGAAGGTACCTGTCTCTTCTGGACGCTGCTGTAGAGTTGGAGTACCGCGACTATACCGGCCCCCGCCTGCAGGACGCCCACAAGGTGCTGATGTTTGACCATGCTCTCACAGCGGACGAGGTCAACCGGAAGTACAGGTGAGTCCTACACACACCTGGATCAGGGTCCATGAGATCCGTTCAGCTGTTCCACGATGACGACGAAACCAGACTTTCGCTTCATTGATCACTCACAACATTCCAGTTGGTCCAGTCAGAGCTGAGACCTTCCTTCCAGGCCTGAAGGAACCAGTAGATGAAGGTTCTCAGGGCTCCTCTTAGCTTGTTGACCTGATTCCACCGTGAGCTGGGACCATCAGAACCCAGAAAACAGCTCCAGCACTTAAAGCTCACCCAGCAGCTGGATTTTATAAATTGTTGAGAATCCCTTTGACCCCTTCGTAAAACCTTCGTTCAGTTGGGTTTTAAAAGGAGGAGAACGGGCAGGATCTGGGGGGAGGCTTTCATTGCGGTTACCCCTAAGGAAGGGAAGGGTAAACTGGGCTGTGCCAGTTATAGACCAGTTCGTGCCCTAAATTTGGACTTTAGATTATTTATGGCCGCTATGGCGAGACGTCCAGAAGTGATTCTGCCAGACAGAGGTGATGTGGCCCAAACAGGATTCATAAAGCAGAGGCGCACCCAGGATCATATTAGGCGCACATCGCTGGTGGTGCAAAACATTATTAAAAGAGGAACAGAAGCTGTAATACTGGGAATGGACATGGAAAAGCCTTCGACTCAGGTGGAGCTTCTTGTATAAGGTGCTGGAGCAATTTGGTTTTAGCAAAGCATTGATCAGAACTATACAATCACTGGGTTTCCGGTTCATCGGCTTGGAGGGGGCGAGACCACTTCGACCCGAGGCCCCCCGGAGCCCCGCCTGCGGCTTGTTCTGGACGAGCGACGTTAGAAGAGCCAGCAACACGCAGCTGACTGACATCAAACGAGAAACGCCGGGCCTTAACGAAGGCTTGGACGAAGCGGAGGGAAGAACAGGCGAAACAGAGACGGCATCCTCACGGATTAAGAAGCCGACCCGTCGCCAAGACACGCCAGGAGCTGGGCTGGTAGACAGGGCAGCGCGCGAAGTCAGAGCATACGGGTCTACGGGAGACCGGCCCACCAGGAAGGGGCCGAGGAGGTGCGTTTTCTGGGCTGCTGTTCAGGGAACACTTGACCCTCCGAACGCCCGGGACTGGGAGTCGAAAGCGCACACGGAGCACGGACTCAGGCAGGACAGCGGCAAGCCTCGATCTGTTGTGGTGGGAGCCGTCCTACAAAACAGGGGGTTCTCAGAAAAAAGAAACCGTCTTCTTTTCCAGCAACTCTTAACTGAGAGACTCGGACTTCTGTTAAACATGCTGATGAAGACTCGGGACTGCTACATTTTGTGTATGCCGAATTTACTCAGATATCCCTTGTGTGGGATATATGTACATATATTTTTCTTTTCTTCTTCCTTCTCCAACACAAATCCCGCCAGTGGGTGGACGCTGTATCGGGCCCCATTTCCTCAGGGACTGGGACTTTCCCCTACTGGGACCTGGACTACACGAGGTCCTCAGGGCTCCTTCCGTTCGGGCCTCGACCTGGGGAACAGTGGTTAGGTGTGGGTCGCAGAATAATGCTAATGCTGTTTACTGTTGTTCATTACAGTTTAATTTTTGCTTTTTGGGAGAAACTTTTATGAAACTGGACATGGTGGGAGGGGTTACACAGGGAACCATCAGGTCAGAAAACTAGACATGCAGGACATGAAGACAGCATCACTTCATGTGAAGGCCATATCAAGTCCGGTCAAGAGAAGTAAAATATTAACAAAAACGAGACGAGAAAAAGCACAGATTGTCCTCTCACAAGAGACGCGTCTTTCTTTCATGGAACATGAAAAACTGAAGAGAATGGATCCTCAAGGGCTGGTTATTGCTCTGATCATGGTCGAAGGAGAGGGGTCGTAACACTAACACAAAATACACCATCTGAGTACGTGTCAGAGATGTCCGCCAAAGGGAGGTATTCGATGGTTACGGGGAAGATGAATAATGTAGTCATGACGCTGTAATGTCTCTGACCCACCAGGAAGCGCTTTTGCCACGTACATGTTTGATTTAATGGTCGGAGCAACGGGACTCGTAATTTACGGAGGTGATTGGACTCTCCACCCTAAATTAGATGCATCCAAAAACTTGCCCGTCACATCATTAAACAGGAAAATTAATACTCTAATGGAGGAAAGAGGTATAGTAGAGCTTGGGAGGGACTTTTATCCCTTGATTAAGCCTCTTATTAGCCCAAAAGTCCATGCTAGGTGGAAAAATGTTGAGCTTTCAGTCATGAAAGACCCTCCAGCTCCCGCAGTACTGGCCGATACCAATTTAGACAAGCTCATAAAGGACAAAACCCACGGATTAAAACCCAACTAAAAGTTTGGAATAAAGTTAAATTAGAGCACCATCTGACTGATAAAATACAGATAATTCAATGATGTGCTTTTGAGTCGGGGTTCAGGCCTCACTTAATGGATAACTGTTTTAAATCCTGGATTTCCAAAGATATAACAACAGAAAACGGGAAGTCGAGGGACTCTGAAGGCCTGAAAAAGGAGTTCCATCTTGAAAACTCAGATTTTTTCAGATATTTACAATTATGCAATTATTTTGTTCAGGGGGCGGGCCATTGGCATGTGTTTTGGGAATGCCAAAAATAAGAGGCCCATAAGCTAATGTGTACTATGTTCAGTCATAAAATACCTTCGCAGTTCCAGTCTCTGTTTTTTGGGCCTGATTTCCTGGCCAGACAGGCGGATCAGTATTTATTTGCAATTTTTACCCTTACAAGACGTTGCCCTCTTCCAGAGTCTCCTGCAGGTTCAGATCGGATGGATATTGTAAACGAGATATATATTTAATAGAAGCCATTTCCTTCTCCATCCGCCTTAAGAAAAGTATTTTTATTAGCTTGTGGGGAAAATGGGTCAGATATGTCAAGATTTTGTAGAGGTGCTGCATTAATCAGCCAACTTGTGCTTTTCTGTGAGAGTGCCTGGTTTTGTTTTCCTCTCCCACCATAAATATTACACTGGTATATACTGGTACGCACAAGTGATTTCTTTTTTTTCTGTATGTTTTGTTTTTCTCCTTACTCCCCCATACTGTTCTTAGTTGGTAAATACTTTGTTCATCCCAAGAACAAAAAAGGGACCGCATTTGCTCAGAGTATATTTGGACTCTTTAAGTTGTAACTCTGTTTTGCTGACTGAAAAAATAAAGAATGGAAGAAAAGAAGAAAAACTGCAGTCATTATATTACCAACCAACAGCGAGAATCGAATTCAGTGGGAATCTTTCACATGCTTTTACATTACAAAGAGGGCTGCGCCATTAGCCCGCTCCTGTTTGGAGGAAGCACAATGAAAATATAAAGGGTGCACACATGGAGGGAGGGGAACCAAACTTAGCATTATTTGTGGGTGATATATTAATTATCCCAACCAGGCAGGTCGCTTCCAGCACTGAGTGCAGCGGATGAGTTTGGTTTGCTGTCAGGCTGCAAATTAAACACAAAGAAAGCTCCTTCAGCGATGCGTCGCATCAGTTCATTTAAAAAAAATAGTTGGGAATAGGATCCGAAATCTCTGAAATACCTGGGAGTAGTCTCAAGAATTATCCAGATTAAAATCTATAACTGGTGTCTAGAATAAAGTCAGAATGGGAAGGTGGAGTTTCTCCCCCTTTCCAAGTTAGCTTCAAGAGCAGACACGATTAAAACACGTCTCACCAAGACTACTGTTTTTATTCCCAACTCTCCCAGTTGAAGTGACAGACACAAACTTTGCAGAATGGGATAAAATAATTTGGAGATGCATGTGACAAGGGAGAAGAGCACGGCTTGGACTTAGAGCCTGAGTTATCCAGGGGTCGAGGGCGGTTGGCCTTACCCTGCCTGAAGAGCTGTTACTCTGCGGCGCAGCTGAAAACTCTGCTGAACGTCTGCAAGCGTCACATTCAGCAAAATGGAAAGACACGCGGAACGCGCCATGATGCCTTTCAAGCCATAATAAACGATGAGAACACACCTTAGAGAGGAATCCGAGCCACGGTTGGGCTTATATGGACCGGGATTATATCAAAGTAGGGGTTGAAAGAGCAGAGGGGAATACTGAGCCGGACTGCACATGAATCAGATTTTAAGCCGCAGTTCAGCCTGGGACCCACACGGAGCCCCAGTTAGCTTTATTCAGCACGCATGAGGAAGAGTTCTTCGGCGTGGATGCTGAGAATCGCTACAGGCTTGGACCTAGGGCGGAGATTAGAGATGCCCCCCGTGGCCCGGACGAGGAAGACGCACGGTGGTCGGCTCCACGGAGGCGCGGGACGGGCCAGGCTGGGGGGGTCCTCCAGATTGAATTCTAACGTTCAGCAAATGGGAAGAGGGTCCGAAGATATTCTGGGAGCCGATTAAGAGAAATAAAGAACAAATATGGTTTAAATAATAAGGACTTCTTCAGGAAGTGGCAACCGAGGCACTGTACTGAGGGAATAAAAAAAAGATTCATTTAGATGAGTTGGAAATAATAATTAAGATGTTTTATTTTAGCAAATGTGGGGGGGAATAATTTCTAAACTGTACACAGGAGTGGAAAATTTTGAAAGGAAGCAGTACAACATACATGAAAGGAAAATGGGAAAAAGAGGCTCGTTGGAGGCTATCAGGGGAAAACGAGGAGGACGTATGTGGAAAACCTGTTTCCTCTCGTGGAGAGAGCTCGGATGGGAGAATATTGTAAGATATTTCATCGCACCAGAGCAAAGAAAACACCAAGATGTTGGAGGAGATGGAGCTCGTCACTTCCGTGGCTTTTGGGCTGGCGCCTACATGGTACCCTTCCGGCAGGATTGGAAGAGCTGTGTTTTTGAGGCTGAGTAATCCATTCACATCTGATGCTCTGAACATGGGGAGAGGGATGGAAAGGGCACCAAGATCAGCTGACGAAGATGTGTTGGATCATGGTGGTGGCTAGCAAAAAAGCCACCACTCGGAAATGGCGGAAGGAAGAGGCTCCTGAAAGACCGGGTTGACTTCATGCACGGTATTTATATGATGGAGGCTGAGCTTCTCCGTCAGAGTAGAATCAGGCAAATTAAGGAATGACTGGAAAAAGGGGCCAGATTGTACATCACCACCGAGATCAGATTTTGTTGAATAATATTGGGGGCTGGGGGGGGTGCCCTTATAGTGCTACAGAATGTAAACAGTTTGCTTACAGATAATTTTCAGTGAGAAGAGATTTAAAATCGAGAAGCCCTGGAGAAGAACGGACAGTGAAAGTGTTTGGGCACGTTGAGGGAAACACAGGATGGCGAAGTCGAGCAGAAGGTGTGCGCAGCTTCTCCTTGGTTAGTCTCCATAGGACGTCTGCAAAAGTGTAAAGTTTTGATGAACACTTGTATGGAAAATATACATTCTGTACAATATGCAAATAAAAAAAGTAATAAAAAACCCACCACCCAGCTGGTGAGCAGTAAGTCAGTGTCTTTTGGTGTCTGGAAAACGAGCCGTTTCAAAAACCTTCCGAATGTAACGCCACACTGCGCTGTTACCTAGCAACCCCAGCCCAGCTCGAACACGATTGTTCAGCTGGTTTCACTGCTGTACAATAGCTACTGGTTCTGACTGGTTCTGGTTCTGTTGGGTCTTTCAGCTATAAAGGTCTGGTGGCTGAAGCTTTGCGGCAGCTGCTGGGAGAGCAGAACTACAAACAGGACGAGGTGCTGCCCCCTGGATACTACACAGGTACAACACACTCATGTACTACACAGGTTCTCCAGTGATACAGTACAACACCAGTACATCCAGTATCACACACACACAGTACTACACTCAGGGGCCATACTGGTACTACCCATGACTGTACACAGAACGTTGCACATTGCTGCTTAGTACTACACAGGTACTACATTGTACTGTACAGTTCTTCACACACTGGCTAGGTCATACTAGACACATAGTACTGCACAGGTACTACATAGTACTTCAAAGTACTACAGAACCCCAGCTGGTACCGAGGTACCATGTCCCTGTTTTTCCTGCAGACTTTGTGCTCTGGTTGGACGGTTCTGGTCGGGTTCTGCCCATCAGGTCTGGACCCTGTGTTCCTCCCTGCATCACCGTGACAACCAAGCCAGCTGCTGTTTCTGTTGCCGCGGTGACCTCAGAGCTACAGAACTTCTCTCCGTTCACGGCGCTGGAGGACGGCGCCGAACAGCCCGGTCCAGTAGCTGAAGCGGTGGGCGGGGCCATGGAGGACAGGTCCTTCAGGCCACACCCCCTGTGCAGCATGCCAGGGGCTCCCGCAGCCTCAGAGGGCCCCCGGGCCGGTACCAACGGCGGGCCCCTGAATTACGGCCCCTACTACCTTCCTGCGGCGCAGTACTATGCCGGTCTGGCCAAGGAGCACTCGGTGGAGAGCCAGGACAGCTCCACCCTTAGCAGCCCCCCCTCTGATGGCCTGGCCCCGCCACAGGCACCCACGGGGGCCGCCGCCCCAGACTCCCTCTTTCAGTTTTCCATTGGAAAGATCCTGGAGGACGAGGGGGCCACCGCGGCCCCGGAGGGGACGGACTGTGAGTTGGCCGGGTTCTACGCTGAAGGGTCCGGTACCGGCAGGGGGGCCCCGTCGCCACAGCTCCACCCCGCTGACAATCCGGATCCAGAAGGCCCCCCCGCAGAGCAGAGGCAGATCCGCAGGTCAGTCTGCCGTCAGTCAACCCGTCTGGACCCCAGCAGAACCAGAGTGCAGCTTCTAAACCCGACTGTTCTCTGCAGGGTCATCATGTCCGTTAACGACAAGTGGCACTACTGTCACAACTCCGAGGTTCTGGTCGGGTCCCGGGCCATGAGGGACCGCCACCTGCGGCTGCTGGGCTACATCATCCTGCAGGTCAGTCCAAAGATCCAGAACCTCCAGTGGAAAACATCGGCGTTAGCTTTTAGAAGAGGCTAGCATCATTTCCTGTAGAGCCCATGTTCTGGTCTCCAGTCCGGGTCCGCTGTCCTGCAGGAGCAGAGGGTTCCTGTGGCCACACCTGATTAGAATCAGTAAAACCTGGATCTGGATCAGGGTTCCTCTGAGGACCTGATCAGGTGTCATCTACTGGGGGTCCCCAACCCCCAGACGACCCCCGGACTCTGTGCAAGAATCCACGTTACCGCTTGGTGCAAATGTGCAGACATTTTTGACCTTACGCACCGAGTACATCGCAGAGGTACCTCAGATCAGTACATTTTAAAGCATCGTCTCGACCTGGACCCTGAGCTCAGGGCACCTGGCTATCTGGGAGCCGAGTGCGTTGAAGAGCTATGGAGATGAATATATTTAACTCTTTCTTTGCAGTGACAAGTTTTGAAATCAGGGAACATTTCAAGTGATTAGAAGTCGCCAAGACTCTCTGAACCCTCGTTCTTCCATGGGAGAAGAGTCCCCCAGAGGTTCAGCTGCTCCAAATCCTCCACAGCTCTTCAACGTGCTCTTTCAGATGGGATGTTTTAAAATCAGTTGATTTTAGCGACCTCCGCGATGTACTTGGTGCGTAGTTGAAAATGTCTGCGCGTCTGCACCAAGCGGTAATGTGTGTGTAATCTGTTAAAATGCTTCCGTTTTTTTCGTAACCGTTTGAAAAAACCTGCCAAATATTCGGTTAACGGCATCCCTGGTCGGGTGTAAGGCCAGCCTGCCTCAGGAGTTCGAAGCTATCCTCCTGCGTCTGACAGCAGCACGAGGAGGATAAATGACCTGAGGGGGCAGCGAGATCCACGGCTGATAACTCGGTCTGAAGGGCCCGACGGCCAGAATACGATTGTTCACTGCGAGATGATTGCATAAGATCATTAATTTTTTTAGTTTAGTATTGGTATTTAGATTGGATTGCACTTTTCAGATGACTTAACGGGCATATGAATAACTGATCAGGAGCTAATAGAGACCAAATCGATATTGTTAATTAAATGTTAAATAAAAAATGAAATAATGTTTTGACAGTTGACTGAAAATGTTCGGACCCCGGATTGTTTGGATGATGTTGGTGGTGGACCTCTTGCTATTTTAGCTGGGGACCCCGGGTCTAAACCTTCAGGACCAGGGTTGGAGACCAGAGCTCAGGTTTGGTTCCACCGGGTCGCTCTCGGCTGGTCATGTGACCCGTCTCCTCTGTCCCCTCTCAGCTGCCGTACCACGAGCTGGAGAAGCTGAACGGCATCGAGGAGGTGAAGCAGTACCTGCACAAGAAGCTCCGGGACGTCCCGCTATGACTGCGTCTGTGTGTGTGTGTGTGTGTGTGTGTGTGTGTGTGTGTGTGTGTGTGAGGGCAGGGCCAGCTCTCACCTGTCAGTCAGAACTCAGGGGGAACCAGCCAGTCTCAGTGGGATCTGGGGAGGGACTGAAATAGCCGACGGGTTATAGACTCCGACTCCCATCAGGCCGTGCGGCAGCCTGCAGGTGTGTTTGCTGACAGGTGAGCTGAGGGGGAGTGAATGAATATAATAATTTTTCTGTGGGCGGGGTTCCATTTTCTAAAGTTCTGTAACCATGGTAACCGTGATGCATGAGGGACAGTTTTTAAAGCATGTGCCAAAGGTTGGAGGGGAGGCGTGGTTCTTGGGGTCAAAGGTCAGATTATTTATTTGTGTATCAGGAGACGGACAGAAGTTTGTTTATATTCTATCGGCTGAAATGTGTATAAAAGCTGAAATGAGCTGAAACGAGTCTGGGTCTTTATTTCCACCTGGGTCATGTGACCTCCGCCAACACACAAACAGGGAGCACATATCACCTGGTAGGAAGCCACGCCCCTCATCTACCTGGCCCGAGGTCCGCCCAGGATGGGCTGGAGGGTCCGTGGAACCGCTTCTGATGGGAAAGATCCGCTTTGAATGAAGCAGAAACACCAGGAAGTCCTGCTGGGCTCAAGCGGCAGAAGGAAGCCTCTGGAGGGAAAGGGCTGCACCCGTAGCAGCACCCGCTCCGGGCAGGCCGTGCCCGCTGACGGCGGGCTGTGCTGTGGGGGAGGGGCGGGGTTCGTGGACGTTACCTGCTGCAGTTTCTGCCCTGGTTTAGCTCCTATCAGCTATGGAGCAGAACCCTATCGGGTTCTGCAGAGAACCTGGGCGAGGGGAAGGAGCACACAGGTTCTCTTCTGATGCAGCAGGCAACAGAACCAGGTCTATATCCAGATCCGGTTCAAGCCAATGGGCCATCTCTGGTCTGAAATGTGATGAGAACCTGGAGGTGGACGGGTTCTGCAGAACCAGTGATGCCTCCAGGGCCTCTCGTTTCCACTGAACAGCCTGTTTCGGTTCGGTGAAAGCGGCCCGCACTGCTCCTGGGCCCCCAGAGCTACTGGGATCACACCGCCATGCGTGGGTCTTACCGCGCCGGCCCAGTTAGAGCCCAGCTGGTGTGGAGACGCCGGACCAGCCCGACCCGTACCACCCAGTGGAAACAGGAGGTATCATCGGTTCTTTTCATGGAAAAAAAAAAGCAAGAACCCAACCAGAACATCAGCCCAGTTAAACCAGACAGAACAGAACCAGAAACCATTCAAGTCCTGGTGGTCAGGTTAAGGGGCCCAGCAGCGCCGGTGCTGGTCAGCCCTGGTTCTGTCAGCACCATCAGGGAGGGACTGAATGTGGACCAGATAGTCGGGGCGAATTCCACGGAGCGGTTCCAGGGTTCTCTGAAGGTTCTGGTCCAGGTTCCTTGGGTCCAGCATGGTTCTGCTGAGTGTTGGTAGAAGGGCTCCAGAGCCCAGCCGCATCGGGTTCTTGACGGGTTCCTCCAGTCCAGACCTGCTGCTGTGATGTCATGATGATGTCACACAATGAAACCAGACAGTTTGGAAAAAGTGCATTTATTTAGTTTCGCATTTCCTCTGGCTGACTGGAGGTCCAACACTGACTCCACCCCCAGGGGTAACAGACTCCGCCCCCTGCATGTCATCACGTACAAACCCTGCCCAAATGAACAAACAGGAAGTTGTCATCGACCTACAAACGTCCGTCAGATAAAAACCAAGTCGATAAAAACAAACACTTGTAACAAAACGCCTTCTCAGGCTCCGCCCACTCCAGACGTCACTGCCTCTCATTGGTCTGCCTGGATGATAGACAGAGGAGGAGGCGTGGCCTGCACAGCCTGTCCTCTTCAATGAGGGGGCGGGGCTAATCTGAGTCCAACTCGCTGGATTCCTCGGAGGAAGATTGATCGTCGTCGTCGTCTTCATCGTCGTCATTCTGAGGACAAAAATACAGGAAGTGCTTAAAACAGTCACCATGGTAACATGTAATATCTGAGGCAAGCAGCAGCGCCCCCTGCTGGCAGCAGACAGTAAGACCCTGATAATAGAGCATAGCTGGATGACTAGAGGGAGGAAGAGGAGGGGTGTTTATCTGCCTCATGAATGGGCAGAGGGGGCGGAGCTAGACACTAACACATGGATGCCCCCCCCCATCACCTCGTCTTCGTCCTCGCTGTCTGTGCTTCCTGATGTTTCATCATCTTCATCAGAGTCCGAGGAGTCGCTCTTCTCCTCCTCTTCATCAGAGTCGGACATGTCCTGCTGAAAATCCCACAAACAGCAATGCTTGTTCAGAGCCTGACAGACCGCACCGAGGGTTTACGACCCGGGGGCCGGGGTCCTACCTTGGCACGGTACGCCATGGCCCTCTTCCCCACGCTGACCCCAGGGGTCACGGCTCTGGACCCGCCCACCTTCCCCTTGGCCGTCACGCGGACTTTGGCCACAGGGCTGCTGGTGGCTTTGGAGCTGCTGCGGCGTTTCTGCCAATCAGAAACAGGTTCGTGATCAGGTGACCTCAGGTGAGACGGAAGCTGGCCTGGACTCCTCCAGGAGGCGGATCGGACTCACCGAGGACGAGAACTCTTTGTAGATGACTCGGTCCTGCGGCGACAGCGACTGGAGGCGACAGAAACATCAGCGGTGACATCACAGCCTATCTGAGCTCTGATTGGCCAGGTAGTCAGAGGGGGGGCTCACCTTGACCCAGGCCTCCAGCTCGGCCTTGTACTCCACCTGCTGCTCCTCCACCAGCTTCTTGTACTTGTCCTTCTGGCTCTGGCTCAGCTTCTGCCACCGCTTGCCGATCTCCACCATGCGCTCCTTCAGGCTGAAGTGGTTCAGCTCGCCGTTGGTCAGCAGCTCCTGCGAGAACATCTGGTACCCGCTCCTGGGGGTCAGAGGTCGGTCAGCGGGGTCGGCAGTGGAACCACAACCTGTAACCTACTGCTCCGTCACATCCCGGTACCGGTACCGGTTTGGATCCTGGACCAGCCAAGAGCAGCAGACCAAAGAGTTTAAACTCACACTGGAGGCTTCTTGGGTTCGCCGTCAAACTTGGGCTTCCTCTGACCCGCGGCCGGTGTCCTCATCTCCAACAGCTCCCTCTGCAGGACAGCAGGGGTCAGTGCAACACACCAGCAACCAGTCAGCAACACTCAACACAGAGGGGAGGGGCTAAGTTCACAGGCAGGAGCATTTCAGTGGGAGGAGCCTGAGAGGAGGAGAAGAGGGTCTGGAGGGGGAGTCAGACAGGAAGAGGTCATGACCCAGGAAGGGATAGCGGGACGAGCAGCCATTATGTCTTTTCAGCTTTCTTCAGTTGTGGGTGGGGTTCAGGGGTCAGTGGGGGTCATGGTGGGGGGTCAGGGGTCAGTGGGGGTCATGGTGGGGGGTCAGGAGTCAGTAGGGGTCATGGTGGGGGGTCAGGGTGAGTTCATGGTGGGGGTTCAGGAGTCAGTGGGGGTCATGGTGGGGGGTCAGGAGTCAGTGGGGGTCATGGTGGGGGGTCAGGGTGAGTTCAGGGTGGGGGTGGGGTTCAGGGGTCAGTGGGGGTCATGGTGGGGGGTCAGGGGTCAGTGGGGGTCATGGTGGGGGGGTCAGGGTGAGTTCATGGTGGGGGTTCAGGAGTCAGTAGGGGTCATGGTGGGGGGTCAGGGGTCAGTGGGGGTCATGGTGGGGGGGTCAGGGTGAGTTCAGGGTGGGGGGTCAGGGGTCAGTGGGGGTCATGGTGGGGGGTCAGGAGTCAGTGGGGGTCATGGTGGGGGGGGTCAGGGTGAGTTCATGGTGGGGGTTCAGGAGTCAGTAGGGGTCATGGTGGGGGGTCAGGGGTCAGTGGGGGTCATGGTGGGGGGTCAGGAGTCAGTGGGGGTCATGGTGGGGGGGTCAGGGTGAGTTCAGGGTGGGGGGTCAGGGGTCAGTGGGGGTCATGGTGGGGGGGTCAGGGGTCAGTGGGGGTCATGGTGGGGGGGTCAGGGTGAGTTCAGGGTGGGGGGTCAGGGGTCAGTGGGGGTCATGGTGTGGGGTCAGGAGTCAGTAGGGGTCATGGTGGGGGGTCAGGGGTCAGTGGGGATCATGGTGGGGGGTCAGGGGTCAGTGGGGGTCATGGTGGGGGTTCAGGGGTCAGTGGGGGTCATGGTGGGGGGTCAGGAGTCAGTAGGGGTCATGGTGGGGGGGTCAGGGTGAGTTCATGGTGGGGGTTCAGGAGTCAGTGGGGGTCATGGTGGGGGGGTCAGGGTGAGTTCAGGGTGGGGGGTCAGGGGTCAGTGGGGGTCATGGTGTGGGGTCAGGAGTCAGTAGGGGTCATGGTGGGGGGTCAGGGGTCAGTGGGGATCATGGTGGGGGGTCAGGGGTCAGTGGGGGTCATGGTGGGGGGTCAGGGGTCAGTGGGGGTCATGGTGTGGGGTCAGGAGTCAGTAGGGGTCATGGTGGGGGGTCAGGGGTCAGTGGGGATCATGGTGGGGGGTCAGGGGTCAGTGGGGGTCATGGTGGGGGTTCAGGGGTCAGTGGGGGTCATGGTGGGGGGTCAGGAGTCAGTAGGGGTCATGGTGGGGGGGTCAGGGTGAGTTCATGGTGGGGGTTCAGGAGTCAGTGGGGGTCATGGTGGGGGGTCAGGGTGAGTTCAGGGTGGGGGTGGGGTTCAGGGGTCAGGGTGGGGTCACTGACCACAGGTCGGTACTGAACCTCGTAACGCTTCTGGTCCTCTGCCGCCTTCTTGATCCAGGGGATCTTCTCCTTCTTCTCCATGGACCTCCAGGCCGCCTCCATGGCCGCCTGCGCCTTCCTGCGGTCGCTCTGCAAGGCAGGTCACATGACCAGAACCGGCTCAGCCCAGGAAGTGCCCCAGGGTGGGGGTTGGGGGGTGGGGTGTGACCTGCCGGCGGACTCACCCTGTACTTGGCCAGGTAGTCTCCGATCACGCTGTGCTGCCACATCTCCTCCGCAGTCTTTGGCGTTTCTGGGAGCTTCGCCACCTTCTTCCCGTCCCGGCGGTCCCGGGGCGGCCCGGCCGGCGCCCAGGCTTCCGGCTCCGGCTCCCGGCCCCGCTCCTGAGATGACAGACAAGCTCAGTCAGGACCTCTGGCCGCCGGCCCGGTTCTGGACGCCAGCTCCGGCCCAGGCACAGAAGAGCGAGATGCACCTTCGCCGACGGAGACTTGGCTCTGTGCGGGCTGGGAGCCCCGCCCACGTTCAGCTTGGCCCCGCCCATTTTCTCCTCGGACAGGACGCGGTCTCGCTCCTCGTCAGGAAGGCTCTGGAACACAGGGACACGTTACGGAAACCTGACCTTTGACCCTCCGCAGAGCACGGCCATCTTGTTGACGACTGCCCCGCGCCGATCTGACCTCTGACCTGGCTATGCCTACGTCTTTCTGCCCGCCATGATGACATCACCAGTCGTCATATCTGCCCCTCCCACCCCCACCACCCGTGCTTCCATCACTCTGTGACCTCTGACCTTCTGGGTGTCCACCTGGCTGAACACCTGGACTACATCAGCCAGCAGTCCTGATGTTGCCATGGCGATCTACCTGCAGCCCCGGTTCCGACCCAACAGGCCGGAACCCGAGCGGGTCGGAACCGAGCCGTAGAGCCTCACCTCCAGGAAGCGCTGCAGGTCCACGTCGTACTGCTTCTTTTTCTGCAGACAGGAAGCGGCGTTAGAAGCAGAGCGGACGGGGCCGGGCCGGGCCGGGCCGGGCCGGTACCAACCTGCTCGCAGCGTTTCTGGAACATGTCCTTCTCCTTCTGGGTCAGAACCTTCCACTGCTTGCTGCACAGCACCATGCGCTCCGTGCTCGGGACGTCCTTCATGTTCACCATCAGCTCGGCGCAGTATAGCGAGTAGCCGTTCCTGCCGAGACACCGGAACCGTTAACGGGTCGGAGCGCTCAGAGAGAGCTGCGCCGGTTCTGATCCGGACTCACGGTGGAGGCTTGGTGGGCCGTCCGTCAAACTTGTCCTTCAGCTGTCTCTCGGCCTTGGTGAGGACGGAGCGGACGTGCTCCTCCGAGCTGGCGTCCGGGTGGGCTTCGTGGTACGCTCTCATGCTGTCCTGCAACACAGAGTCCAGCGGGTCAGAACCAGAGGCGGGCCAGAACCAGAGGCGGGCCAGAACCTTTACCTCGTAGTCTTTCTGCAGCTCCAGCGCCTTGCTGATCCACTTCAGCCTCCGCTTGTCAGACAGCTGGGACCACTGCCTCCGCAGAGCCTCCTTCAGCTCCTTCTGACTCACCTGTGGAGCCAGAACAGAACCGGGTCAGGACAGAAGCGGGTCAGGACAGAACCGGGTCTGGGCCTCTGTTACCTCTGGATGCAGCTTCATGTAGGCCTTCTTCTCGTGGTTGTACCACAGCTGTTGGGGGGTTTTGGGTTTTTCCGGCAGGTCCGACTTCTTCCTCTCCTCCATCAGGTCCGGGTGTTCCTCCCTGCAGGGCACCTGACGTTAGACGGCTTCAAACCCACGCCTGAACCGGGCCCGACCCGGGAACTCACCTGAACCGGGCCATGTTCTTCTCAAACTCCTCCTTCTCCCGCTGGAACTCTGTGATGTACTTTTGCTGCAGGGAAACAAAGCTGACAATCAGAGCGGTTCTGGTTCCGGTCCAAACCAGGGAAACAAGTCAGACACACGAGGAACATGTCAGCCGAGAATCAGGGCGGTTCTGGTCCCGGTCCAAACCTTCTTCTTGTCAGGCAGCTCCTTGTACTTCTTGGACAGGATCTTGGTGAGGTCCAGGTTGCTCATCTCCGGGTGGATCTTGGCGTATTTGGCCCGTTTCTCCATGAAGAAGCGGAAGTAGGGAGTCAGAGGCTTCTTGGGGAAGTCTGGGTGAGTCTGGTCAGGAGAGAGGATGTCAGAACCGGTCCGGTTCCACTGCGAGGCCCGGTCTGGTTCTGGACCAGTGGATCCACTCACCTTCAGCTTCTTGCCTTTGTACGGGTTCTTCACAAACTCGATGGCGTCCACGATGAGCTCCGTCATGGTTCGGTACTTCCGGACCTGAAAAACAGAACAACGAGGATAAAAAGCGGGACCGGTCCAGAACCTGGAGCGGGTTCTGACGAGCCTCTGCGGCCGGTACCTCGGACGACACCTTCTGCCACTTCTGGCGGCACATGTCCCCGGTGAAGCTGCCGAAGCCCACCTTGTCCCAGTCGAAGTGCGACTCGGTGGTTTTATACTTCATGGCGTCTCCGTCGGGCAGCAGGCCGCGGATCCTCTCCAGCAGGGTCAGACAGTCCTCCTTGCTCCACGCATCTGCAGACAGGACGCCGCATGAGCGTGATGCTGCCACCGCCGTGTCTGGCTGGGTCTGACCGGCGCTTACCTGCTTCAGCTTTGATCCTGGCGCCCTGAGCCGCAGAGACGCTGCTGCTGCCGTTCATCCTGACGGAGGAGACTCCACCCCCTCGCTCCTCTGCGAATACAGGTGGCACACAGGTGGGACAGAGACACACCTGCCCTACACAGGCCAGAAAAATATTTTATCAACTAAAATCACCAAAAACGTTGATTTTTTTCCTCCTCAACAATAAACTAAGCGTGAACTAGTTCAGTGAACAAAGAACCAGATGTTTTGGTAGGAACAGGATCACAGACTTCAGATGGTTTTTGCATGTTTCCTTGCTGAATGAAAGGCATCCAGTGTGCTTCTTATTCTGGGCTCGACTGATGGAAAATGTTTCATCTGTTCTCAGCAATAAAAACAGGATGTAGGTCAGAGTGCATCTGAAAGCACTTCCTGCATTCAGCCAAGTTTTAATCTGGCTGCACCAAGGTGGACTTGAGAGAACAAGTCAATGAGTAGATGTGCTCCTGCTTAGCATGACAGCAGAAGGAAACCAGACGATCCCTTGGTGTTGCATCGAACATTTTTGTAAGTAGATTTTGATTTAAAAGTTGTAGTTTTGTCCGAACCGATTCTTGAATTGTGGTTGGGGGCCGCAAAAAAAAAAAAAAAAAAAAAAAATCAGTCCAGCGGCCTCAAATGGCCCGCGGGCCCTACTTTGAACACCCTTGTTTTAGATGATCAGTTTGGACCGAGGTTCCCAGAACCTCCACACCCTCCTGATGGGTCAGGTCAGGAGTCAGCTCTCCTTCCTGCGGCCTGCCTCCTCCTCGGTGTGGCCACTAGGGGGCAGCAGAGAGCAGCAGCTGTCTGACTGCAGCTGCAGCAGCTGGACGCTCCGCTCCGAACCGGACCGGTTCGGTTCTATTTCTGTTTGGGAGAAACCATCTGGAATTACTGTAGAACCGGAACCAGCAGAGCAGACGGTTCCGGATTGCGCACTCCACCGAGCTCTGGGGGCCATCAGGGGCCGCCCTTCAAGAGCCTGCCCGGGGCCCCGCGGACTGAGCGGGCCGCCTGGCTCTAACTGGCCCGGTAATGGCGTCCCTCCTCCGGCAGGAGTCAGCACGTAGCTTCCGCTGGCAGGCGCTGGGGAATCTTTTTAAATTAGGAGTAAAAACGGTTAAACTGCAGGGATTAAACCGTAGAACCGGGTTAAATCCCGCAGAACCGCTGGTTCCGACATGTGCAGCCGATAATCCCCTTAAAGCTGAAAACCGCAGAAACGGTCAGAAATGAACTGGAATGTTGTTGAAATGTTCTGGAAAAACACCATCTGCGGTTCCCCCAGCTGGACCGATCCGATTACCGGAACCGGGAGCTGCTTTCGGGTCGCAGCGGGCAGGATCGTCCTCGGTCCCCCAGAAAGCCTCACTGCGAAGCCGCCATGAATGTTCCGAGGACTCGGGGACAACCGAGCAGAAAAACCCAGAAACGCGTTTAGAACTCGAACCCACCGCTTACCTGATGGTTCTGCTGGATTCCCGGATGGTTCCCGAACAGCACGGTACCGGTTCGGCTAATTCTGAGCTTTTTTAAGTGCCTGTTTTTAGCCCGTAAACCCCGGGGAGTCAGCTCGAAACGAATCCGACAAAAGGAGCGTCTGGCTCGGTATGAAACTCCGCCCCGCGCCGCAGGGGGAGGACCTCCGGGGGAAAACATGAGACAAAGGCGGAGGATGAAACCAGAGCCGCGGACAGAGATGCAGCCAGACCCGCTGCTGGAATAACCCAGCTTCCAACCGTCTCTGGTTCGGCTCTGACTGGGTTCTGGTCCCGGTCCAGAATAAGTGCCAAGGAGCTCTGAGGCCACGGGGGCCCGGGGACCAGATAGGCACAGGCCGACAGATCCAGGGAACCACAGCGGCAGGAAGGCACGAACACAGTCCGAATCTCCTAGCTTCCTCTGCGGCTTGGACCGGAGCGGATCCCCGGCTCAGAGGCGGAGAGGACCGGCATCCTGCTGGAAGCCAGCCCGCTGAGAGGACACCCAGCCTGGGCTGAGGAGTTCTGGCTGAGCAGCAGAACCATCTGGACCGGGGAGGAAGCGCTCGGTCTCCTCCTGCTGTCCATCAGGGGACAGAAAGTCCACACTGTGCTACCTGAGAGCCCACCTGAACAGTAATCTGGAGCCGAACTTCTTGCACAGAACTAGGTCCTGGTGGACCTTCAAGGTAGCCAGTTACACGATCTGGTTCCGCATGGTTCTGTGGTTGGACTGACAGCATGGAGAGGTCCACATGGTCCCACTCTGGATCTCCATGCAGGTGAATCTGTGGTTCTAACAGTTTGTGCTCCTGAACAACATGAACGGAACCGGAACTTCTGGTCCCAACTTGACCAGAGACTTAAGATCATCATCATCATCATCATCATCATCATCTCCATCCAAAGAGCATCTGCAGCTCATAGCACCCATAATGCACCGGGGTGGTCCAACACCAGCAGAACTCGTTCTTATCAGAACTTGGTGTGAGGCTCTGTGTGTTGGTCACGCATGCGCAGCTGTAACATAAGCAGTTTCTCATTTGGATCAATAAGTTCTGGTCACTAATCACTGAACTCATGAATAAACCCGAACCTTTGCTGCTCTGTGTTTATGTCTACCTGTCTAATGACCTCTGACCTGGTGAAGAACCTGTAGGTGATGCTCCGGCTCACTGCTGCTGCCCCCTGCTGGTCTGGCTGATCGCCACATTAAAGGGACAACTGAACTCATACCGAGGGTCTGCAGGTCCAAAACCACCACTTCCACCTGTCCAGAACCAGAGGTAGAACCCTACAGGCCTTCACACCTGGGCTCCAAACCAGACAGGAACCTCAGGGTTCAACTAGGTGGCTCTGAGAGGGTCCATGTCCTCAAGATGTTCCTGATGGAGCGTCTGCTGATGAACTGACTGAAGCGGTCATCTCCACCCAGAAGGAAGAGTATCCTGCTGGATCAGTCCTGCAACAGCTCAGCTATTTATCAGCATCATCAGATCAGCTATGAAGCTTTAAATCATTCAATAATAATAATAATTTGCCGGTCAGATGAATCAGAACCCTGCCAGAGACTGTTCTTGCTGCTAGTGACCAGCAGGGGGAGCGACGTCGCCTCTTTTCTGTCTGAACCGCAGAAGAAGAAACGGCAGCAGTCAGCGCAGATTAGCCTGTTAGCTTGGAGGCTAACTGCTTTGCTATGAAGGTTCTTCTGTGAGACGGTGAGTTCTGGTTCTGTTCCTTAAGCGTCCGAACTTGGGTGAGACCGGTATGTAACCCCTTCCGGTACCGCTGTTAGCTTCGGGTTTAGCCAACTCCTCAGGTTGGCTCAGGTGAGAGCAGCTCAGAACTCTGCTGGTTCGGTCCGAGCTTTCCAGCTTGGCCAGTGGTCCACACGGCACACCACTGGGAAGAGTGTCCGAACCGGGAGATTTACACCGGTCGGAACCAGTGCATATAAACACGTAGGATTCGAAACCCAGAGATCTCCTGAAGCAGCTGCTGAGGAACAAGTTCGGGTCCAGTCAGCAGAACAGCAGCAGAGGTTCGGAGCAGACTGGACGCTGGTCCAGAAAGGGTTGATGTTCTGGATCCAGCTGTTCGGTCAGCTGCTGCTGTCTTTGGCACATCTTCTAGAGAAACTTCTGGTTCTGGACCGGTAACTAGTCTAGTCCTGGTTCTGGACCGGTAGCTAGTCCAGAACATCAGGAGTCCCATTCCTCTGGGTTCTCCGGATGTCAGTCCTCACGGCTCAGTCCTGAAAGCTGCCCCAGGTCCCATCTCGGATCCGGCTGCTGTGGGAACGTTCTGGTCCCATCTCGGATCCGGCTGCTGTGGGAACGTTCTGATTCCAACTGGGGTCAGGCTGTGAGCTCCTGGGTTCTACCAGCAGGTGGACCCGGTCAGCAGAACCTCACGGTTTCTGATCAGAACTCCTGAACTTAGCCTTGGTGTTAGTCAGGATTAAACTGGGTCCGCGAGGTCCAGAGGGAAATCGGAACCATGTTCTGAGACCTGAGGATTATACCTGAGATCACCTGAGCAGGAAGCTAAACCCCGCCCCCTCAGGGCAGTTGAGTGACGTCATAGCATGGAAGCAGAAGCTTCTGTTCGGGGAGGCGTGGCCTGTCCGCCTTCCTCCGAACCCAGGATGTCCTCCACTTCCTGCTGGACAGCAGCAGTGCAGGGTTTGCCCGGCTCCCACAGCAGCAGGTCTGCATGAACGCCGCAGTAATCTGCACCTTCGCTCCGAGGAAGCGTGGCTGGAGCATCTTGCTGTGGATTATAACCCCCAGCTCAGCTGGAGGAGGAGGAGGATGAAAACGGTAACAGTAGTTCAGGTCATGAAATCCCCGGCTGGTCTTGGACTATAACACCACAGAAGAAGAGCAGATGTTTCGGGTGGCGTAGCACCATTTTCTGATCTGGAATAATTCAGAGCAGTGACCTCTGACCTTCATGGCAGATCAGCTGGTATCAGGCTGACTGTAGGGTTCGTGTTTCTGCGTGTTTCCATCCGTATCTGTGCAGCGGGAGACGGTTTGGTGGTGACCAGAGGACTATGGTGGCTCTGGTGGAGCAGGTTCAACCCCATCCAGGCGGAACGGAACTGGACCCACTGGTTCTGGGACGCTGGTTACTGGGTCAGCCAGTGTCCTGAAGAACATTTAGTTTCTAATAACTGTAGAAGCTCTGAGACAGGATCAGTGTTCTGGTCCAGGTCTGACATTAAACTGTCATGCTGGGGCGGTCCGTTCAGAGGCTGGCGGACCCGATCGTGGAGCAGTCAGGTCCGGTTCAGATACGGATCAGTCCTGCCCGATGGGCCGGGAGGAAGCGGCGCTTATGTTGGTGTTAGGGCTTAGCATCAGTTACCATGGTGACAGACCCAGGTAGGAAGTGAACCAGAATCCAAAGCAGAACCTGAAGTTACCTGTAGCACCGGTCCCTGAGCTCACCGGAACTAGTCTCTAATTTAAGCTCCGCCCCTGTGTGCAGGTGCGTTGCCGTGGGCGATGGCTCTGATCGAAGGCGTCGGAGACGAGGTGACGCTGCTCTTCGGCTCTCTGCTGCTGCTGGTGGTGCTGCTGCTCGCCTGGATCTCCACCCGCACCTCGGAGGCCCCAGAGCAGCCGTTCACAGGCCCCGCCCCCTCGGAAAGGACCGCCTCCTCGCTCCAGGACACGCCCCTCTCCTCCACCAGCAGCAGCTCAGCCTCCGCCGGCGACGGCTCCCCGCCCGAGGATCCGCCCCCCGGGCCCTCCCCCCAGGAGGAGGAGTCAGAGGGAGGAGGCGGGGCCAGGAGGCGGGGAGGAGAGAGGAGCATGGTGGTCCGCCTGAAGTTCCTGAACGACACGGAGAGGACGGCGCAGGTCCAGCCGCAGGACACCATCGGCTACATCAAGCGGTACGTACGACTACTACGATCCGTGCTGCTCCCAGGACTCGCACTACCACCAGGAGTACTGACGGCATTACTCCTGCCACACTACCAGGAGGAGTACTACCATGATAGTTACTGCAATCAGTACTGTAATAACTCCTACGGCCAGTACTGTAATTACAACAGTCACTACTACAATAATTACTGCAGCTAGTACTACAATTACTGGAGCTAGTACTACAATAGTTACTGCAGCTTGTACTATAGTTACTGGAGCTAGTACTATAATTACTGCAGTCAGTGTGCCTTCGCCAGAGGTGAGTGGGGGAGCCAGAGCTCGTACTCCTGTAGTACTACTTCAACATGGGTTTCCTCCAGAGCAGGAAGTGTTTGGTTGAAAGGCGATCAGAGCTTCCTGTTCAATGTTCCAAAATGGCGTCAGCATTGAGACGGGCGTATAACGGTGGCGACGGGGATAGGAGTCTGTCCTGTAACTGGGGGGTTGCCGGTTCCAATCCCCTGTTGTGTCCTGGGGAAGACACTCCACCCTGCTTACCTGCTGGTGGTGGTCAGAGGACCCGGTGACGCCGCGGCGTGGCAGCCTGTCAGACTGCTACAGGGCAGCCATGGCTACCATGCAGCTCCCCACCATGAATGACTGAGTGAAGCTTTGGGGTCCTCGAGACCTGATAAAGTACTGGACAAGGACAGGACATTTACCATAATATTCTGAGCAAATTCTGCTTATTAAAGACTAAAATTAAAAAGTACAAATAAACCAAATGCTAAATTCAGGCAGAAGATCAGATTTTTTTTTCACTCTTCAACTTTTAAACCAGTACTTCCAGTTGGGAATGTGTATATAGAGGAGGGTAAAGTATTCCCAGGTGATGTTCTGGTGGATGAGCAGAAAGAGAAAAGGCGCCTGTGTTGTTTTTCAACTGAAAACCTCCTAGAACATCAGTGATTAACGGTTGATGTTAATGGTTTGATGATGAATCACCTGACAGGTTGGTTCCGCCTTTATACCAATGGCCTCCACGAAGAAATGAAGCTGAATCGACGGTTCGACTCTATTTCAGTTCCGTTTAGCTCTACAGTGACGGTTCACAACATGGAGGCTCTTTGTAAACAAGTCATTTCACTCCATTCATTCCAGTTAGCAATCATTGCATCGAGTTCTGGTAACCAAGCTTCTAAGGAAACCCAGCAGAGCATCCAGTCACTCCTCCTGACCAGCAGGGGGCGACAGTGGAGAGGAAAACTCCCCTTTAACAGAAAGAAACCTCCAGTGAAACCAGAACCAGGCTCGGTGCCAGCGACCGTCTGCCACGACCAACTGGAGGTCTGACAAGGCAGAGCAGAACCAGAAGAACTGATCCAGGAGTACTTTCTTTGCTACTGAAGCTTTGTGAACTTAGTGTGGTTAAACGCGTGTCAAACTCAAGGCCCGGGGGCCGTATCTGGCCCGTCATAACTGGTTCTGTGGCCCTCTGGAGTCCAGAACCTTCCGGTATCAGTCAGATTACAGCAGGTTTGTCTGTATCAGGTCAGATTAGGGCAACGTCAAAAGATGGTCAACATTATTCAGGTCCACGAAGTTTTCATCAGACTATTTATTAGATTTTTATCAGTTTGTGAAGAGGTCGTTTTATCGAGGCATTGTGTCTCAACCGACCCAGTGTCGATGGTGATGTGACCCAGAATGAGCTGGACCCCCCTCCCCCCCGGTGGTTGGGGAAGATTTCACCAGTCTCTGTATTATGATCTGATGCATCAGAAACCCTCTGATTGTGTTGTTTGTTGAATGTTTTAGCAACAAGGACAGTTTGGATTCTCTGCGTAGGAAGCCATTCAGCGGCCATCTTGGCGTCCTTCTAGTTGTATCTGATGCATAGCCTTCTAAGCGCCATGTTCCAGGAATCAGGCAATCTAGTGACAGTATGTAGTGTTTAATTTATGTTCAGCTGATAAAAAACATCAAAATAACAAAGCTGGTGTAGAAACGAGAGGTCTCACTCTGTGCCTGGTGGTTAAAACCTGTTCTTCATCCAATGACGTTACACTGACTCGAGGATGCGTTTTCCTTCAGTAATGGTACTGATACTTCAACATAGTATTACTCAAGGAGAAAAAGTAAAACTACTCCTGAAAGCATGTTTTTTTCCCTAAAAGTTACTCCAGTAAATATAACTAATTACTACCCACCTCTGATGGTGGCGAACCCTCTCGACCCGGTTATACTGCGTCGTTCTGATCCTGTACTGATGCACGGCGTCTGTTTCCTCTGATCTTCCAGAACCTACTTTGCGGGCCAGGAGCAGCAGGTCCGGCTCATCTACCAGGGCCAGCTGCTGCAGGACGACGCTCAGACTCTGGCCTCTCTCAACCTGGTCCATAACTGCGTTCTGCACTGCCACATCTCCCAGAATGCCGCAGCGGGGGCGGCGGGGGGCCCGCGGCCTGGCGACCAGGTCCAGGTGGCTCTGAATGTGGGCAGTCTGATGGTTCCGCTGCTGGTTCTGATGCTGTCCGTGCTGTGGTACTGTCAGATCCAGTACCGGCAGTTCTTCACCGCCCCGGCCACGGCCTCGCTGGTCGGGATCACCATCTTCCTCAGCCTGGTGGCCTTCGGAGTCTACCGCCGTTAGCTGAGCTCTGATTGGCCAGGAGACGCTGATGATGGTGGATGTTAGATTTTGTTGCCATGGAGATGTGGAGTGTGACAAGGACTTTGATTTTTATTTTTTTAGCTGATGTTTCTCTGTAAATTTGTCATCACTGTGCCTGTTTCCCTCCTGGTTCCTGTCTGTCTGCTCTAATCCAGATTAAATCAGTAATTTATCCCGTTGTGTCCGTCTCTGAATGACGACCCAATTCTGTTCTCTGTCCAGAACCCTTCAGGTTCACTTTCTACAACTCTCCAGGTTGGAAAAACTATTAATAAAGAATAAAGGGGGTGGTCAGGGGAACCAATCTAGAATAGCAAAAACTGTGGACCTGGCCTTGTGCCCATGATAGAGAATAGCTAGCTAGCTAGCAAAGGTATATTAGCAGCTAGTTGCTGTTAGCCTTAACCGCTTCAAGTCACAGAACGCAATGAAGATGTTAGGGTGTGACTCAAACTTTTGCCTGACAAGACCCATGGAAAAAAACTACCTTAAATAGTCCTGCCACAACAAAATATAAAACCTGGGATTAACGAATTTAAGGCCAACTTACATTTTAAAATTAAGACATTTGAAGGCCTGAGTTTTAGACACACGGATTTAGGACTTTTTGAAGATGCGGACACCCTGTCTTCAGTCTGCACAGCCGGAGGAAAACTGACAACAGTTCAGATTCATGCCTTTTATTGAAACATCAGTGAAAGACGGTGAAGGAGGCGCCCCCTGGTGTCCACTGAGGAGAACTTAGCTGATGAAGACGGTCACTGTGGAAGGAAACAGGAAGAGGCTGTTAAGCAGGATCCAGACACTAGGCTGGGATGTGATGATGATCGGGACGACCTGGTTCCAGGTTCTACCGGGTCGGGTTGGTTCTGGAACCAGGAGGGGGGAGATGATAATGGTCTAGACTCGATGGTCCCACAGAGGACTCTAGTGGGGTTTGATTATTTTATGAAGGATGAACTCAGTTTATTCTGCAGAGAACCACAGCACCACTCCTCCACCACCGTGCATCACACCTGAGAGACGGAGGAAGCCGGAGTACCAGGAAAGAAAGAGCCTGGGTTCTGGTCATTGGTGTGAGCCGCCTAGCAGCCTCGACCAGAACCTGGGGTAGAGACCAGAGCTGCCAGCTGGGCCTCAGGACCTGGAACCAGTGTGGCTGGATCACTGGGAGCAGCAGGCTGTCCTCTAACAACCAGGACGTCATCCTCTGTCCCAGACAGAGCCGAACCTTCTGTCTGATCCAGCAGAGCTTCATAAAAGAGAACTGGTTCACTGAGTTACAGCGGCTGTTGTCAGCTCTTCCACTATATTTATTGGCTTTTCAGGCCCTCTAGCGCCCCCTTTCCCAGAGCCCACTACATCTGTTAGTGGAGCTGATGTTCTGGACAGGAGGACAGGCCCTGTGTGACCTGGAGCCAGTCCTGCTGGGTCCAGTTCTACCTTCGGTTTTACTGAAACGGTCACCTAAATGTAAACAGGTCAGTTCTGAGTCATGCAGTACCCGGACTGTCCTGGAAGAGGCGCTGTTCAGCACCAATGAACTGTGTGATCCGGTGAACGCATCATTTTAATGAACTGATTCTGGAGACTCAGATGAACTGCTGTTCCCATCACAACCACTAGTAGCGCTGTGGTTCACCTCCACCTGAGTGAATCTGCTCCAGAACCACCACCCCGCCCCCTCCAGAACGCTGTCAGAACCTTTCAGCTGGTTCTGTTCCTCTGAAGCGCCAAGCAGCTGGAACCCTCTGGGAGTGATGTCACAGTGATGTCACTACCTGCAGCTGTGCAGCCAGGTGTTCAGGCAGCTCCACCCCAGCAGCTTCCAGCAGCAGGATGGTGTCTATCAGGGAGAGGGTGGAGGAAGAGGACTCTTCCTGATCAGCAGCGGGCCGGGTCACCTGCTGTAGACTGAACACACACAGAGAAGCTGTCCCAGAATCCACTCTGACCTCTGGCTCTACCTGGCCTCAGGTGAGCTCACCTGTTGGTGGTGGACTCCAGCAGGAAGTGGGTGTACATGTGTTTCCAGTCCAGGATGATGGACAGCAGGCAGGTGGTGAAGGGACGCAGGTCCACCTGCAGCCAGCCCTGCAGGAGCACCACCTCCTCCAGCTGAGTCACCTCCGAGCTGATGGTGAGCAGCACCTGGATCTAGAGGAGCAGAGCGTTACCTGAGCGCCGGCTCAGACCCACACCAGACAGCTGTTCCAGGTAAAACCCCAGACTGGCTACAGGTGTGTTCAGGTGTGTGCTCAGGTGTGCCACCTCTCTCTGGAACTCCTTCAGGGTTGCCGGGTTCCTTTCAGCATCTACCTCCCCGGCTCCCAGCTGCCTGCCGTAGGTCAGGAACTCCTGAAACACTGCCTTCCTGTCACTGAGCCACAGGTGAGAGTACCTGTCCAGCCCTGCCCTCAGCAGCTCCGCCTCCTCCTTCACCTGCAGTAGCCTCGTCATCACTTCCTGTTCCAGAGCACACAGCTCTGGGTTCTGCTGCAGACACACCTGGCACGCGGGTGAGGAGTGGACAGCTGTTGGCGCTGCTGACCAACAGCAGTGTCAGCGTAACACCAGACTCACCTGGTAGTTACCATCGCGACTCGCAGAGATCCTGGGAACCAGAGCGGCAGCGCCGTAAACGTCCCTCATGGTGGCTTTCAGGAACTCTACGGGGCCGTCGTCTATCGTTGGCTCAAACACAAGGCCTGCTGTCTCCTGCAGCTGGAGAGAGACAGCCAAGAGGGCGGGCCCACAGGTCTGCGCACACAAAGAGAAATGAAAAAAAAAACCCAGCACTGGCTCACAGGCGTGCTTACAGCTTTGTTTATAGGCAGGAGATCCAGGTGAGGTGTCCAGGTGTGTGCGTACCTGTGGGTTCATGCTGTCTGTCAGGAAGTGCAGAGCTCTGAGGAGCAACTGCAGCAGCCCGTCCTGGACTTGGTCATCCACGTAGTCCAGATACCTGGTCCAGGTCTCAGAGGACTCGTCAGCGCTGTACAGACTCCTGTTCACCTGGGAACAGGTGACCCATCCAGATCAGCACCTGCACCTCTCCTCCTCCCTCTCCAGGTGTTCAGTCCTACCTGTGTTAACCTGAGCAGCTGCTCCCCGTCTGCCTTGATGCCTCTGCAGGTCTGATCTTTAATTCCGCCCTCCAGCAGGGAATCTCCTGAACGTTGCAAAAGGTCAAGCTCCACCCACCCCTGCAACAAGAGCAGCAGAGATCAGAGGGGATGTGGTTTAACTCACCCAAGTGATGTCACGAAGCTGAACTCACCTGTGCGATGCGTCGCATGGTGTCCATGTTGGCTCTAGCTTCTCTGATGTTGGAATGAACAATCAGCACCTGCTGGCTCTCCTGCTGCACACCTGGACAAACACGCAAGGGTCATGTGATCTGCTGCATCATCTGCTGCATCATCTGCTGCATCATGCACCTTCACAGATCCACGTCTTCTTCTCCAGTTCACTCAGATTCTCCTTCAGCTCCTGCAGCTGTTTCTGGATCAGAGGAAGCTCCGCCTCTATGTCCCCGCCCACCACCTGAAAGAAGAACAAAGTGTGTCACATGACCTCTGTCTTCCTCTGCATCAGCTGCAGGTACAGCGGAGGAGAGAAAGGGCACCTGGTTGTAGCAGGACACCATCTGGTGCAGGCTGAGATACGTCTGTATGATGTTATCCCTGGCGTTCAGAAAGCGATCAGTGTTGGGGTGGAGAGTCACACCTCCTTCTCTGTTCACGTACCTGAGCTCCTGGAGAATCGCCTCCAACTACAGACACGCACGAAAGACGATGAGGAGAAGAGAGAGGAGGCTGCAGGAAAGAGAAACTCAGTGCTTCCAGGTCTCCTGCCTTGAACTTTGACCTTTGCCATCTGCTGAGATCAGATCTGACTGGTCGGAACCAAAGTCATGTCTACATCAGAACCTCCAGCTGAAGGAGCTGCTGGGTCGGAGCGGTTCTGGTGCCAACCCACCTGGTGCCTGCCAGCCACCTCCAGATGGGCCGGAGGACTGATCTGGATCAGGGAATGGTTCAGGATAACGCCACACTGGGACTCCAACTCAGAGCTCCAGTCGGACCGCACGCTGCTCC
Organism: Anableps anableps; assembly: GCA_014839685.1. NCBI lineage: Eukaryota > Metazoa > Chordata > Actinopteri > Cyprinodontiformes > Anablepidae > Anableps > Anableps anableps. The sequence continues at coordinate 282,904 of CM026077.1, forward strand.
TGAAGTCCTGCAGCAGGTCCACGATCTGCTCCGACCTCTTGAGAACCAGCTGTGAGAAGGCCACACCCCCACACCTGAAAACAACACAACCATAGCAGGACCGATTCTAAACCCAGCTGTGAGAGTGCTCAGGCCTTACAGGTTCTGGATGGTTCTGAAGCTCCTCAGGGTCTCCTCAGTTCTGCGGCGGAGCAGGCGGTTCCAGCAGAGACGAGCTGCGGCTGCCGGACGGAACCGGAAGAACCTCTCGGGCTTTTCTCTCTCGCTGTAGAACTCCAGCTCGGTGTGATGCAGATCCATCAGAACCTGCTCCACCAGCCGGTTCAAGTAGGGAGGAAGCTGATCCTGGACCAGGGGGCGGTCCAGGAAGAACCAGAACATCTTTACCAGCTAAAACACACAAGATGGGTCACAGCGGGTCAGCTTCAGGTCGGGTTCTGTCAGAACAGGTCAGGTTCATATCGGATCAGAACCAGTCGGTGCCGGTACCTTGGCAGCAGACGGAACATCCCTGCAGTCCTCCAGGGCCTTGCTCAGCACCGACACCAGTCGGGTCTCCAGGTCCGACACCTGAGCCTGGAACTGATCCAGGTACTGCTCAAAGGTCTGAGGGAGGCGGGTCACATGACAGCTCAGGAACAGGAAGTAGCTCAGACATCAGCTGACTGGTCACCTGCCGATCTCACCTGATCCTCCGGGTCAGTTGGGTCACAGCTGCAGGAGGACAGCTGCCTCACCTGGACCAGGAAGGCCTGATACACCTGCTGAACCCCATCAGTCAACAAGGTGCTGCTGACTCCGGTCAGAACCATCTGGTCCAGCTGGTAGAACTGCAGAGTGACGCAGTGTACTTCCTGTAGGAGGGGGGCGGAGTCAGTCTACAGCAAGTGAGCAGCTCCAGATGAGGCAGGGGGTGGGGGGGTAGTACCTGGATGTTGAGCAGGCGCCTCAGGAAGATGTCCAGGTGGAAGAAGACCAGGTGTGACAGGAAGGTCCAGCTCTCAGTGGGCGTGACCTGTAGAACACAGAAACCAGGTGAGCGATGACATCACTCACCTGGTTTCTCAGACAGGTGTTTCTGCTGTTGGATTCCAGAACCACAGACGGTACCTGGTCCTGGTCCTGAAGTTCTAGCTGGGCTTCCTGCTGAGAATACGCTGACTTCAGAGCCTGAAGGGTCTGGATCACCAGCCTGACGTCCTCCAGAACCGGACCGGGTTCTGACACCAGAACACCAATCACTTCCTGTCCAGGGAGGAACTTCCTGCTCTGCAGGTAAGAGACAGAGACAGGTGAGAGACAACAATTTCACGGAACAAAGAGACAAGTCACGAATAAAGGATCAAAACAAGTTGGACTCTTTCTGAAGTCCAAGGACCAGTGGAGACGATTAGTCTCACCGTCCACCAGTTGACCGAGGAGGAGAGGGAGCACCACACAGCCTAGGGCCAAACGTTAGCCTCGCTGTGGCTAGGTGAGGCAGAGTGCTAGCGAGCATGTATGTTAGCATGTGGTAGAGCAGCCTTCTGCATATCATGTCATATTTTTACCCCAACCTAAGAGCACAGTGAGACTGATGTAAGCGCATATATCTACGTGACCCTTGGCAGACCGCTGGAGGACCGCTCGCGCGCCCTACCACCATTGTTTCTGGGGGAAACCCTGCGGTCAGGGTTGGAACGTAAAGCCGGAGCTCCACCTTTACACCAGAGCAACACCCTGGAGACTGCAGGTGAGGCTCTGATCCGCCTGTTGGATGACTGAATCAGTACCACCTGGATCCAGGTTCTGACTCCTGAGGAAGTTCTGCTGGGCTTCAGTACCAGGTGGATGAAGAGGTTGCAGATCTCCTGCAGCAGAACCACCATCCTTCTGGGCTGACAGTAGAAGTCAGACCGCGTCCACAGCAGATGGACCTCCTCCATCACTGCTGCCATGTTGTTCCTCAGCTGCCAATCAGAGACAGAGTTTCTGTCAGCTGACTGGTCCAGGTGAGGGTGACCAATCAGCTGCCAGCAGGTCCAGCTGGGTTCTGGTACCTGATGGAAGTCCATCTCCATGACCTCACTGAGCTTCTGCTGAACTGGAGTCAGGTTCATCACGATGTCTTCGGCTTCCCGAACACCTGAGGGGACAGACAGACAGAGGACAGACAGACAGGTGGATCTGAGGCTCCAGGTGTCTGTGAGGACGCTGGTGTCCACCTTCCAGGACGTGGCTCTGAAGGTCCTGCAGAGCAGTCCAGTAGACGCTGTCATCAGCCTGCAGGATGGACGCCACCTGGTGGGCTTCAGGGCTCATCAGCTGAACAGATAGAAACAGGAGCTGTCAGCAGAGCCGTGGCGACATCATCAGGGTGACATCGTCAGGGTGACATCATCACCTGGTTCTGGATAAAGAGCAGGTTCTTCAGACGGTTCTTCCAGAAGGAAAACTCCTCTGAAGGAACTGGTTTCAGTTGGTCCAGAACCAGTCCAGACCAGTCCTGCTGCAGGAAGTCAGACACCAGCTCCACCCACTCCACCACGGTCTCCTCACAGGCGTGTAGGAGATGAGAAACATGAGAAACCGAGGTCTTCCTGTGGGAGGAGAAACATCTGCATTTACCTTCCTGGGACACACTTACAAACATCTGACACACCTGTCATGTTCCGTGACGCTCTTTCATCGTCAGGAAGGCCAGCTCTGTGCTGGGATGCCCCCTCGTTCATCAAATAATATGCCCCCCTTATTCATGCCAACAGAACCAATAAGTGTTCACACCCCTGCTGCTCTTTGCACCATCATCTACTCTGTTCTTGCTCATTTTAAATAACATTTCTGCAGTTATTGCACATCTGTGTTTCTGCACTGATACACTGGATTATAATCACTATCTTTTTTTCATTGCTCAGCACACAGGTACATTCTGTACATTCTTGGAAAAAGTGATCCGACGCAGTGGCACAGCCCGAGGATCGTGGGTCTGATATACCTACTTCTCTACTTCTAATAACTGCTCAGTATTTTCTGCTACAGATTATTATTATTGTTATTATTATAATTATTATTGTTAATCTTGATTTTTTTTAAATTGTTTCTTACACTTTAAAAACTTTTTGTGTGAAACTTTATATCTGTTACTGCTGCTACACCTGAATTTTCACTTTGTGAGACAATAAAGGCTGTTTCTATTTTTATTAGGCAACACTTGCTATCCCACCTGGAAACAGCAGTAATTCGACCTGGAAACGGTTGATATCCCACCTGGAAACGGCAATAATTCGACCTGGAAACGGTTGATATCCCACCTGGAAACGGTTGATATCCCACCTGGAAACGGCAGTAATTCGACCTGGAAACGGCAGTAATCCCACCTGGAAACGGCTGCTATCCCACCTGGAAACGGTTGATATCCCACCTGGAAACGGTTGATATCCCACCTGGAAACGGTTGATATCCCACCTGGAAACGGTTGATATCCCACCTGGAAATGGCAGTAATTCGACCTGGAAACGGTTGATATCCCACCTGGAAACGGCAGTAATTCGACCTGGAAACGGCAGTAATCCCACCTGGAAACGGCAGTAATCCCACCTGGAAACGGCTGCTATCCCACCTGGAAACGGCAATAATTTGACCTGGAAACGGCAGTAATTCGACCTGGAAACGGCAGTAATCCCACCTGGAAACGGCAGTAATCCCACCTGGAAACGGCTGCTATCCCACCTGGAAACGGCAATAATTTGACCTGGAAACGGCAGTAATTCGACCTGGAAACGGCAGTAATCCCACCTGGAAACGGCAGTAATCCCACCTGGAAACGGCTGCTATCCCACCTGGAAACGGCAATAATTTGACCTGGAAACGGCAGTAATTCGACCTGGAAACGGCAGTAATCCCACCTGGAAACGGCTGTAATCCCACCTGGAAACGGCTGCTATCCCACCTGGAAACGGCAATAATTTGACCTGGAAACGGCAGTAATTCGACCTGGAAACGGCAGTAATCCCACCTGGAAACGGCAGTAATCCCACCTGGAAACGGCAGTAATTCGACCTGGAAACGCCCGCTATCCCACCTGGAAACGGCAGTAATCCCACCTGGAAACGGCAGTAATCCCACCTGGAAACGGCTGCTATCCCACCTGGAAACGGCAATAATTTGACCTGGAAACGGCAGTAATTCGACCTGGAAACGGCAGTAATCCCACCTGGAAACGGCTGCTATCCCACCTGGAAACGGCAATAATTTGACCTGGAAACGGCAATAATTTGACCTGGAAACGGCAGTAATCCCACCTGGAAACGGCAGTAATCCCACCTGGAAACGGCAGTAATCCCACCTGGAAACGGCTGCTATCCCACCTGGAAACGGCAATAATTTGACCTGGAAACGGCAATAATTTGACCTGGAAACGGCAGTAATCCCACCTGGAAACGGCAGTAATTCGACCTGGAAACGGCAGTAATCCCACCTGGAAACGGCTGCTATCCCACCTGGAAACGGCAATAATTTGACCTGGAAACGGCAATAATTTGACCTGGAAACGGCAGTAATCCCACCTGGAAACGGCAGTAATCCCACCTGGAAACGGCAGTAATCCCACCTGGAAACGGCTGCTATCCCACCTGGAAACGGCAATAATTTGACCTGGAAACGGCAATAATTTGACCTGGAAACGGCAGTAATTCGACCTGGAAACGGTTGATATCCCACCTGGAAACGGCAGTAATTCGACCTGGAAACGGCAGTAATCCCACCTGGAAACGGCAGTAATCCCACCTGGAAACGGCTGCTATCCCACCTGGAAACGGCAATAATTTGACCTGGAAACGGCAGTAATTCGACCTGGAAACGGTTGATATCCCACCTGGAAACGGCAGTAATTCGACCTGGAAACGGCCGCAATCCCACCTGGCAGTAATTCGACCTAGAAACGGCAGTAATCCCACCTGGAAACGGCAGTAATCCCGCCTGGAAACGGCAGTAATCCCACCTGGAAACGGCTGCTATCCCACCTGGAAACGCAAAACACATACATACACACACACACATCATGTCTCAGAGTAAAAACTCGAGAAGTGATGTCTTACTGTTCATTTTGGTCCTTCTGGCAACCGTTGTCACGGAGATGGCTACGATCATCGACAGCACTGTCACGGGAACTGGCATCAGCGTTATTGTCGTTAGGCAGGTGGAGGTTGTGAGGAGAATGCTCCTGAAGCAGCTCATTGCTGCCGTCTTCGTCATCATGTTTAACACCACCATGATCGAGGCTGCTGCCTTGGTGGAAGCTGTCGAGGTCCTCCTGCTGACAGAGAGCCTCAGGAGGAGGAAGGAAGGTCAGTCCCCCCACCTGAGCCTCTATCACCTGAGCTGAGCTCTTCTGCCTCTCCATGAGCTTCAGGGCCTCCTGGGCCACGCCCACAGCCCACCTGCTGCTGTCCTCTGCTCTGCTGAGCAGGGGACAGGTGACCTGAAGGCAGAGGAGACATGTCTGAGACTGAGGACTGGTGACCTGAGGGGACAGGTGAGTGGGAGGTACAAATATCGATTTGTCAATGCATTGCAATTAATTTATTTCCAATTCAATATGGATTCAGAAAACCCTGTGAATCGATCAGATCCACTTGCCAGCGGGTTCACGCCATGCTGAGCAATGCTTTCGAGGACGTTTGAGATTTCATACTCCAGCGTTCCAACATGTCCCACATTTTCTGCCAAGAAGGGCACTGGATAGCAGCAAGTTGGACGAACTAGTTGAGCACCCGGCACCATTTGTTTGCCCCCAGGCAGTCATTGCACACCTGTCAGTTGGGTGCAGAGTGGCTGTGGTGCTGCACGTCCTTGTGACTGCCTGGCTCCTTGGAGCAGCGCTATATCAGCTCCGTGTCACACAAACACTATTCTCGTCTTCTTTTTGAGTTTATTGGTGGTTGGCAAAAAGCTATTTATGTGCATTACCACCGCCTACTGATGAGGAGTGTGGGTCTGAATGGCAATATTGTTCTAATATGCTTAAAAATTATGATTCAAAAATGATGTGACTATCTCAGATCCCACAAGAAAAGGAGAGTTATTTACGTTTACATACAGTTTGCTTGAGTTTTAATAATGTATACCATTTCTGTTTATACGGGCAAGAAAATAAATATCCTAAAATTATCCACAGAGACTCTTATGAATTATTTGTGTACTTCTTATTATGAAATCGATATTGAAGCATTTAAAGCAATATCGAATCAAAACAGAATCGAATTGCGGGGTTCTTAATAACACCCAGCCCTAGGTGAGGTGTCTGAGACTGAGGACTCGCTTTGTTTGGTTTGACTGCAGAAACTGTTGGACTTGGATCATTTTTCATCTGACAGGAAATTAATTCAGTTTTTTTATTCCATCTACTAACAGTTCTATTTTATCCATCCACAAAATATAAAGCCTCCTGCTGCGTGTGTATATCAGGTGTCTACTGGTGTTTATGTTTAGATTTGAGTCATTTTAAATGATCCCCCACCTCCCATTATTCATAACATTTACATGAAAAACGTGTTATTAATCTGTATTTTGTTCCCTGGTTAAGTAAAGGTATAATAACGGCCTCAGATATCAGTTTATTCCAGTTTTGAATCATTTTGAGCTGTTAGCATTAGCATACCTCCTGAGTGAGCCCTACCAGGCTCCTCAAAGCCTCTTCTCCACTAAATTCCTGCATCTTGAGGATTTCCCCAGAGTTTTCCTTTCCCAAGATCCTGGACACACAGAGCACCTTGGAGCGGACTCCTGAGGGGGGGCTGAGGCTGGCTTGGATCCCGGAGTCCGGCTCCAGGTAGAAGAACAGGTGGAGGATATCAGGACCGCTCATGAACTTGTTCACAGGCACCATTTTGGTGTTCTCTGACAGAAACTCCAGCCATTTCGCTGGGTCCAGCCTGAAACTGCGTTGGACCAAGATCCGGACCAGCTCGAACCGCTTGTCGTCGGTACCTTCCATCTTCGTTCTATCTCGATCACTCGACGATCAGTTGGACCGAAAACGAACCTAAGAACCGTTTGAAGTTCTGGAATGATCAACGGTTCTAACGGTCAAAATGATGCCTTCAGGGACTGCCGGGAAAAAACGCCAACTTCAAGTTTTCAATTTAAAAACAGCCCCTAGTTCTAAAACTTGATCTTTTTAATTTTAATCGTCTTTTAAATAATTACATAACCTCTTTTTAGTCTCTTTTTTGTCTCGTCATTCTTCAGGAATCATGATCATCATCAGATGTTAAGCTAAAGAAGCCATTAGAAATCGATTATTCTAACAAAAACAGAACATGTGGGATCATTAGGCTTTTTTTTTTTTTTTTTTTTTCCTGTGAAACGATAAATGCTTCATAATAAAGCCTCAGTGAAACAAACCAAAAGTAGAAATGTAGCAGTTTTATTATAAGAAGCAGACTTTCCTACTATAGCTTCAGCACTTAAAGGCAGCACCTGTTCTGTTGATTGATATAATGAATTAAATGAGCTTAAACACATCAGGGGGGAAATGTTATCTCTGTCTTTCAGATGAATATTTAATAACCTCTGAAATATCGTTGAAAATATTAACGAGATAAAAACCACAGGATGGTGCGTTGATTCGGGATGAAAGCTGTTAGTGAACCACTCAGTAGCTGTCACTGTTGTCAGTCTATCAAGGTCAAAGAAGAAGGGGAAATAAATACTGTCATTTTCAGGGGAGATCAACTCCTAGGAGAGAGTCTGGACAGCTATTAAATGATGTCTTGTAATAGAAATAATGAAAGTAGCAGTAGGCAGTAGCACTGCTGCCTTGCTGCAAGAAGGTCCTGGGTTCAAATCCAGGCTCTTTCTGCATGGATGATGCAGAAATCAGGGGAAGAGAAGAAACATCTTGAGGTCCTGGAAGATTAGGAAGAACATGAAGGATGGATGAATGTCATGTCAGTTAAAAAATGCTTCAAAGAAGGTTAAACAACTCTGGGATTATTGCATGATAAAACCCAGAGTGACTTCAGTAAGAGTATAATAGAACAAAGAGTAATAATTCAATTCAGTTTATTTCTATAGCACCATCTGTTTTTCTTCTGTCTCTGCTCTGTGTTCTCCAACCCCCCATCAGTCGTGGCAGATGGCCGCTGTACTGAGCCGGGTTCTGGTTCTACTGGAGGTTTCTTCCTGTTAAAGGGGAGTTTTTCCTCTCCACTGTGGCTACATGCATGCTCCGTGTGAGGGGTTGCTGTAAAGTCAACGACACAAGCAATTTTCTGCTTTTGCCCCCTGCTGGCCAGGAGGAGTGAACGCCGCAGGTCAACTACTCAATGCTCTGCTGGGTTTCCTTAGACACTTTTTAAACTACTTTGAATAATTAATTGAGCTGCTGAACTGTTAGGTAACTAGGATTCACTGGAATGTATGTGTGACTGAATTGATCTGATTTTTTTTTTTTTTTTGGAAAGTTCCTCGAGACGACATTTGTTGTGAACTGGCGCTATAGAAATAAACTGAATTGAATTGAATAACGGAGAAATATTCAGAAGATAAGGAGATGTTTTCATTCAATGAAGCAGTTGAAACATCAGCTCTCTAATCAGGACTTTTCCTGTTTTTTTCCAGTAACTCACCACATCACCCTCAGTAAGACTCGGATGGAGCTCAGATGTGTTGGAAGCTGCTGAGTGTTGTTTCTACAGCCGTATAAAGTGTCTTGCTTCATTAGATGGAGTCCTTGTTACAGAGAGTTCGGGGTGAGTGACTATAGAAGAGGAAACATGGACCGATGTTTGGTAAAAATTAAAGCACTACAGTTTTACAGATATGTCATCTAGCAGACGCTCCTTTAGCCGCTCCCCTTCCTCTGTGTCTCAGATCAAAGACTGAAGCAGTGCTTTGACTCGTTGTATTTGGAAATGTCATAAACGATACTGGGCTGAGACTGGATATGAACTGGAGAGTTTATTCCACTCTGACCTACAGCTGGAGCCCATGTCACTAAGTTTAGGTCCCCCAGGTTCACCTATTACTGCTGCAGTTGATCAAAGACTTTCTGCTGTTCTTACACTGGCAGCAAGGAAATTGGTTCTTTCCCAGTGGATTAAAGACAAAACACCGTCTATCAGTGATGGATGAAAGGGTGATTCCCTCAGAGTAGCTGACCAACATTGTGCAGGCTGATGTGGATGAGTTTCCGAGAATCTGTCAGCCATTTCTGGATCATGTGGGGCATGGCCTCAGGACTGTTTGAAGGTTCTGTTGGAACCGTCCCTTCTGGTTTATGCTAATGTGTAAATCTGATGAAGCTGTGTTTTCTGCCAGTTCTGATGCCATGTTTACTTTGTAAAATGACAAATATTAAATACAATAATGCATAAATACAATAAACAAAGAGAGGAATTTAAATTTATTTTCTATGGATTCCTGCACATATTGATATAGATGGAATGAGCTGGCTGATAAGTTTGCAAAGGGAGCAACAAGAGAAAATAATATAGATATGAGTATAAAATATAGCAAAGATGAGGTTGAAAGTATAATTAAGTTGAAATTAAAAGAAAATGGCAGCACAAAGGGTCAGAGAACAAGAAAAATATTATTATACTTGACAGAGCGAATCCTGGAAGAAGTTATAGAAGTAAAAGAAGATTTCATATCAAGAATCAGATATTCCATACAGGATTAACAACACTCAGAAGGATGAATAATGATACTGGGAATAGTGATTTTGGTGGGCATTTAATGTTATATTTTATTAAATACTCCAATCTGTTCTCCAGAGAAATAAAGGTTTATAAGAGAGGAAGACAGTGATGAGTCAACCCGATATTCAAGTTTTTCAGGCATTTCAATGAGGATCTGGGTGGAAAAGCGGTCCCAGTCCAGTAGGTGGCGGTAAAGCGCTTCATGTTGTTTCCCAACCGCCATCAAGAGGAAGAAGAAGAAGAAGCAGCGCAGGGTTTGTTTGAATGCAGTTGTTTAACCACGAGGACGGCAACGTGGGTTGTTTTAACTGTCAGAACCGGTTGGGATCACGGACCCATGGGTCTCAGACTCTCTGGGTTCGGTTCCGATCCAGTTCGTATCTGGCGGGGAGGCTTCCAGACGGTTTCCTCTGACTTTTTTCTCCCGGTTCCTGAAGCCAGTGACTGAACTCCCCGCAGGATGCTAACTGCTAGCTAAGGCCAGCTGCAACAACTGGACCGGGCCGATGCTTCGGAACCACCCGGTCCTGTGTTCTTCATGGGAAAACAGGTGAGCTGAAGAATAAAAAGCTGATGTGGGACAGATTAATGAAGACAAGAGGACAGAACCAGTGGAGAGACTGTTGTCACCTTTTAGGATTTTGGCAAAATAAAACTTTGAAATGAGACAAATGTATATTCTGGATTGGCAATATGAGCTGCTTTGACATGGTATTCCTCCAAAAGTGTAGAGTAAAGTTATTAAATATTTGTTCTGGATGTAGTATATGTATGTGAAAGTAATAGATAGGTAATAAGTCCAAGCTTTTGACAGCTATTCCTTTCATTGTCCCTTTCTTGGCCTGCAACGGCTCTCCTGCTGCTCTGTTACCGTAATGCACCATGTATGCGCGAAGCTAATCTTTAACAGGAGCTAAGGCTGGCTGGCTTGACCGCAGTAGAGGAGTGGGTCTGGTCAGAACCGGAGGAGGTGGATGGGTCGGGTCAGAACCAGAACATGGAAATGAATAGCAGCCTGTGTGGGAGGAGCCTAAATCAGATGCTCCAATCAGATCTCCAGGCTGCCATCAGGGCAGTCATGTGATCTGTAGGAGGAAGGACTTCTTGTGACATAATGTTCAGGGTTCACTTCCTGTAGCGGTTCTGTTGAACCAGGTCCAGTCTCTGCGGGGCCCGGTTCAACTGAACAGATCAAACACTGAACCCAGTTCCTCACGCTGTGACCTGGGAGCATCACCCACCTGGAAGTGATGTAACAAAAGGCCGACTGAAGCTCCGCCCCCAGCAGTATGTTCACAGAGGCGGGGCCGTGACCGAAACGGACCGAAGCGCGTTCTGATCCGGGCGGGTCGGCTCCCGGGGTTATGGCGGTCTGTGTTTCCTCACCTGACCCGTGTGATGTCACTCTGTTCCTCAGGTGAGTCTTCACCTGCAGACCGGATCTTGGCGGAGGGGACTGCCTCGGCAGGCAGGTTCAGGTGAGTGCTGTGATGTCACTATGTGGGTGGACCCTGCTGGGAGATGATGTGAACAAAAGGCCGAATTGTAGCGCCACCGCCAGGCAGCTTGTTCTCAGAGCGGGGTGCTGTGACAAAGACCGACCGAAGCGTTCTTCTGATCCCGACCCGGGGCGCCCGGCTTCCTGCCTGGTACCGGACCGGGTCATGTGACCTCCTTTGGACTGTTTTTATTGCTAAGGAATTAATGTCATCATCATTATTATTCCAGATGTTTCTGGAGGACCAGCCCGCCACTCCGCTGGACATCAGAACGTCCAACAGTAAATATTTCTTCTTCTACACTCATGAAAATATAAACAGTTGCTGGTGAACATGATGATTTTATATGGGGGGGGAGTCTAAGGTAGAAGATGCTGTTCTGTCTGCAGACGGTTCTTCTGGGTCATGTGACCCACTGAGCCAATAGGAGGCCTGATTTGAGGAATTAGCTGATGACCCGTCTCTCTTCCAGAATTGGACCAAGACCGGCTCAGAATGTGTGGACTGGCTAAACCATGTGACCTCAAACTGGGCCAGCGGTGCTGTTTACTCTGACAGGAAGGGTTCTGGAGCTGCTGGTCCGATCTCCTCACCAAGCTGCTGCAGTAATCGGATCATTTTCCAAGCTTCACATTAGGGTCAGGAAATGAAACCCCAACAAGCTTTCCTTGAACTAATCAGAGAGTTGAAGCTTGGTTCTGTTGAGCCGGTTAGAACCCTGGAAAATTGTTCTGATTGGTTCTGTAATGTCTGATTTTCTGAATAAAGATCATTTATGAAATAATCTCCCAGTCTGTAAACGTCATCAGGAGGCTACACCTTTCCACCTCCCGGGGGGGGGGGGGGGGGGGGGGTCCGGCTCCATGTGTTCTTCACCGTACTCCAGAACCTCTGAAATGTGTTCTGGAAAAACTCCAGACATGGAGACTGTTGGAACGGTTGGGTCAGCAACAGGCTGAGGAGGGGGGGAAAGACAAGCTGCTGTCTTCTGACCAGAGAAGAAGAAGCTGTCCTGCTCAGTGTTGACCAGCAGAGCCTGTGGCGCCCCCTGTGGTTTGAAGGAGGGTTAATCTGCACATCCACACCAAATCCAAAAATGATGCTATGCCCAACCATAATAAATGCAGAGAAAATGGCTGAATTTCACCAACTCAACCATGAAAACTTACAGATTTTAAAACAATTCAGCTCCTCCTCCTGCTGTCCTGATATGCTACCAACAACCTTCCTTAAGAAAGTTCTGCCTGTCATTGCATCTGATCTGATTCAAATAGTAAACTCTTCCCTCTCATCAGGTGTTTCCCCCCAGGCTCTAAAAACAGCAGTTATCAAACCTCTGTTAAGAAAGAACAATCTGGATAAATCACTACTGCAGAATCACAGGCCGACCTCTGACCTTCCATTCATCAGCAAAATGATTGAAAAAGCTGCGTTTCAACAGTTGAACAGCTTCTTACCAATAACAAACCGCTTTGACATCTTTCAGTCCGGTTTCCTTGCTCACCACAGCACTGAGACTGCCCTCGTCTAAGTGTTCAATGACATCCACACAAATCCAGACTGGAAGAACCAGTGCTGGTTCTGTTGGACCTCAGCGCAGCATTTGACTCTGTTGGCCAGGAGATATTATTGAATCGACTGGAGAGCTGGGTCGGACTCTCTGGTCCAGTACTCTGGTTCGAATCCTACCTAAAGAACAGGGATTTCTTTGTGTCAATGGGTAACTTCTCACCGGAGCAGACAGAAGTCACATGTGGAGTACCCCAAGGTTCAATCCTGGGACCCCTCCTATTTAATATCTACATGCTCCCACTAGCTCAGATTATAACAAGTAATAAGATCAGTTACCATAACTACACAGATGATACACAGCTCTATATCACGATGTCACCAGGTGACTCCGAACCCATCCAAGCACCGAACAGATGCTTAGAACAAATCAATGCATGGAGGTGCCAAAACTTTCTCCAGCTGAACAGAAACGAAACTGAAATCATTGTCTTTGGACCTAAAGAGGAACGATCTATAGTCAGCGCGCAGCTTCAGGTATTGCAGCTAGAAACTAGTGATCAGGCCCGAAATCTAGGTGTAGTGATGGACTCGGACCTGAACCTTCAGAGACACATAAAGACAGTTACAAAGTCAGCCTTCTATCACCTGAAGAACATCTCCAGGATTAAAGGACTAATGTCTCAAGATCTAGAGAAACTCATCCATGCGTTTATCTTTAGTCGCATTGATTGCTGCAACATTGTCTATATAGGTCTGCTTAAAAAAATCAGACAGCTGCAGCTGATCCAGAATGCTGCTGCTGGCGTTCTCACTAAAACCAGGAAGATAGAGCTCATCACCCCAGTTCTAAAGTCCTTCCACCGGCTCCCTGGAGCTCAGAGAATAGACGTTAAAATACTTCTCTTAGTTTATAAATCACTGAACGGCTTAGCACCAAAATACATTAAAGACCTGTTGTCGTCGTATCAGCCTTCCAGACCAGTCAGGTCTTCTGGTTCTGGTCTGCCCTGCATCCCCAGAACCAGAACCAAATATGGAGAAGCAGCTTTCAGTTTTTATGCTCCTCTAATCTGGAACAAACGTCCAGAAAACTGCAAAACAGCCAAAACACTGAGTTCCTTTAAATCAAGGATGAAAACCCACCTGTTTAGCGCTGCCTTTGATTTGTATTAAGTAGAACATTGATCAATATTTTCAAATTATACTGGCTTGATGATCCTCATGATTTTGATGCATGGATATTTTCTCGATGATTGTGATGATTTTCTTGTATATTTACTTGATGATTTGCTGTATACTTGATTGATGTTTTTAAGATGTGAAGCACTTTGAACTGTCTTGCTGCTGAAATGTGCTATAAAAAATAAACTTGACTTGTAATGGAGCAGGTTCGGACTTGTTTGGACTTTTCAGTGACCGCAGTTTCAGCAGAACCGCCTCTGCTTTATTATCAGTTCCTCAACAGATTCTGCTGTGAGGAACTGAACCAAACAGAACCAAAGAACAGAACCAAAGCTGGTTCTGATCCAAACAGCACATGCCAGGTGAGAACATCCACTAGTAAATCAGGGGATGCCTGAAGGGAGCCGGTTCTGTCTCTGGTTCCATTGGGTCAGAACCGGTTCTGTTCAGTCTGTGCGCAGCCGAACCCTAAATCAGCTGAAACCCGAGAGGAGGGGGGCGTGTGACCTTTGTCCCGGAACTGCTCCAGAATCAGCTCCGGATTCGGTTCTAGTCCATCATCAGAACACAGAAACGGTGGTAGACCCGGAGCGATGCAGACCCACCCGGTTTCACAGGTAAGTAGTTTGTTCGAGCCTTCGAACCGGACCCGGTCAGAACTCTGGTGGAGGAGCTAGCAGTTAGCCGCTCCGCCAGACTCCATTCAGAAAACTCTGCAGATAAGAAGCTTTGATTGACTTGTTTCTGGATCCACTTTGCTTCGACCGAGCTCTGGCTCCCATCACACGACCGGTTCACATATACCGAACGGAACCAGAGCAGAAGCATGGACCGAACCATGTCTCAGAATCTGGACCTGCTGCTCCTCTCAGCTTTGGAGGCTGAAGCTTAAAACAGCCGGAAAGTGAATGGAGTCTGGTGGGAGCTGCAGCTGCCGGGCTGTTCTCACAAATCTTGACCCGGTTCTGAGTCCAGTGTGGTCCGTCAAAACTGCGGCAATTTGGGTGGAACCTGAACCATGTTCGGAGTTTGGAAACTGTAGCCGGTTCTGATCCAGAGATCCATCAGAGGTTCTGTTGTGTTCAAAGGTTCTGACGTCATCATATAAACAACAAGGTCTGATCATCTTGTTTACATGATGTGATGACCTGATTGGTTGTCAGCTTACCTTCAGCCAGGTCGGTTCGGCAGCTGATCCATCAGTACCGGCCCGGTTCCTGTCAGTCTGGTCAGAACCAGAGGGCCTCATGGTACTTTCTGTTCCTCACATCAGGTTCTGACCAGCAGAACCAGTTGATCCAAGGACCGGTTCAGACAGTCTTCCTGACTGTAGAACAATCCTGGTTCTGCTCAGGTTCTGTCCAGCTGGTCTAATACTATAAGGTGGCCTCAAGTCCATTCATGAGACACGTGACAGTTCTCAACCAGTCTGTTAGAAGTTTGGTTCTGGTGGTCCAGAATGCGTTCATCAAATATTTGAGATATTCAGGAAGATTTAAATGCTAAAAGTTACCCTGAGAGCTCTCAGAACTGTTCTGGACCATAAGGTTCTGTTCGGTTCTGATTCATCTCCTCTAGAAAGGTAAACAGGAGGTTCTGAAGCCGTTGATCGGGACCTGGAAAGGCTGTGAGGTGATTCTGAGAGCTGAGGCAGTGGAGAGATGATGAGGAGGTGGAGATGGTTTGAAAAGGCACCTCTGACCAGCAGAACTCACTGAGCCCGGTCCGGTCCACCAATGAGCTGGATCCAGTTGTTCAAAGTCCAGTTCCGTTGTTTTTATTCAGAGATTTTTAACTTTGTTCCTAAACAGAACATCCCTCCAGCCTCAGAGGAACCAACCCGGGCTGACAGAACCCAGGTGATCCAGGCACGAGAGAACCTCGAACCAGAATCCCAAACTGGTTCCGGGATCCTAAGCTGTATCTGAGCCATCAGAAGCTCCATCTTCTCTCCAGATTGTCTAATGAAGAACATCTGCTGCCCTCTGCTGGTGGTTCTGAGGAACTGAAACATGGATCAGGTTCTCCTCTCACCATCAGGACGTTTAAAAAGCTGCAGAACCAGCAGAATAAAGGATTCTTGTCTCTGCAGGACTGAATGGACCAATCAGATCCACTCATTCAACCTAACTGTTCTGGTTCTGTTCTGATGAAGGTTTTCTGTGTGGTTCCGTTTCAGGATGGACTCTGCAGCATCCAGATCAAACCAGAACCAGGCGACGATGTGGAGATCCAGTCGTTTCCTCTTCTGAAGAAGCTGTCCGTCGAACTAACTGACTGCAGGGCGTGGCTGGAGGGGCGGGACTTCCTGTCTCTGGGTGAGGCTTCTGTTGAAAACCAGTCGAGATCTGGATCGGTTCGGTTCTAGTTCTGGAGGCTGAAAGAACCGAACTGGACTGGTTCTGACTTCCTGTTCTGTTGGTTCAGTTTCTGGTCAAATGTGAACAAAAGTAACAAAAGCTCATTTAGTTGGACTTCAACCGAGCTGCAGGGCTCATCAGAACCGGTTCAGGTCCATAACCTCTGACCTCTGCTCCTCCTCAGATGATCATCCTCAGCTCTGCCCGCCGCGGCTGCAGCACGCCACCAACAGTGGCAGGAAAATGGAGTACTGCCCCATGTGTGAGAGAGGGTTCTACAAGCCGGCCCACCTGGAGGCCCACCTGTGGACCCATCGAGGACAGAACCCCAACGAATGCTGGGAGTGTGGGAAGACCTACCCGACCCTGATGAGCCTGGTTCTGCACCAGCAGGTCCACGGCCGCAGCGAGCCGTACCACTGCTCCTACTGTGACCGGACCTTCGCCCTGAAGAGGGACTGGAAGACCCACCACCGGACCCATTCTGGGACCAAACCCTTCAAGTGCTGGTTCTGTGGGGACGGCTTCAGCCAGCAGAACCAGCTGGATGAGCACCTGGAGGTCCACAAAGGGGAGCGGTCCTACCACTGCAAGGTCTGCGACAAGATGTTCGTGTCCTACCAGGGCTTCAACTTCCACCGCCGGGCGCACAAGACCTCCAAGCGCCTGCCGTGCCTCAAGTGCTCCAAGACCTTCAGCAACCCTCAGAGCCTGAAGGTCCACCAAGCCACCCACTCCAACAGGAAGCCGCATACCTGTCCCACCTGTGGAAAAGGCTTCAAGCTGCTGGGAGGCCTGCGTAGCCACCAGCGCATCCACCAGGACCTGAGGGAGTACCGCTGCTCTGAATGCAGCAAATGCTTCTCCAGCCTGCAGGGCCTGAAGCTGCACGACCGCACCCACACGGGCCTCAAGCCCTACAAGTGCTCAGAGTGTGGCAAGAGGTTCACGCAGGCGCCACACCTCAAGGCCCACATGGTCACCCACACCGGCGAGCGGCCCTTCCTCTGCACCACCTGCGGCAAGAGGTTCACCCAGTCGTCCCACCTCAACTCCCACATCAAGCTGTTCCACCTGGGCGAGAAGCCGTTCAGCTGCGCTGACTGCGGCAAGAGCTTCACCATCGCTCACTACCTGAAGATGCACCGCCTCAGCCACACCAAGGAGAAGCTCTACCAGTGCTCCTACTGTGACAAGGCCTTCTCCTACCACAATTCCTGGAGGGCCCACGAGAGGATCCACACCGGCGAGCGGCCCTTCGGCTGCCGGGACTGCGGCCGGACCTTCATCACGTCCGGTTCGCTGCTGACCCACCAGCGTGCCGCGCACACCGGCGAGAAGAACCACTACTGCATCACCTGTGGCGAGTTCTTCTTCACCAGCTCCCTGCTGCGCGTGCACCAACTGGACCACACCGGGGAGCGGCCGCATGTCTGCAGCTGTGGCAAGACCTTCAAGACCAAAGGAGTTCTGAGGTTCCACCTGAAGAGGTTCACGGACCACCGGCCGGCCCAGTGAGCCGGTTCTGGACCGGGAACACAGTAGCAGTTCTCAACTGGACCAACTGCTGGTCCTGGGTCCAGTTGGTCCAGGGTTAACTGAACCCAGTTTGTTCAGCTGGACCCAGGAGGTCAAATGGACCAAGGACCAACTGGTCCAGCTGGTCTTGGGTCAACTGTACCAACTTGTGTCCAGCTAAGTCCAGTTGACTCAGGACCAGCTGGACCAACTGGACCCAGAATCAAGTGGACTGAGGGCAGCAGTTAGAAATCAGCCTGGACCACAGAGGTCGGCTCGGTTCTTCTGGTTCCTGGGGACGGGTCGGTTCCCGGGACATAAACTGGTTCTTGAGAACCGGCCCATTTCCAGACACCAGCAATAGATGGTTCTGCTGGTTTTACTGAAACTGGGCTGAACTAGACAGAATAAAGAACTCAGAGTGATGCCTCTTCAGCTCAGAGATGGTATTTGTTCCCAGGCCGGGTCAGCGGGTTCTGCAGCTGTAAAATCACTGGGTCAGTGGAACCGTGAATCCGACTGTTGGACCAGAAGTTGCTGCTAATAAAATCAAGTCTCTGATAAATAAAAAAAAAATGCTGGATGTTTGGACCCGGTTCTGCTCAGTGAGGTCATGTTCTTGGTTCATGATGTCACTCTGGTTCTGTCTTCCAGAGAGGAGAACCTCTTTGATCTGCAGATGGTGCCAGCGCTGACAGCTGAGGGTTGTAGGTCTGATCAGCTGACTGAATACTCCCAGAACTGGTTTAGTTTGGACCTCTGGTTGGGACCAGTAGCACCATGTTTGGTTCTGGACCCACAGGTAATTGGTAGAACCCGGTCCATGCCGGACCTTCACTCCAGACTTCTGACTTGGACAGAACCGGTCCATCAAAGCTGCTTCTTCACACTGAAAGCATTCGGAACCAGGATCAGTTCTGCCGCGGTTCTTCCACCGGTTAAAGAAATGAACATGTGTGTGATCAGTTAGGAACCAAAATAAAACTGCTTTAACCTCCTGTTTCTGGTTCTGTTGGGTTCTGAGGGTTCTGGTTTCAGAACTTTTACCAGAATGAAATAAATCAGTTTCGGAAGAAGAAAACATCTCGAATTTTAATTATATTTGCGGAAATCAGCAGAAATGGAGATTCAAATGCTTTTATTGTGAAAGTGCGTCATCTGTCTGACTTCCGCTCATTATGTAAACAGCAAAGATGGCGGCCTCCTGTGTGCTCCGAGCCGTCCTCAGCCGAACTGTGAGCAGGGCCAGGGGTTCTGGAGGACTCAGGTCAGTACCGACCAACACCGGCGCTGGTCCAGAACCGCTCCGGGTTTCCCGCTGCAGGGTCCCTGATTGGCTCCAGCAGTTAATGTCGATGACGTATGAGCCGCTGCAGGGAACGTGGGCTCACCTGGGCATAATGCCACAGCCGCCCGTGGAAACGTGAGACTGGGGTGGCAGCACTGGTGCTGGGAGTAGTGGGAGCGCCTCCAGGAGGTCACGGCTAGACTTCGGCTTCCTTTCTAGGAACCTGAATGTTGCTAAAACACCCGCTAATGTCATTTCAGCAGCGTCCATATCTCCCCCCCGGAAACGAAAGAGCTCCGTTGAAACCTGAGGCGGCTCAACCAGGTTTAAAACGGTTCATTGCAGAATAGCTCTGAAAATGATTTTGGAAGAACTTGAGAAGCTCTGGCAGCACCTTCACCAAAGCTCAGAGGCTTGAGGAAGGGACAGTCGTCTCCAGTTTAATGTCATTATCTCAGGTGATGCCTGCAAAGGAACGTTTAGGCTTGATAGCAGAGCAGATTCAATGAAACGAAATCATTTTGCATAAAGCTAAAGGTTCTTTTCTACGGTCTAGAAAGATTGAAGCCGGAGAGCAGGATTCAGCCTCTTTTTTTTTGTAACCTAGAAAAACAAGATTCAAAGCTCAACTTCAGTATTAATGGTGAACTAATAGGTGATCTAAAAAATGCTGAATTTCTGCTCTAACTTTTACAGCAATCTTTCTAAAACTAAATACTGTCATCAATCAGCGTCTTTATTTTTCAGCTCCCTGATTAGTAATATTACTCAGATTACTGAAGACGACAAAGAGAGAACCTTACAGGAGGTGATCTCAAAATGAACAGATGGGCCGGAGTTTCATCAGGCGTGCAGAAGACTCGGCTCCTTTTTGTAGAACGAGAAGGTCTGGCTCCAACACCAGGCCTGATGACGCTGGTCCCGAACCCAAGGACCTGCCGTCCATCCATACCTGGCGCCCCATCTCCCTGTTCAACTCTGACCACAAGATCTTGATCAACGACTTACACATGTTTTGGAGCCACTTATTGAAGCAGACACATATCCAGTAATATTCGCCTTGTGTTGATTACTCTTCTCTGTGTCCTGATGTCAGCTTCTTCTTCTTCCTGGACTTTTATAAGTATAACTTTATATTTCAAACTCTGGAGCGATTTGGTCATTTCTTTCTGCAAAGCTGTTGAAACTGCTTTCTCGAGATGATGGTTCCTTCAGAATAAAAGCTTCACCCAGTTCTGGTCTAAGCAGGGGGCCCGGCAGGGCTGCCTGTCTCCCCGGCTTGTGTCCCCAGCTCTGCCCTCCTGGCAGAGAGCCCGTTGAAGGGCGTCTTCCCTGCAGACAGAGAAGCTGTTCCCAGCTGTTCCTAGTCGTTCCCAGCTGTTCCCAGCTGTTCCCAGTCGTTCCCAGCTGTTCCCAGTTGTTCCCAGCTGTTCCCAGTCGTTCCCAGCTGTTCCTAGTCGTTCCCAGCTGTTCCCAGTTGTTCCCAGCTGTTCCCAGTCGTTCCCGGCTGTTCCCAGTTGTTCCCGGCTGTTCCCAGTCGTTCCCGGCTGTTCCCAGTTGTTCCCAGCCGTTCCCAGTCGCTGCCCAGTCAGCAGACCTGTTCCCAGCAGCTTCTGGACTCTGCTTTGACCTGGGGAAGTGGGAGCTGGTTCCCCTGGAGGCTGCAGCGATGCTGTGGTCTACACCAAGGACAGACGTACCTGCCCTGGAATTACGATGAAAAATCAGAGGTCGCTGCTCAGAAACCGCGACCCTGACGACTGGAAGGCGAAACAGGAAAGTTAATCCGAGGCTGCAGAGAAACGCCTCCCTGGAAGGACGGCTGGAGGCAGGAGGGTCGCCTGGTCTGCGTCTGCAGCTCTTCCTCTGTTGTTATAAACAAACAAACATTACGTGAACAAATCAGTTTTTATGAGTCTTTAGGACTCTGGTGGTCTAAACGTTCTTGACTTTACTCCCCTCAATTGGATCAAGCAGTTTTTACATAAGCCTGCATCTACGTGGAGCTTCTTCCTCAAATACATTTTGTCCTGCTGGAGGCTTGAATTTGTGCTTTTATGTAGCCATAACATGGAGAGCTTCCCCTTTGGTCATCAGATGTTCAGAAACATGTTGCTGGCCTGGTCGTTGGTGTGGAAACACGACGTTTCTCCACAGATGTTTTATTTGGAGCCATCTTTTTTTATCTCAGCTGCTCAGCGAAGATGGGGCTGAACTGGAAACGTGTGTCGTTGCTGTTGCCTCTGGTATCCTCGCCTCATTACGAGTCCAGGGAACCCAGCCTGCGGTCGCCCTTTGACCCCTCTGACACCAGCGGCCACACGTGCCTCTCTGTTCAGCCCGACAGCAGTAATCGCAGCATGAGGTCACTGGTTCAAGCAGACGTCACCACCACCACCTTACTGGCCGGGTGTGGTAAACTGGCCGAACTGGGACGTTTTACTTGCTTACAAACAAAGTGAGAGAAGTGTCATAGAAATTCATTCATAGATGTTACCCTGGCATGCAGTCCTTCTTAAAGCTGAAGACAGATTTGTGTATTAGCTGCGCTCTGGGAGAGGGTGAACCTGAAACTGCCCCGCTGCCGCCCCCTGCTAGGGGGCAGAGACCCGTTATGTCCAAAGGAAGACTGATTTCTGATCAGCGTGGAACAATGTGCTGTTCGGATTCTGCCATATAAACAGCAGCGACAACTTCATATTGTTATTCTAATAATACTAAGGAAATAGGCTGCTTTAACAGTCTACTGCCCCCTACAGGCGGCCTTTCAGCTCTGCTCAGCTTGGTCCTGAGGCGGGAGGCCGCAAAGCATGCTGGGAAACTGCGAGCGCACATCAAGACGGCACAGAATACCACAGAAGAAGAGGAGGAGCTCTGTGGGCAGCAGTCGGTACGTCCCCCTTGTCTCTCTGTTGACCTTCAACCCGTCTCTCTCCCTCTGTTGACCTCCGACCCGTCTCTCTCTGTGGACCAGCAGCGTTCTCCCTGTTCAGCTCCACTGATGAAGAAAAGAGGGACGAAGCTCAGAGGAAGGAGGATGAAATGATTCTGCTGCTGAAGAAAGCCAAGGTACCAGAACCTAGACTGGACCAGAACCAGAGCTCGGACCCGTGGACCAGATGGCTCGTTTAAGCATCAGCTTCAGGTTGAACATCAAGGTCCTCCAGAGAGAAAGGTGTATTCTGGCATCCTTCCAGAACTGAAGTGGGCCGGTTCTGTTCATCCAGGTAAAGAGCACCCAGCCTGAAACAGAGCTTCGGGTCGGCAGGATCCAGAACCCAGACAGACGGTGTTCTCCTGTAAGCTGAGGACGGGTGTGTGTCAGGCTGGAGACACCAAGCGTCGTAGTGACATTCACCAACGATCCGATTCTTTGCGCGGCTCTTTGCCCTGATCCACGGGGCTCGAGTCTCAGTTAGTGGGAGCCGTTCTTTGGTTCTTACGGCTTTGCGTGCTCACCATGCCCTGCACACTCTGCAGGAGCTACTCTTATTCCATTTCATTTGAAATAATGTTTATTTCATTGGCGAAGAGATAAAATACATGAAAGGGTGGGCCTTATGAGCACACAGAGCGCATTCTTGTTGCTCATGGTTTGTTTTCGTCACATCATGGCGGCAACGTCCGCATCCTGGCTGCGACACTAACGCAGGCTTCATGCAGCGGGAGAGGATGAGGAGGGTCACGGTGCGCTCCCTTCTTGGTTCTTCTTGCTGCTTGGGTAATGCTCATAGTTGAGTGATGCTTACCGTGAGAGCGCTGCCTATTTAATGGTGCAGAAGAGGATTTTTGTTTCTGCCAAAGCAACTCAAGTCCACTTTTTCCTTCTACTGTTTGTTACATTTTCCTTTTATTTAATCTCTGTATTACAAATACATGTAATACACACAACACTTGTAAAAAACTATATGGGTGTTTGACATTTATATTTTAACATTTAATATTTTATAAAATATACATACTTTTTTTCTACAAGAACCTACTGTAGTTTTTTACTTAATACTGATGATTCAACTTGTTTTGTGAATTTCACCCACAAAAGCAATTCAGACAAAACTGCTAGGGATAAAATGGCTTGTTCTTAGGAAAGTTCCTATTTTTAAAAACAGGTCATTTGAACGTCTCTTTGAAGTGAACGGATCCTGAAGACCCGGTTCCCTTCGACAAGCCATAAGTCCCATCATTAAAGTCCTTTCAAAGGTTCTGTGTGTTTGTCAGAAAACATGAAGAACAACATGCATAGAAATCATGTCACCATAATCAGGAACATCTGAACATGTCAACAAGTTCTGTTTCTTTCACTGAGGTTCTATTGGATGTTCAGAACCAGGCCCAAACTTTGCTCATTCAGCACCAGAGACCCGTTAGGTCTGCAGGACGAACCTGTGTGGTTAGCTTCATACATCAAGCCACACATTGGGTCAGGTGATTCTAGGCTCTGGGCTCCAGTAGAACATTCAGGGTGCTTTAACTTGTGACGGGAAGGGAACCAAGACTTGTTCTAGACTAGAGAAACGAGTCCTGCACGTCTAGGCCGTGTCAGAGTGAAGATTCTGTTTGTGTTGCAGCTCAGCATGCATCGTGGAAATCTGCAGGCAGCCTCTACTTTCCTCCATCAGGCCGTCGCTCTTGCTCATCAGACCCACAACAACCAGGCTATCATCTACACCTATAGCCAGGTAACCTACAGCCAGATAACCTGGAGCCAGGTACCTTATAGCCAGGCACCTTCTATCCAGGTACCTTCTAGCCAGGTACCTTATAGCCAGGCACCTTCTAGCCAGGTACCTTCTAGCCAGGTACCTTATAGCCAGGCACCTTCTAGCCAGGTACCTTCTAGCCAGGTACCTTATAGCCAGGTACCTTATAGCCAGGCACCTTATAGCCAGGCACCTTATAGCCAGGCACCTTCTAGCCAGGTACACTAGAAGAAGGTACCCTAGAGCCAGGCACCTTCTAGCCAGGCACCTTCTAGCCAGGTACCTTATAGCCAGACACCTTCTAGCCAGGTACCTTCTAGCCAGGTACACTAGAGGAAGGTACCCTAGAGCCAGGCACCTTCTAGCCAGGTACCTTCTAGCCAGGTACCTTCTAGCCAGGCACCTTCTAGCCAGGCACCTTCTAGCCAGATAACCTGGAGCCAGGTACCTTATAGCCAGGCACCTTCTAGCCAGGCACCTTCTAGCCAGGTACCTTCTAGCCAGGTACACTAGAGGAAGGTACCCTAGAGCCAGGCACCTTCTAGCCAGGTACCTTCTAGCCAGGCACCTTCTAGCCAGGCACCTTCTAGCCAGATAACCTGGAGCCAGGTACCTTATAGCCAGGCACCTTCTAGCCAGGCACCTTCGAGCCAGGTACCTTATAGCCAGGCACCTTCTAGCCAGGCACCTTCGAGCCAGGTACCTTCTAGCCAGGCACCCTGGAGCCAGGCACCTTCTAGCCAGGTACACTAGAGGAAGGTACCCTAGAGCCAAGCACCTTCTAGCCAGGCACCTTCTAGCCAGGTACCTTCTAGCCAGGCACCTTCTAGCCAGGCACCTTCTAGCCAGGCACCTTCTAGCCAGGTACCTTCTAGCCAGGCACCTTCTAGCCAGGTACCTTCTAGCCAGGTACCTTCTAGCCAGGCACCTTCTAGCCAGGCACCTTCTAGCCAGGCACCCTAGTGGCAGGTACTTATCAGGTTGGTGAGTTCACAGGGAAACTCTTTGCTATGACATGTCTTAATACCTCCCTCAGTCTGGGCTGTTCATCTGGAAGTCAATTGTATTAGATCCAGGTCAGAGGTCATTGCTTGTTCTGTTCTGCGACTGGATCGTGTGTTCCTGTCTGGGCTTGAAGAACCGCGGATCCTCAGTTAGAACCCAACAGAACTAAACCTGACTTGTTCTCAGGTGACCTGCTGAGTAGTTTTACCTGCTTAATACTTCCATGTTCCTTTCTCACTAACTGAGGTCAGCTGATCCTGCTCTGGACTCCCCTCCAGGTCCTGTGTCTTGTCCTTGTCTCCAGCTTTCCTCTGTCTGTCTTCTCTCTTGCTGTCTCATTTCTGACTGAATGATTCATGGTGGTGTGGTCCTCCTCAGATGGCGAACCTGGCCTACATTCAGGGTCACCTGGACAGCGTGAGTACGGCCCAATCACGGCTCGCGTTCTTCTGCTGCATTAACACCTGGTTCCCCTGATCTTCATCTCTGCTCCTCTTCCTCTCAGGCAGAGAAGCTCTTCAAAGCAGCCATGAGCTTCATGCTGTCCGGAGGAACTCCGGAGGTGAGCTGCACCTTCACCTTTCCAGGTGTTCTGCTTAAATTCTACCGGAACTAGAAGAGTTGTTAAACCCGGCCTCTGGATCCACATTCCACCTCGCTTCCTGTCTGTTTCCAGGACGACAACGCTGTCATCGAGATGTCTCTGAAGCTGGCCACCATTTATGCTGAGCAGAACAAGTAAGGGGTGAGGCCAGGTTTGCTACAGTTCATCCTGAAGAACTAGTTCAGTTCACTTCACACAAGTTCATTCATGTTGTTCAAAGTTCACCTCCTGATGTCTCACTTGAGTTCAGCTGGTGGTTCTAGATCAGTCAGATTGTTTTAAAGAAAGGAACTTTTAGGATATACGAGTCTCATCATGACTCGTATAGGTATAGGGAGACTTGGTGACTCGTAAAATAAAGGAGAACTTATTACATTCAAGTTGTTGATGAAATCCGGACCATGTTGGTCATGGTTCTGGTTCATTCTGTTCATTTTCATTCAGTCACCAGTTTAGTCAACAAAGACAACACTGGTTCAGGCACAACACTGGCCAGGGCTAACTGATCACCTGACCCAGAGGTCAAAGGTCCCTAACTTCTCTTTTCTGTTGTTGAGGGCGGAGCTGGCAGAACATGGTTTCAGGTTCTGTGTGGAGTCACTGGAGGCCAAACTGGAGAAGCACAAGGAGCTGCCAGAGCATGAGAAGACAGGTGAGACAGGTGGGACATGGACAGGGGGGACAGAGGAAGTTCAGTAACTTGCTTGTTTCTGTTCTCAGAGGAGCAGGAAGTTCTGAGGAAAGACACCCATCTTCTTCTGGGTTTATGTTTGGACTCACGAGCCAGATACCGAGCCTCAATGCTGCACCTGAACCTGGCTGGACAGGACTACAGGAAGGCCCTGGACATCTGCCGCCAGGAGCAGGGAGAGAAGCACCCACAGGTAGACACGCCTGGTAGGCCACGCCCACATGTAGACACGCCTAGAGCCACGCCCACATGTAGACACGCCCACAGATAGACACGCCTAGAGCCACGCCCACAGGTAGACACGCATAGAGCCACGCCCACAGGTAGACACGCCCACAGGTAGACATGCCTAGAGCCACGCCCACAGGTAGACACGCCTGGTAGGCCACGCCCACAGGTAGACACGCCTAGAGCCACGCCTAGAGCCACGCCCACATGTAGACACGCCCACAGATAGACACGCCTAGAGCCACGCCCACAGGTAGACACGCCCACAGGTAGACACGCCTAGAGCCACGCCCACATGTAGACACACCCACAGATAGACACGCCTAGAGCCACGCCCACAGGTAGACACGCCTAGAGCCACGCCTAGAGTCACCCCCACAGGTAGACACGCCCACAGGTAGACACGCCTAGAGCCACCCCCACAGGTAGACACGCCTAGAGCCACGCCCACAGGCAGACACGCCCACAGGTAGACACGCCTAGAGCCACGCCCACAGGTAGACACGTATAGAGCCACGCCCACAGGTAGACACGCATAGAGCCACGCCCACAGGTAGACACGCATAGAGCCACGCCCACAGGTAGACACGCCTAGAGCCACGCCCACAGGCAGACACGCCCACAGGTAGACACGCCTAGAGCCACGCCCACAGGTAGACACGTATAGAGCCACGCCCACAGGTAGACACGCATAGAGCCACGCCCACAGGTAGACACGCATAGAGCCACGCCCACAGGTAGACACGCCTAGAGCCACGCCCACAGGTAGACATGCCTAGAGCCACGCCCACAGGTAGACACGCATAGAGCCACACCCACAGGTAGACACGTCCACAGGAAGACACGCCTAGAACCACGCCCACAGGTAGACACACCTAAAGCCACGCCCACAGGTAAACACGCCTAGAGCCACGCCCACAGGTAGACACGCCCACAGGTAGACACGCCTAGAGCCACGCCCACATGTAGACACGCCTAGAGCCACGCCCACAGGTAGACACGCCCACAGGTAGACACGCCTAGAGCCACCCCCACAGGTAGACACGCCTAGAGCCACGCCCACAGGTAGACATGCCTAGAGCCACGCCCACAGGTAGACACGCATAGAGCCACGCCCACAGGTAGACACGCCTAGAGCCACGCCCACAGGTAGACATGCCTAGAGCCACGCCCACAGGTAGACACGCATAGAGCCACGCCCACAGGTAGACACGCCTAGAGCCACGCCCACAGGTAGACACGCATAGAGCCACGCCCACAGGTAGACATGTCCACAGGTAGACACGCCTAGAGCCACGCCCACAGGTAGACACACCTAAAGCCACGCCCACAGGTAGACACACCTGGTTAAACCACTTTCATGTCTCCCATCAGACTCTGGTCCTGATGAGCGACCTGGCCACCATCTTGGACCTGCAGGGTCGTCATGACGACGCATTGGCGCTGATCCAGCAGGCGGTGGATCTGAGCCACTCCACGGAAAACCCGGATCGTCACGTTCTGCTGGGAAACTTGGCAGGAATCCTGCTGCACACAGGTAAGTTCACCTTTAGGGACAGCAAGTTCCACCTGTTCTCTGCTGGTTCCAACTTCCTTGGTTCTGTTCCCCAAGGCCGGCTGGAGGACTCGGTCCGGTTCTACCGGGAGGCCCTGGATCTGGCCCAGCAGGCGGGAGACCAGGCAGCCATGGAGCAGATCCAGGAGGGATTAAAGGAGGTGAAGAAGAGGAGGGACCAGGAGAGAAAGCAGCAGACGCAGGAGTGATGTGGTTCTGGTTCTCTGTGGTTCTGTTGACCCGGTCTGGGTCCAACATGTGTTCCAGTTGTGCCAAACCGTCTTCCATCATCTCAAACTGAGACTCCAGAACCCTGGACCCATGTGGTGGTTCTGTTGCTGAGCATGAATAGATTCAGTTCTCTGTGTGTGTGTGTGTGTGTGTGTGCAGGTTCCCACAGGTGTGACCTCCTGCTGTGTTTACTCAGCATGTCTCCATGACGACCATAAACCCAGCAGGGATCAGTGTGCAGGAAGGGGCGGGGCTAAGGACAGGTGTCTGTTTGTTGTGACAACATGAGTGGAAATAAATCCTGATGTTTGTTGTGATTCAACCATTAAAGCTGATTTACGGGCTCTGATGATGAAGAGGATGACGATGATGAAGCGCCCTCCTCAGGGAGAAAACCCAGCCGGTTCTGATCACCTGGTTCTGATGAGACCCGTTCAGTAAATCGGAATATTACTGAAGGGCTGTTTATTTCAGGAACTGTATGCCTGAGCGAAACTCGTTCTGTGGATGAGCTAAACAGACTCTGCCAGTGAGGATGGTTTTCCACTGTTAATGAGCACACAACACTTCCGATTATACTATTGCATCAGACCAAGAAAAAACATTTTACAGGGTACCTGCAGATTTCAGCCAGTCAAATTTCAGACCTTTAAGAGCATTTTAATGTCATCTTGAATGAAATTTACCTCCAAAAAATGCGATAACTAGAGAATGACGCTGCTGTGTTCCAGTGAAGCTGAGCACAGACTGAAAGTTTGGCTCTTGGCAGCTGCACACGCAGCTGGCATTGCATGGGTTAGCAACAGAAGTGATCCAGCGGGTGAAAATGAACGTCGTCGTGCCCACTGGCGATAAATTTGCACTTCTCCATGACAGACGCAAAGAAAGCTAGCTAGCAAGGGCAGTCCTTGTCGCCCTTATATATTAGCTGCTAGTTACCGGTAACTCGCTCGCTAGCAAGTTCAAGCTGATGTGTGGCACATTTGAGCATGGAAACATCAATGGGGTGTACAGCAGAATCATCAGGCACCTGCCCCTTTCATCCATGATGCCCCAGGTGGCCCTTTTTTATTTTGTTTTAAATTAATTTTTTGATTATTTTTATTTTTTGTGTGTGTGTCTGTGCCCCTAAGCAATAATATTTAACTAACAACAACCATTTAGCTAAATAAACGGGCTCGCAGTCGAGTAATGCCTATGGGCCCGCCCTCGTCATCGACGGGCCTCCATGTTGTTCCAGACCCATGGGGGGGCCCCAACTAGCCAATTATTGGCAAAAATATTTCTTCAGCATGGACCTGTCTGTAAAGAAGAAAATGTAGACTGATATCGAAGTTACATATTTATTTCCCTGATTGCCTGCAGTCGGCAGCAGAGAAAACTTCTGACTGGGAGTCCATGGGGCTCCCCCAGTGCTGGACTGGAGCGCCGCGGGGGCCCCTCCGCCCTGGGTCCGCCTGCTCCCGTCTCCACGCGCCGCTGCGGCCAGGATCTGGGCTGCGGCGGAATGAAGTCACTTGTTACCCAGTAAGGGTATAACATGCATTTTGTGGTTCTTTTTATGTGGTTCGACGTAAAGCGGTGAAGTGCTGAGGAGCGCTCCGGCCCGCGGCGTGTCGAGCGCACGTCCTGGAGCAGGGCTCTGCACCGCAGGCCGAACCGGAACGCCGTCCCCCGAGATGAAGCCCGCAGGCCACAGGAGGAATCCCAGTCGGAGCTCGGCCGCATCTCTCCAGCAAATGAGCCCGGATAAATGACCCTGGGACATTTTCTTCAGAACTTGTTTGCAAGCGTGTGAATGTTTTTGCCTCATGGCTGGAGGCGCGCCAAGGCAAGCCCGTCCGCGCAGCGCATCTCGTGTGTGTTGGTGCGAAGCCGTTCAGAGGACCCAGCGAGGGTTTTAACGTCTCCTCTGAGCTGCAGGGGGCCGGCGCAAGCGCTGGGCTGATGCGCTCTGTCTTCCTGGTCTTAGTGGGAACGCCAGCAGCAGCGTCTGGTTGATTTCAGGCAGACCTGTGGAGGCACTGCTGCGGTGATCAATGCGACTCAGATGGGCGCATGGACGAGTTCCTCGGGTCTTGCTGGGAAGGACACGACCAGATCTCGCTCTCCCAGAGCCAACAGGGCGTCTGGGCGGAGCTGCTGCCTGGGAGCCGCCCAGACGCTACTGGGGCTACTGGGTTATGCAGTGGGACGGCAGGTTGTTTGATAACGGCGACCGTCGCTGCGCTGGTCTGGAGCCCCCCCGCCCCCCAGCAGGTCCATCTGGCTCCATGCTGGATGCTGCGTGAGCACGGTGGTGGACGTGTCATGGTGTGGGCCCACTTCTCCCAGAGCGGCGATCGTGGACCGGTTAGAGCCAATCAGAACCCCTGAGGAGGAGGTGAGCCCAAATACACCAGAAACGATCAGAACCTTGGTTCCAGACCAACTGGACCCAATCGCTGGACCTCCAGAACCTTCTGTGGCGACATCAACATGGAGCTTCAGAGGAGAACCAATGATGCTGGGCTGAACCACCTGCTGACAGGTGAGCAGAAGTTCTCAGAACCAGGTTCTGGTCCAACTGGACCCGGGTTCAGGGATTCAGAACCAGGAGAAACCTGCAAACATTTTTCTCTTCATGCTCAACTTGTTGGAGTTTGGACAATAAAATGCTGACCCTGCTGCTTTTATCAGCCTGGTTCTGGTCCCTGGTTCTATACCGGGTCCGGACCGCTGCGGTTCTGATCCCTGGTTCTATGCCGGGGCCGGACCGCTGGGCTCCAGGTTCTGGTCCCTGGCTCTCTGCCGGGGCCGGACCGCTGCGGTTCTGGTTCCGGCCCGTCTGCTCCCAGCAGCCCGGGTCCTGTGGGAACCGGACCGCTGGGCTCCAGGTTCTGGTTCTGGTCCCTGGCTCTCTGCCGGGGCCGGATCGCTGCGGTTCTGGTCCCTGGTTCTATGCCGGGGCCGGACCGCTGGGCTCCAGGTTCTGGTCCCTGGTTCTATGCCGGGGCCGGACCGCTGCGGTTCTGGTTCCGGCCCGTCTGCTCCCAGCAGCCCGGGTCCTGTGGGAACCGGACCGCTGGGCTCCAGGTTCTGGTCCCTGGTTCTATGCCGGGGCCGGACCGCTGCGGTTCTGGTTCTGGTCCCTGGCTCTCTGCCGGGGCCGGACCGCTGCGGTTCTGGTTCCGGCCCGTCTGCTCCCAGCGGCCCGGGTCCTGTGGGAACCGTGCCGCTGCGGTTCTGGTTCCGGCCCGTCTGCTCCCAGCAGCCCGGGTCCTGTGGGAACCGGACCGCTGGGCTCCAGGTTCTGGTTCTGGTTCCTGGTTCTATGCCGGGTCCGGACCGCTGCGGTTCTGATCCCTGGTTCTATGCCGGGTCCGGACCGCTGGGCTCCAGGTTCTGGTTCTGGTCCCTGGCTCTCTGCCGGGGCCGGACCGCTGCGGTTCTGGTCCCTGGTTCTATGCCGGGTCCGGACCGCTGGGCTCCAGGTTCTGGTCCCTGGCTCTCTGCCGGGGCCGGACCTCTGCGGTTCTGGTCCCTGGCTCTCTGCCGGGGCCGGACCGCTGCGGTTCTGGTTCCGGCCCGTCTGCTCCCAGCAGCCCGGGTCCTGTGGGAACCGGACCGCTGGGCTCCAGGTTCTGGTTCTGGTCCCTGGCTCTCTGCCGGGGCCGGACCGCTGCGGTTCTGGTCCCTGGCTCTCTGCCGGGGCCGGACCGCTGCGGTTCTGGTTCCGGCCCGTCTGCTCCCAGCGGCCCGGGTCCTGTGGGAACCGGGCCGCTGGGAGCTTCAGCTGCAGCTTTAGCGGCTCTCGGGTGAATCCAGGTAAACATCGGTGTTTTGGGTTCAGCTCAGATAATTACAGGGTTCTGGTTCCGCCCACTGAGGGGACGGTATAAGACCCGCTGCAGACCGGCCGGTTCTGATCCGGCAGGACCGCGACGGACCAAGACGCCCGGCAGGTGAGCTGCGGCCGGACGGGTCAGGAGGTTCCAGTTCGGAACAAAGTGAGGTCCAGAACAGAACCCTGCTGGTTCTGATGGTCCTCGGCTGCAGGAACCCGGTTCTGACTCCGTTGACCTCTGCTGCTCCTTCTCTGCAGGCCTGACCTCTGACCTCTGACCCCGCAGCCGTGATGGACCAGGACCAGGACCCGGCCGCTCCTGCCGACCTTCAGAGTGCAGTGAGTTTCTGTCTGGAGAGTTCTGCTGAAGGTTCTGGAGGTTCTGATCTCACGTTCTTCCTCTCTGCAGCCGCCGCCTCGCTGCCACGCTGATGATGAGCAGGAGGTTCTGACCCAGGAGAAGAACCGGGCCCGTGAGGAGCAGAACTCTCAAGGTGAGCTGCCATGAAACAGGTCATGGTTCAAACCGGGTTCTGGTCCATTAGAACCCACCTCTGTTATGTTCTGAAGAGCTTCTGGACCTGCAGTTCAGAACCGCAGAACCTCCGCCAGGTTCCTCTGTGGTCCAGAAGGTTCTGAAGGTGTGTCTGAACAGCTTCAGGAGATCCACGTGGAAGGTTCTGGAGAAGGGTTCCTGCAGCGGTTCTGGACGAGGTCCGAGGTGTTCTGAACCAGACAGGGTCAGAACCGGGTCATGTGCCCACGGTCTCAGTGCATTGTTGCTGTGAGGGTTCTGGTTCTGGAGCTGTGGGCTGATCTGTCACGGTTCTCCGGACCGAAAGCTGCTGACAGTCAGAACCCCAGAACCCGCTCCTGGGTCCAGATCAACCAGGAAGGACCTCCCATGGGTCATCCAGAACCAAGGGGGTTCTAATGAGGATGGTCCAGACTGATAGAACCTTGTGGTTCTGAACACACAACTCGACCCGTTTCAGTTCAGCCATGGAACGTCGGATCAGAACCTCTGAAGCTTCCTGTTCTGGATCAGAGGAAAGCTGCAGAGACCGAAAAGTTCTGATCCAACTGAAGGAGAACCGTTCAGAACCATCCGGCTCAGCAGTCCTCCTCACAGAACCGGTTCCAGAACCTTCCCTAGGACCAGAACCGGGCCAGACGCTCCATCCTGGCAGCTGCTCCTCGTGCCAGCCTCAGGTCAGCTGACCTGAGGCTGGAAGCTGATTGGCTGCTGGGAGAGCTGGCTCCCAGGGATCAGCTGAGGAGGAGGAAATGGGATATCTGCCTGCGTGAGGAGGTCCCAGCTGATTGGCAGAGGCGGAGATGCTGTTAGGAGGTTCCCAGGAGAGCAGCCTGGGAAGGTCCCACCTCTCCGAGCCTCGGTCTCCTCACCTGCAGAGACGAAAACCGTGTGGAAGGAAAACCTGCGGGTCGGGTTACGGCAGCGCTGACAGCCCAGCCGCCAGAAGCAGGAGCAATACGACCTGGTTTTCATCTCCACCAGAGCTCCTGCCGCGGCGTTGAGCTCCACCCTGAGGACGTCCTGACGGCGCAGCGCTGCAGTCGCCTTGAAGTCGGAAACGCAGGGACGAGTTCATCAGCTTCACTCCTGCACAGGAAGCTCCGAACTCCATCAGCGTCCTGGAGATGAGGGAGGGAAACCCCAGAAACCTGCTGAATGTGGGGCTTCAGTGACGTCCTGGTCAAAACAACACCGGGGTTCTTCATCTGAGGCCAGTTTAATGCCGTCCGACTGACGGACTAAGCAGGGTCTCTTCCGGAGGTTCTGGTCCAAAAACAACAACTTCTGTCTCATCAGAACTTAAAAGCAGAAAATGTAGTGTCATCCAGGTTTTAAGGTCCTCAAGGCCTGCAATCTGCCTCACGGGCTCATCAGGATTCATGGACAGGTAGAGCTGAGGATCATCAGCATAACGGTGGACATTCATCCCCTGCTGTCGGATGGTTTTTCCACCTGGAAGCAGATATAGAGCAAAAGGGACTGGTCCGAGCACACAGCCCTGTGGTCCTCCACCAGTATCCCTGGAGTGGGAAGAAGATTTATCGTTCACATGAACAAACTGGAACCTGTCTGACAGATTTAAACCTGCCTGGTGCTGGTCCACTGGATCAGAACCAGAACCGGGATCTAACAGAACCAGAACCAGTCCATTATCTGAGGCCAAGAGAAGATCATCAGTAACTTTCAGCAGAGCTCTGAAACCGGACTGATCCAGAACCGACTGATCCAGAACCGGCTGATCCAGAACTAGACCCACCTGATCCAGACCCACCTGATCCAGAACCACCTGATCCAGAACCAGCTAGATCCAGAACCGGACCCACCTGATCCAGAACCGGCTGATCCAGACCCACCTGATCCAGAACCGGCTGATCCAGAACCATTTAATCCAGAACCGGCTGATCCAGAATCAGACCCACCTGATCCAGACCCACCTGATCCAGAACCGGCTGATCCAGAACCATTTAATCCAGAACCAGCTGATCCAGAATCAGACCCACCTGATCCAGAACCAGCTGATCCAGAACCGGCTGATCCAGAACCATTTAATCCAGAACCGGCTGATCCAGAATCAGACCCACCTGATCCAGACCCACCTGATCCAGAACCGGCTGATCCAGAACCATTTAATCCAGAACCAGCTGATCCAGAATCAGACCCACCTGATCCAGAACCAGCTGATTCAGAACCGGACCCACCAGATCCAGACCCACCTGATCCAGAACCGGCTGATCCAGAACCATTTAATCCAGACCCACCTGATCCAGAACCGGCTGATCCAGAACCGCCTGACCCGGTTCTGCCACCTGACTGGTTCTCTTCGGCAGCTTCAGCGGCCCCCAGAGTCGCGGGGGGCCGGACCAGGGCCGGGGGGGGCTTTCTGTCGTGTGTTCAGCGGGGAGGCGCCGTCCGCCTTTCTGCGGCCTGACCACCAGCGTTTCCAGAGGGGGCGCCACTGCTCTGCCTGCTTTCTCTGGGCTTTTATTTTGAAAAATGAGACAGTGGACAGTTCAACAAACTCAGAGCCATGTTTCCTGTCTTCTCTGCCCCCTCAGGTCATAGGTCAGATGGTGTTCCAGCTGTGAGGCGGAGCTCCAGAGGATCGATCGTCCCCGTGACCAGGTGGAGCGGCCTTCAGGTGAGCCGCCAGCCGCTGAGGTCAGGGGGAGGAGCCCAACGTGCTGACCAGCACTCTGACTCACTGTGGGTCATTTCAAGGCGTTAAATTATGAAACCAAATTTCTTTTCAGTAATTTTTTAATAAAAGGCCCTTCAGTAGCAACCGAGGGGCCTTAGTTTCTGGACTGTTGCGATAAAACGATTCTCTGTGGCTGGAAAACACACGATGCCTTTCCTTGTCCCGAGCTTCTCCTCCCTGCAGCTGCTTGTGCCGACGGTTCAGGGGTTCTGGTGCCGAGGAAGCCCGTCCTCTCCAGACTCACATCGGTAACCCCCCAGGGGGAAAGTTCTCCCTTAAGACACGTCTGAAGGTGTCCAGCAGGACACCGGTCCGTCTCGGAGGCCCGGTGGGAACAGAACCACTAAACCGCTGGAATGTTTCCGGCCTGAAACAGGAACCGGGAGCCTGATCCAGGTTAATCCAGGTGGGATTAGGTGGGGGCGGGGACAGGTGGGGCCGCGGGGGGGGGCACCAGGTAAAGTCTGGGCTCAGCCGTCCCTCGGGCTCAGTGCTGCTGGTCTTCAGGATGCTGGGTCTGGACCCGAGGAGCGGACAGAACCAGGTACAGCTGCAGGTTCTCCTGCGCCGTCGGCTCGGTTCTGATTGTGGTTTCTGCTGGGAGATGGTGTTCCTCAGGGCTCCGCCAGAGGCAGAGGTTCACCTCGGATCAGCGTCTGTCCTGCTTTGGTTCTGGTTGCTTCTGGATCGGGTTCTGGCCTGGCCGTGACCCGGTTCAGCAGATTCTGGCCTGGCCCGTGACCCGGTTCAGAGCCGAATGACTTGGAGGAGTTGGAGGAGGTTCCCTTGATGACCAGGTTCTTCAGGACCTCCAGTCACATGGTGTGTGTGTGTGTGTGTGGGTGTCAGATGTTTGTGGAGCTGAAGGAGCTGATGATCGACCAGAACCAGGACCTGCAGTGGAGAGAGACGGCTCGATGGATCCGGTCTGAGGAGGACGTGGAGGAGGAGACGGAGCGCGGGAGGAGACCTCACATCGCGTCCATGTCCTTCCAGTCCCTGCTGGACCTCCAGAAACTGCTGTCCCACGGTAAGGAGGACATCTCTGCTGCCCCTAGTGGACGGTCTGGGCTCTGCTGCCCCTAGTGGACGGTCTGGGCTCTGCTGCCCCTAGTGGACGGTCTGGGCTCTGCTGCCCCTAGTGGACGGTCTGGGCTCTGCTGCCCCTAGTGGACGGGCTGGGCTCTGCTGCCCCTAGTGGACGGTCTGGGCTCTGCTGCCCCTAGTGGACGGTCTGGGCTCTGCTGCCCCTAGTGGACGGTCTGGGCTCTGCTGCCCCTAGTGGACGGTCTGGGCTCTGCTGCCCCTAGTGGACGGTCTGGGCTCTGCTGCCCCTAGTGGACGGTCTGGGCTCTGCTGCCCCTAGTGGACGGTCTGGGCTCTGCTGCCCCTAGTGGACGGTCTGGGCTCTGCTGCCCCTAGTGGACGGTCTGGGCTCTGCTGCCCCTAGTGGACGGGCTGGGCTCTGCTGCCCCTAGTGGACGGTCTGGGCTCTGCTGCCCCTAGTGGACGGTCTGGGCTCTGCTGCCCCTAGTGGACGGTCTGGGCTCTGCTGCCCCTAGTGGACGGTCTGGGCTCTGCTGCCCCTAGTGGACGGTCTGGGCTCTGCTGCCCCTAGTGGACGGTCTGGGCTCTGCTGCCCCTAGTGGACGGTCTGGGCTCTGCTGCCCCTAGTGGACGGTCTGGGCTCTGCTGCCCCTAGTGGACGGTCTGGGCTCTGCTGCCCCTAGTGGACGGTCTGGGCTCTGCTGCCCCTAGTGGACGGTCTGGGCTCTGCTGCCCCTAGTGGACGGGCTGGGCTCTGCTGCCCCTAGTGGACGGTCTGGGCTCTGCTGCCCCTAGTGGACGGTCTGGGCTCTGCTGCCCCTAGTGGACGGTCTGGGCTCTGCTGCCCCTAGTGGACGGTCTGGGCTCTGCTGCCCCTAGTGGACGGGCTGGGCTCTGCTGCCCCTAGTGGACGGTCTGGGCTCTGCTGCCCCTAGTGGACGGTCTGGGCTCTGCTGCCCCTAGTGGACGGTCTGGGCTCTGCTGCCCCTAGTGGACGGGCTGGGCTCTGCTGCCCCTAGTGGACGGTCTGGGCTCTGCTGCCCCTAGTGGACGGTCTGGGCTCTGCTGCCCCTAGTGGACGGGCTGGGCTCTGCTGCCCCTAGTGGACGGTCTGGGCTCTGCTGCCCCTAGTGGACGGTCTGGGCTCTGCTGCCCCTAGTGGAAGGTCTGGGCTCTGCTGCCCCTAGTGGACGGTCTGGGCTCTGCTGCCCCTAGTGGAAGGTCTGGGCTCTGCTGCCCCTAGTGGACGGTCTGGGCTCTGCTGCCCCTAGTGGACGGGCTGGGCTCTGTGTTTTTCTGTCCCGCACGTTTGGTCCTGTTTGACCCAGAACCTGCAGGACGTCTCCTGCCATGAAGGTTCTAGTAGTGACCTGTGGTTCCGGTTCTGGTTCCGGTTCTGGTTCCAGGCACCGTTCTTCTGGACCTGAAGCAGAGAACCCTGCCAGGCATCGCTCAGCAGGTGGTGGAGCAGATGCTCATCACAGATCAGATCCAAGCTGGAGACCGAGTCAACGTGCTGAGAACTCTGCTGCTGCCACACAGGTAGACACCTCTCCCCCACCTGTCTCTCACCTGTCCCCCGCCTCTCCCCCTCCTGTCCCCCACCTCTCCCCCACCTGTCCCCCACCTGTCCCCCACCTCTCCCCCACCTGTCCCCCACCTCTCCCCCACCTCTCCCCCACCTGTCCCCCACCTCTCCCCCACCTGTCCCTCACCTCTCCCCCACCTGTCCCTCACCTGTCCCCCACCTGTCCCTCACCTGTCTCTCACCTGTCCCTCACCTCTCCCCCACCTGTCCCCCACCTGTCCCCCGCCTCTCCCCCCTCCTGTCCCCCACCTCTCCCCCACCTGTCCAACACCTCTCCCTCACCTGTCCCCCACCTCTCCCCCACCTGTCCCCCACCTGTCCCTCACCTGTCTCTCACCTGTCCCTCACCTCTCCCCCACCTGTCCCCCACCTCTCCCCCACCTGTCCCCCACCTCTCCCCCACCTGTCCCTCACCTGTCCCCCACCTGTCCCTCACCTGTCTCTCACCTGTCCCTCACCTCTCCCCCACCTGTCCCCCACCTGTCCCCCGCCTCTCCCCCTCCTGTCCCCCACCTCTCCCCCACCTGTCCCCCACCTCTCCCTCACCTGTCCCCCACCTCTCCCCCCACCTGTCCCCCACCTCTCCCCCACCTGTCCCCCACCTGTCCCCCACCTGTCTCTCACCTGTCCCTCACCTCTCCCCCACCTGTCCCCCACCTCTCCCTCACCTGTCCCCCACCTCTCCCCCACCTGTCCCTCACCTCTCCCCCACCTCTCCCCCACCTGTCCCCCACCTCTCCCCCACCTGTCCCTCACCTGTCTCTCACCTGTCCCTCACTGACAGGTGCTCCAATATTATTCACTTAAACACTGAGCAAGTTTTATATAGAGTGCAGACACTCATCCATCCATCATCCACTCATCCATCCATCCACTAATCCATCCACCCATCCTTGAACCACTTCCTGTCTCTCCCAGTCATCCCAGTGATCAGCAGGATGGCCACTGGTTCAGCAGGAACATCTCTGCAGCGAACCTCTCCTCCCTGATTGGCAGACACATCGGCCAATCAGAGCTTTCCGTGAACACGACCAATCCCAGACAGGCTGATGTCAACAGGAACCAGGTAAACTCAGTGATGTCAGCTATGGCGCCACCTTTAGGTGGGTTTTGTTTTCTGATGGTCTGTGATCATCCAAGCCAGGATCTTCTGACCCCTGACCTCTTTGCAGCAGGAGATCTCGGCATGTGGATCAAAACCTGACGGGAAGCTGATGGAGAAGGTCCAGGAGGGGGCTGAGGCCACCGTCATCCTAGTGGGTAAGAGCCAGATCACAGCAGACCTTCTAAAGATCTACAGGCCACCAGTGTTTGGTGTCATGGCAGCGCTGCAGGTGGAGAGGCTGGTTTCCTGCAGAGAAGCTTTGCTCTGGAAAGACCAGGTCTGGAGATGGTCTCCTGGGTAACTGCTTGTGGATATGCAGAACAATGATTTGTCCCTCTGCTGTGCTGCAGGCAGCGTGGGCTTCCTGGACCAGCCCTCCGTGGTGTTTGTGCGTCTGCAGGAGGCAGTCCTGTTGGACTCTGTTTTAGAGGTCTCCATCCCAGTCAGGTTCTTCTTCCTCCTGCTGGGCCCACCTACTGCCAACCTCCACTACCATCAGATTGGCCGCTCCATCTCCACGCTGATGTCAGACAAGGTGCATTCCAGCTCACTGATGTTTCTGGAAACATCCACCAGGTGGCACCACAACATCTGCTTCTGTACTCTTTCAGCACTTCCATGAGGCAGCCTACCAAGCAGAGAACCAGCAGGACCTGCTGATGGCCATCAACCGCTTCCTGGACTGCAGCGTGGTTCTCCCGCCGTCTGAAGTCACCAGGGAGGAGCTTCTTCTCTCGGCCCCTCGCTTCCAAGGAGAAACGCTTCAGAGAGGAGCGAGAGAGCAGAGCAGCCAGCTGCAGAAGAAACAAAGCAGCCTTCAGCAGGACAAAGGTGGCTCTCGGTCCTTTCCTCAGACTTACGGTTATTAATTCACATCAGAATGTTATTTACTTTATTGGGTTTTTCTGGAGGTTTTGCCTCAATAAGAAATTTATGAAGTAGCAAAAATGAGCATATGAGTATATTATCAGTATATTATCAATGTACCATCAGGATATTATTAATATATTGTCAGAATATCATCAGCATATTATCTGCATTATAGTAAAACTGACGTGTTTTCCGTCCTGTGGCCTCAACACACGGTGGTGATCTCCTCGGCCAGACTCTCTGGTTCCCTTTAAGTCCAGCGAAGCGCCTCTGAGGCGTTCAGGTCGTCTCTTTGGAGGTCTGATCCAGGATGTGACCCGGCGATACCCCCAGTACCTCAGTGACATTCAAGATGCTCTGAACCCTCAATGTATGGCAGCCATCATCTTTATTTACTTTGCTGCCTTATCTCCTGCCATCACCTTCGGTGGACTGCTCGGTGAGTGAGATCCTCAGAAGGAAGGGTTGTGGCTAGGGTGCAGGAGAACCAGCTAGGACGGCCTTTAAGCTCTGTCCTGTGATCCAGGCGAGAAGACGGAGGGTCTGATTGGTGTGTCGGAGTTGATAGTTGCCACAGCGATGCAGGGCATTGTGTTCAGCGTACTGGGAGCTCAACCTCTGCTGGTGATTGGCTTCTCTGGACCTCTGCTGGTGTTTGAAGAAGCTTTCTACACGGTAAGCTCTCCTGACAGGAAGTGTTTGTGAACTGATGGCTTGTTTGTCCAAATGTCAGTGTTCCCTCTCACATCAAACTCAATAGAATAGAATAGAATGAGCACATAGTTTTTAAAACAAGGTTGGTTGATGTTTATTTCCCTTCTCTACGAGGTAAAGGATCATTCCCACCTTCATGTAGTCCTCCTCCATCTCCTTGACCTGCTGTAGAAACGAGCTTCTGCTGCTTCGCCCCAAACGTCTCAGGAGGTTCCCTGAAACGGGGCCACTCTGTGTTTCTATGCAGTTCTGCAAAGACAATGAGATCGAGTACTTGACGGGTCGGGTTTGGATTGGCTTCTGGCTGGTGCTGATCGTCTTCATTACTGTGGCCTTGGAGGGAAGCATCCTGGTTCGCTTTGTTTCTCGCTTCACTCAGGAGATCTTCTCCTTTCTCATCTCCCTCATCTTCATCTATGAGACCTTCGCTAAATTGGTCAAGGTGAGTCCAGAAACTTGAAGAAGACTCCAACTATGATGCCGCCTTGCTCCACCACTTCTTCTCTATTCTCTTCTAGATCTTTAAGGAGCACCCACTCCAGAGCTGTTTCCACGGAAACAACACTGTATCTCCATCTCTGTGCAACGTCTCCATGACTGCCAGGAGTCCCAGTAGAACCGTTGGAGAACCAAACACGGCGCTGCTGTCACTAGTCCTCATGGCGGGAACATACTTCATTGCCTTCTACCTGCGGAAGTTCAAGAACAGCTCCTTCTTCCCAGGAAGGGTCAGTACCAGAACAGAACAAGGTCCGAACAGGGACGGATCCAGTACACCCCTAGCCCTCCAAGAGACCAATGACTGATTAGGTCTTAAGAAAAGACCAGCCCAGACCCAAAGTACATGCTGAAGGGCAGAACCAACTGATCACAATCTGAAGATCTGCTCAGAGTTCAGACCTGAAAGGTTAAAGTCCTCAACCAGATCTAGATGGTTCAGTCCAGACAGTGTCTCCCAGGAGTCTCAGGTACTGGTCCATTTTCCAGAACTTGGGGGATTTACTCTGAGGTCCTCTAAAGTCTGAAGGAGTCCAGTTCTCTAAGGTTTGGACCAGTTTGGACCAGTAGAACCAGAACCGAACCATGATTCCAGTAGTGTTGTGTGACTGCTGTTGGACCTCCTGAGCCTCTTGTTTCTTAGCCTCATTTAGAGACCTTGGTTCTCCTGGAGAAAACCTTAGGACCATAATGTAGAACTTCTCCATCAGTCTGACCAGCACCTGCTGATCTAAAAC
This sequence comes from Anableps anableps, assembly GCA_014839685.1. NCBI lineage: Eukaryota > Metazoa > Chordata > Actinopteri > Cyprinodontiformes > Anablepidae > Anableps > Anableps anableps. The sequence goes on from CM026077.1 coordinate 324,581, forward strand.
CACATTCCTTGTGTTTCAGATTCGTCGGATCATTGGAGACTTTGGTGTTCCCATTGCGATCCTCATTATGGTTCTGGTGGACTACAGTGTGGAGGACACCTACACCCAGGTGAGGGTGGAGCTTGCTTTAACCCCACTTCCTACTGAGCCCCAGGTGAACCGCTGTGCTCCTGTCGGTCCACAGAAACTCAACGTTCCCAGCGGATTCTCAGTGTCCAGTCCAGAGAAGCGCGGCTGGCTGATTTCTCCATTGGGTTCTGATGGCCAGTTTCCAGTTTGGATGATGGGAGCCAGCATCCTGCCGGCCATCCTGGTCTTCATCCTCATCTTCATGGAGTCCCAGATCACAGCGTAAAGAACTTACTGCTCATCATGAAAGTAGTTGGTACCAGTGTGGCACCTCAGAGGTGGTACAGCTAAAGATGGTACCAGAGAAACCCAGTCCCAAGAAGGAATCATTGTACAGCTAGGAGTTCTGACTCAAACTGTTTTAACATGGATCAAGGTTCTGATTTTCTTGGTCTTATGACTCAAGGTTTTGGTAGTTGATTTGGATCCTTGAGTCTGGATCTTAATGGTCCTGACTCTCAGACTAGGTCTTGCTGATTTGATTCCAGAGATTTTCAGGACTTTGGGATTTAAGTGTTCAGCACAACTGGATTCTTGACCCTTGGTCTTGATGTGAGCTGAGGTCTTCTGTGCTCCATTTGTGATGTTCATGGATGTCTTGTCTGTCTTGTAGGCTGATTGTCAGTAAGAAGGAGAGGATGCTGGTGAAGGGAACCGGATTTCATCTGGATCTGTTAATTATTGTGGTGGTGGGCGGAGTCTCAGCCCTGTTTGGTCTGCCGTGGCTCTCTGCTGCCACAGTTCGTTCGGTCACCCATACCAACGCCCTGACTGTTATGAGCAAAGCTGTGGACCCTGGAGACAAGCCTCGCATTCAGGAGGTGAAGGAGCAGAGGGTGACTGGGTTTCTGGTGGCAGTTTTAGTGGGTAAGGCAGCACCTTGGTACTAACACTTGGTTCACCTCCAGTGTATGGTGAGTTCTCATCGGGTCTCTGCTCTGTCAGGTCTGTCCATCGTTATCGGAGAAGTTCTACGCCAGATCCCCCTGGCGGTTCTGTTTGGAATCTTTCTTTACATGGGTGTGATGTCCCTGAATGGGATCCAGCTGACAGAGCGACTTATCCTGCTGTTGATGCCACCCAAGTACCACCCAGACCAGAGCTACGTCCGCAAGGCAAGTCCCGGTCTCGATCCTGGTCCCTGGCAACCCAGTCTCAGTCCCTAGCGACCCAGTCTCAGTCCCTGGCAATCCAATCTCAGTCCAAGGCAACCCAGTCTCAGTCCCTAGCGACCCAGTCTCGGTCCCTGGCGACCCAGTCTTGGTCCATGGTGACCCAGTTTCTGTTCCTGGCGATCGAGTGCCGGTCCTGGTCCAAGGCAACCCAGTCTCGGTCCCTGGTGACCCAGCTCTTCTAGGTCTCAAGCTGACCTGTTGTCCCTGGTCCCCTCAGGTGAGGACGCTACGGATGCACCTGTTCACTCTGGTCCAGCTGACGTGTCTGTCTCTGCTGTGGGTTGTCATGGCGACAGCAGCGGCGCTGGCGTTCCCCTTCATGCTGCTGCTGACCATCCCTCTGAGGATGCTGCTGCTACCCCGCCTCTTCAGCCCCAGAGAGCTTCTGAGTGTGAGTCTGCGCAGTGATGTCACGCTCTTGTCATGATGATGTCATTCATTAACTAACAATCTGCAGCATTTACTTCAGGTTTCACTCGGTACCAGCACGGACCTCTGACCTCTGACCTCTGTTCTGCAGCTGGATGCTGACGATGCAGAGCCCCACCTAGAGGAGAAAGAGGGTCAGGATGAGTACTCGCATCTCCAGATGCCCATCTGAGCCCTGATTGGCCCAGAACCGGACCTGCTGCAGAGCCCTGATTGGCCCAGAACCGGACCTGCTGCAGAGGCCTGATTGGACCAGAACTGGACCATGTACACCTCTGAAAGGCTGTTTTTAAACATGCTGATGTGATTTTACTGTTTTTCTTCATTGAAATGTTTCTCTGTAAAGATCAGAACCAGAACCTGCTGCTCTCAGTAAAAACTCCTCAATCAACTGCTGTCTGTCCTTTATTTCTACTCCAGTTTGGACTCATGTTGGGTCAGAACTTTTTCAAGGAAGGAAACTTCAGGTTCATGATGAAAACACTGTGTGAATGGGTTCGGAACCAAGTCTGAAACGGTCCCAGGTGGAGCCGATCCCTGAGATTCTGTTCTAAAAGCTACCGCAGAATAATGACAGCTGTTGCTGTTCTGAGTGACGGTTCCGACCCGGCAGCTGGTCTCTGATGTTCTGTTAATGACTGAAGGGTTTTTATCCAATCAGCTGCAAGTGCCCACTCTTAGGCCCCGCCTCCTGCCTCTGCTGAGATCTGATTGGCTCCATCACCTGTATCTTCTGGCCAATCAGCTGCCAGGACGTTCTGATGGTCCTGTTCAGGTTTCAGGACCTGCTTCCTGTTTGTGTGTCTGTCCTGTCTCACCTGGTTGCCGTGGTAACGTCCCCTCAGTGAAACCCGAGCGGGCGTGGCAGCTGGCGGTCACCTGAGCCTCCTCTGAATGTTTGATGCAGTCTGTCAGAGATCCTCGGAGCTGCAACACTTGAGCAGGTCGCCGCTGGGAGAGGAACACCGCCAGACTCCAGCAGGTAACTTCTCCTCCTTTACCTTCGTCCTCCAGGTGGACGGACCCTGAGACCGCCTGTCAGGTGTGTCCTCCGGGTGGTGGTCCTGCTTCTCATCTGGACCTTACCTGCTCTGAGGTGTTACTTCTCCAGCTGATCTTCAGCTCCAGCCTGTTGTTTGCTCTGCTGATCTTCTCAGTCACCTGCTGGTATGCAGGGGCCCTGGAAGGCCCTGGAGCCCAGAAGGGCCCTGAGGAGCTGCAGCTGGGTTCCTCCAGACAGATGTTCATCCTGATCATCTACTGGAACTTCAGTCCAGGTTCTGACTGCAGCTCCAGGTTCTCCAACCAGACTGAGGAACCTGCTGTCTGCTCTAGATCCACGGAGTAAACCTGAGGTTCCTGCCTCGGTTCTATTGACCGACCCGGTCCAGTTGGTTCTGGAGGATCTTCTCGGACCGTGGATTTACTAAAAATCAGGCCGGGTACTTCAAGTTTACTTTTAATAAACTATGTTTGATATACTTAGGAGTAGTATAGTGAAGTGTACTTGGCTCAGACTGACAAGAACAAAGAGAAGTTTAAGGCTAAGTACATTAATACTAAGACTTAAATTATACTTTAATACAAAAGCTTATCCTTGTACTTTGGTATAGGCTACTAAAATAAACTAAAATGTGGACTAAAAGTGTATAACTAGTGCAATGGCAGTACAGAAAGGAGAATACTTGTGGTATACTTTAAAAATGCTTCAATTAACTGAAAGTATATGGATGACTTGCTACATCCTTGAATGTATAATTTGGTAAAATGACCTTATAACAGTATACTAAAAGTATACTTTTAATAAACCTAAAAATGTCCCAATTTAGTCCAAAGAAGCATCAAAGTAGTATACATACACTACAAGTACATGGTCCATAGTATACTTGATATTCTCAAGTGTACTTATTAAAGTGAACTTCAGGTATACTCGTTTTCTTCATGTTAAAGGGGAGTTTCCCTCGCCACTGTCGCCCCCTGCTGGTCAGGAGGAGTAACTGGATGCTCTGCCAGGTTTCCTCAGATAGAAACTTGAACCAATCAGAATCATGAGCTGCACTGGATGATTGATGATTGTTGGACCGAATCGGGATAACTGGGACTCTGACTGGGGTACTGGATCTGCTCTGTTGGGATCTGAACCAGCAGGAGAACAAGAAGAAGAACAGAAACAACATCAACAGATTTTGTTATATCAGAGAAATGATGTTTCCTGTGGATGCGAGGAGTCTATGGTGCTACAAAATGTCCAGGAAAATGTGGAGCTGATGGAAACCAGAGAAGGTAGAACATTAAAACGTGACTCCACCAGATCAAATTACTTCATCTGTTTTTAGTTTGCTCATGTGTCAGCCATCATCTGCTCACTGATTGGTCCCTGCTGGCTCCGCCCACATTTAATGCCATTATCCCTGAAACTGTTCTGGTTCTGGAGAGTTTTTAAAAAATAGCTTTAACTTCACCAGCTGAGCCACATTCAGACCGGTCAGAGTGGATGAGCAGAGCTCTTGGTGAGCATGCTCAGTAGCGTCAGTCCAGGGAGGAAGGAAACCTTTCACACAGAACAGAGCAGAATGATTTATTGTCCTTTTCATCTCCATAACAATAAGATTAAAGAGCTTCTTCTTTAGTTGAAAACATAAAGATCAGTCAGATGAAATGGTACAGGTAAATAATGTGGGCGGGGTCTGGTGGGTCTCTTATTCCCAGACTTCCCAGTTTGTTCCTGGACTTTCATTGTTTACCGGTGTTAGGATACAGACATCATCTGCTGGTCTCAGCAGGGTGGAGCCACAGTGATGTCACACCGGTCTGCGTCAAGGTGTGACGTTAGCTTCTCTCCAACAGGGGATGGTATCAGGATGTCCGACGGGAAGCAGCGCAGTCTGTCCACTTCCGGAGAGTCTCTGTATCAAATCCTTGGCTTGGAGAAAGGCTGCAGTCATGACGACATCAAGAAGTCCTACAGGTGAGACCCACCCCCCTGCAGCAGGTGAGCTGTAGCTCCGCCCACCCCCTGCAGCAGGTGAGCTGTAGCTCCGCCCACCCCCCTGCAGCAGGTGAGCTGTAGCTCCGCCCACCCCCTGCAGCAGGTGAGCTGTAGCTCCGCCCACCCCCTGCAGCAGGTGAGCTGTAGCTCCGCCCACCCCCTGCAGCAGGTGAGCTGTAGCTCCGCCCACCCACTGCAGCAGGTGAGCTGTAGCTCCACCAATCCCCAGCTGTAGCCCTGGCCACTCACGCAGAGTTGAAGCATGAAGTGAAATGTCTCTGAATCAGTTTAAGCTTTGTGGACATCAGGATGTGACACGGTGTCACATCCAGGAAGTAAACCAGGATGTGACACGTTGTTAAACCGGGTGTTAAACATGTTGCAGTCCCTGAGCTTCCAGTGGACTCCTGTTTGTGTTTCAGGAAGCTGGCGCTACGGTTCCACCCGGATAAGAACCCGGACAACCCGGAGGCAGCGGAGAAGTTCAAGGAGCTGAACAGCGCTCACTCCGTGCTGTCCGACCTCACCAAGAGGAACATCTACGACTCCTACGGCTCTCTGGGACTTTATGTGGCTCAGCAGTTCGGAGAGGACAACGTCAACACCTACTTCATGCTGTCTACCTGGTGGGCCAAGGTGAGGGAGGAGCTTCTAGCGGTCGGACAGACCAAGTGAGGTTGTGTGATGTGACGGAGGGTTTCTGTTCCAGGGTCTGTTCCTGCTCTGCGGGATTCTGACCGGATGTTACTGCGGCTGCTGCCTGTGCTGCTGTTGCAACTGCTGCTGTGGAAAACTCAAACCCACCGCTGCAGGGGAGGGGGCGGAGCCGGAGTACGTGTCCCCTGACGACCTGGAGGAAGAGATACGCAACAATCCTGACAACGGTAAGACAACAGGAGGTGTTCTCACTCCAGACTTGGTGTTTTCACCTGCTGTCGTGGTTTGATGCAAACCCGACTTCACTCAGGAACATGACCCAGATAATCAGGACTGGTCGGGTTTTCCTGAGGAAGATTCATCAGGACGAGCTGATTAAAACCAGAAAATCCTCTGCAGAACTTCTTCACTTGAATTCTGTGAGCCTAACAGACTGTTGCTCTGCTGTTCAGTCATTGTTGAAGCAGGACAGAGGAACAGGGCGAACATGGGATCATTTCTCCTGTCTGTCATGCTTTTTGTTTCCATTGAACCTTTATTTAACCAGATGAGGCAGCAGCAGGACACTTTTACAGGAAACATCAAACTGCTGAGGTCATAAAACAACAGAAACAATACTGAAGCAAGGGCAGGATGAAACTCACGTTAAATGTTTTCGCTGAAACGTGTTCAGGTTTCAAACAGAATGTCCTGCATCGACCTTTAAAAGCTCCTGTTTATCCGCCAGAGCTCAGCTTTAGCGCTTCTTGAAGCTCGCTCCAGTGTTGTGCTGCAGCATAATGGGAGGAGGATGGTTCTCCGTGTTTTCATTTAACTTGGGGAACATTGAGCGTGTTGGGCCGAGTGCGTGCTGGGGGCGGGGGGCGGCTCCCAGCCGCTCTGAGCGCCGCTCTCCCTCAGCATGATGCACAGGAGCAGAGCGACAGCACTGCATGTTACCGTGCTGAACCGTGGTCAGCCCAGTGCTTCATTGGACCAGTTTACCAGCTGGATCACCTGCAGCTTCCCTGAATGTTCCCACTGAGCCTGGATGTCCATAGATGGCAGCAGGTAGTTGAGAACATCCTAGTTCAAGTTCAGGAATGGGGGCATCTAGGAGACGCTGAGCAATCAGAAGCAGCTGCTTCAGACTGGGCTGGTGGAGAACATGACATGGAGGAAAGCTTCTGCTTCACGTCTCCGAGTCAGGAGGAAGGGACGTGTTCCTATTCAGAGAATCTGGAGGAACTTCAGGGAGCGATCTGGCCCCTTAGACAGTTCTGCACCCAGAGCCAGAACCAGCTGGTGGACCCTCATGGAGCAGGGATCACTGCGCTGCACGACTCCTGGAACTTCATGGGGTGGGATCCTCAGTGATCAGGGTTGGGAGAAGGGATAGGAATCTCCTAGAGTGGGACAAACTGCACTGAGAACAGGACATTAACTCATGAACTCTGGTGTCCTCTGGTGTGCTTGCTTCCAGATGTGGAGACCCCGATGGTTCACCAGCCGAGCAGCGCCAGCGAGAAGACGCAGCTGATCGGCGACGGTCACCGCAGATACGGAGACATGTACACCTGAAGGAGCAACCTGACCAGAAACACAGCTGACTGGAACATCTAGACGATCTTCATCACAGAAACCAAAACCTCTCCGACGTTCCAACCACTGAAACATTTGAAGCGTCCCAAACATCAAAACACCTCCAGCGTTTCGAACATTGAAACATTTGAGACGTTCCAAACACCTCTGGAATGTTCCCATCAGTTTGACCCCTTGAAGCAGCAGAAACTGGTTCTGAACAGAACCCGGTTGGAGAACCCGTCGGCGTTCCCAGGGTTCTCCGACTAGTGAGTTCAGGCCTCCTGGTGCTTCCTGAATCTGATCAAGCTCCTGCTCTGATTGGCTGTTTGATGGTGAGAGTCAACCTGGAGGAGGAGCTTAAACTTGCGTAACCAAGAAAACTGTTGTTATTGTTATTGTGCTGACTTTGTGTGGAGACAGCAGTGGTCATGTGACCTCCCCTGGAAGCTCCGCCCCTCAGTTTGTTTGCTAATAAAGGACTAAAGTGTGACCCAGTGGTGTCCGCCTGGTCTGTGCCAACAGTTGCGGTTTGACCTTTGCCCTCTGTTGAAATACTTTCTGGAATCATCCAGCGTGTATTTCTGGTTGGAGGTCAAGGATTTCAGCTTTCGATGTTTCATCCTGGGGCTCGCGGTGCTCGTCTGGGACCCCGGGATTCAGTCCGGCAGGAGGCATGGTGGGAAGTGATTCTGTTTCTCTTTTATCTTGTTTTCATCACTTAGTTTTAATTACATGTTGTATAAAAACTGAGCTTTTCAGACAGGAGCCCCCCAACCCCCGGTGAGCACCCCAGCTGGACAGGTCAGTGGGGTTCCCTACAGTCACAGACCCACAAGCCTAGAGGAGAAACACCACAGAATAGCAGGTATCACTAAAAGCAATAATGTAGTCGGTGTCACGTTTAGAGACGCCACTCATCATCTGTTCGTTGTTTTATGGCTTCCTGCCGTTACTGGCTGCATAGACGGCGTCACAGTCACTGCTCCTTCCTGCCAGACGCCCCAAAAGGCGGCTGCCAGATGCCATTGGTCAGAGGGCCCGGTGGCGCTGGTGCCTGGCAGCCTGGCAGCCTGGTCTCTGGCAGCCAGGCGGCCTGACTTGTGGCAGCCTGGCCTCTGGCAGCCTGACTTGTGGCAGCCAGGCAGCCTGGCCTCTGGCGGCCTGGCAGCCTGGCAGCCTGACTTGTGGCAGCCTGGCCTCTGGCAGCCTGACTTGTGGCAGCCTGGCAGCCTGGCCTCTGGCGGCCTGGCAGCCTGGCCTCTGGCAGCCTGGCCTCTGGCAGCCTGGCAGCCTGGCTTCTGGCAGCCTGGCAGCCAGGCGGCCTGGCCTCTGGCAGCCAGGCGGCCTGGCCTCTGGTGGCCTGGCAGCCTGACTTGTGGCAGCCTGGCCTCTGGCAGCCTGGCTTCTGGCAGCCTGGCAGCCTGGCCTCTGGCAGCCTGAATCCCTGAAGAACATCAGGACACCGAAGGAGAGGTACGTCAGGGGTTCGACGGAGAGACCCAGCAAGCAGACTGTCAGCAGGAAGAACTGGCGCCAGGACACAGCGCCTGGAAGTACCTTGAATCCGCCATGATTCAAGGTACGTGTGTGGGCCCAAAAGCAGCAGGACGACCTCAGGCTTACAATGTGAACCGTTTAATGTTCAAATACTCCACAAAACCACAGGAGAGCCGGGAGAGCACACACCGGGACTAAGACTCCAGCAGGGAACAAAGGCTCCGGTCGGACCATGAATGCACACCGGGCCAGTCAAGGAAATGACGAACAGCTGGAATCGATTCCAGGGGAAGGATGGGACCACAGAGCAGAGCAGAAGATAATCGAAACACGAAGCCAAACAACCCAGAACCCTGACAACTTCTTCTTCTATGGTTTTAGTGACACGTGAACCTGGATGCTGTCATTGCCGTCTGCTTCGCTGTTTACTCGCCTGAATTTCCCCAGAAAGGACTTTCTGTTCTATTCTGACCAGAGCCGTTTCAAGACACCACGGGGGCCCCGGGCAGGAGGGTCAACTAAGGCCCTACATACAACACACCACGCTTTCAACAAATGACATATTAACCAGACTGAACAGGAATTATTATTATTATTAATTATTATTATGCATGGTGTGTCATTTACTGCAAATATGTAAAGAAATGTAAATATAAGCGTGTATGTGCTTTTCTAAGTATTTACCACTTCAGAAAATAACTTCAAGAACAAATTTATTGAAGAAATGTAAATCAGGACTGTACTACATCTAAACTATTAAGAACACTGAGGTCTAAAGCAAACCTAAACAATAATATTCAGCTCCTGTGAACAACCTTGATTTTTGTCAAACATCAGTTCCAGAGAAGTTTGGATGGTTTAGCTTAGACAGCTACCAGGTCTTCCATGTCTAAAGACCTGTGAATACTTTGTTCCATTGAAATCATTAGCAGTCCTCCGAGTCTCTCTGGTGACACGGATGATCTCAGGTATGGTTTTATCAGCTTTTATTTATTCATTTTGATCTCTGTTTGCTGTAACAAGTACAGCTGCTCTTCCTGGAGTCGATCAAACATAATGCTCACTAAAGCAGTTTCTTCACCAGCCTTCACAGTACCGCCAAAACAGTGACATAATTTAAAAAAAAGAAATAGAACCCCCCCCGCCCTCCTACAGTTACACAAATATTCACAAACCTAGAAACCCATTGCTCACCGTGGTTGTAATTTCAATATGATTATTACAAAATAAATTAGACTAACCCACCAAAACAAACCATTATGTCCCTTACAATACATCAACTGGTGGCATTAACCATCATTTCACAAACATGTCATTTGACCCAAAAGTTAGTTTCTAAGACGATAACTTTTCAAAAAAACTTTAAACTGGTTCTTACTGGTTGCATTAATAGTGTAACTTGGCAAATTATTCCAGCCAAACATTGCTCTGTACATTACAGCACTTCTCCGTTATTTGTCTTTACACCTGGAAGTGTGAATCTGCCCTCTGCAGCTTGTCTGGTCTCACACTCCTGTTCCTCAGAGCCAAATCATAACTCAGTATAAAGAACTTTTGGAAATTTTGTTGTAACAGTGTCTCTAGTCAGTTTCATCAGTGAGGCTGTAAATCACTGGAAGCCAAGACAATATATTATGCATCCAGTTCACAATGGTTCTAAGAGGACGTGGAAGGGCACATCGCGCTGGCGAGTCTTTATATGAGCTGTAGCAGCGGATGAGCAAGTCTCAGAGCAACAGCCCAGATGTGACAGAACAAGTGTTTTCATCACATCTGCAGCAGTGTTCAGAGGCAACATGTGGGAACATCTTCTAATCACTGAGAGACCTCTGCCCATCCTGCGCACGACTGGACTGATGTGCTTAACCACGACAGTTCTGCATCAACTTCAATACCAGGTGGTCTGGTCTCTTTCGCCAGCTCAACACGTATCTTTGACAGTAAGACGCAGCCTGGGTTCATAACATATGTTTGGTTCCAAAAACAATACTTTTTGTTTTGCCCACATTTAGTAGTAATTTATTTGTGACCCATTCGAATACACATTTTAATTCTTCATTTAAAACAATTTTAAGTTCTTGAACTGTTCTATGTGATGGATAGATAGTTGAATCATCAGCATACATTGCTATTTTAGCCTTTTTCAAAACCAGTGGCAAGTCATTTGTATATACAGAGAACAGGAGTGGTCTTAAATAGCTTCCCTGTGGTACACCACAGCAAACAGTTTTCTCCTCTGTGAGGCTTCCTGTTTTCAAGATAACTCTTAAACCAAAGCAATGCTGCTGGACTGAACCCGTAACACGGTGTTTTTCTAAGCAGAGGGTTGTGATCAGTGAGATGAAAACCTGAGCTCAGATCAAGCAATACGGCTCCTGCGAGCCTTTCGTTGTGCGACGCCTTCAGCCAATCATTTTCACCTGCTCTATATGCATGTTGAAAATCTGTATACAAGTTATTATCGAAGAAATATTTTTGGAGATGCTCAGAAACAATCTTCTCAGTAATTTTGCTTAGAGCAGGCAAAAGGCTTGAAAGCCAAGAGGCTCCTTTCTCCTGATGCAACAGTGTTAGGTTCAAACCCCTAACATTTTTATAACACTGCATGGAAAGAAAGACACAGACAGTTAAATGTAGTTTTACTCGCGAGGAGAGTGCCCCAGAGACGTACTCAGTTACAATCTCCGACACACTCTGAGATACGTCCTGGCTCTCATCGCTTTTATTTTCTCAGGTTGCCCTGGTTACATGGGAGTTGCAGCTTCTATGGGGTGGGAAACACAGACACATTCATTCCCAAGCTGCAACTCGCAAGGTCACACTTGGTTACATATCATGCTCTGCTAGATGCAATTCACATGTTTATCTTCGTGAGAAGAAGATGTCTCAAACTTGTTTACCGCATGTTCTGTTCCTGTTTTATCTAGGTGCAGTTTCACAACACGATTAGTTACTATCAGAATTTGTTCTAGTCACATGTTTTATTAGAACAAACATACTTATAATATCATGAATATAAAGTAAATGGGATAACATGTATATACATAATTCCAACAAACAGGGACTAGAAGTGTAAGGAAGAGACGCAGTGCTGAGGAAATTACAGTATCGGACCTGCTCACTGTCCGTGCAGCGCGGTGCAGCGCGCTGTGGACCGCAGGAAACATGGTCAGGAACGGTGTGGACGGCTGAACTGACCTCTAAAGCCACGTCTTCTGCTTCAATGTCTTGAATTTGTCTTCATTTGTCTCATGTTGTCCATGGAGAAGAGGAAGCTGTGTCCACTAAAGGCAGAAATACTTAGCTTTGGTTTTCCTCCAGAATCTAGCTCCTCTGCAATGTCCACATTAAATACGAAAGGTTAATATTAAACTGGGGCTCATATGCATTTTGTATGATTCATATTTCTTATTTCATGCATGTCTTTAATGGTTAGATTAAATGTAACATTAAACAGTTTGATAATAATATGTGTGGCAGCTTTTAGATGTATAATTGATTTAAATTTGATTTATTAAAAGTGTGGTTACCCACCACACGAACAAGAGCCAATCTGTTGTTCAGGAAACGGACCAAATGAAGCGCACTAACCTCAGGTCTCAGTGCTGAGTTGTTGTTTTAGCAAGATTAGCACACAAGCTAACATTCAACTCAGGCTTTTATGCAGGCGAGTTGAGAGGAGCTGACTTACCACCGTCTCCCTTTTGTTTTTCATTTCTTCCTGCTTTCCTTGCAGAAAATCCTGAGGAGTCTATGTGCTTCGTTTCTTAAGTTCACCGCTAGCTGTTGTGCTGCTGTCCACGCAGTGCGATGTAGCCCCCAACCTCCCCGAAACAGAAACGGCTCAATCAAGTGCGACGAGACGTCAGTTCTCGGTCAGGTCGCTGTCAGGCAGCAACCCTTCTCTGTCATGCTGACTCCATCTGTTGCAGCAGCAGTGTTGCTTTGTCTTGTTGGATATGTTTAGATATTCTCCTCATGTGGGAAATGCTCACTGTGAGGCCTGTCGTGTCCTCCCGTTGCCATGGTGAATCGTGTGATCTGCCTCCCGTTGCCATGGTGAATCGTGTGATCTGCCTCCCGTTGCCATGGTGAATCGTGTGATCTGCCTCCCGTTGCCATGGTGAATCGTGTGATCTGCCTCCCGTTGCCCCTCTGATGGCGTCAGACTGAACTCAGGGCTGAGTTACCTGGATGATACCACCTGGTCTGACCCAGCAGCGGTTCTGATCCAGCAGCGGTTCTGATCCAGTTACCTGGATGATACCACCTGGTCTGACCCAGCAGCGGTTCTGACCCAGCAGCGGTTCTGATCCAGTTACCTGGATGATACCACCTGGTCTGACCCAGCAGCGGTTCTGATCCAGTGGTTCTGATCCAGTTACCTGGATGATACCACCTGGTCTGATCCAGCAGCGGTTCTGATCCAGTGGTTCTGATCCAGTTACCTGGATGATACCACCTGGTCTGACCCAGCAGCGGTTCTGATCCAGTGGTTCTGATCCAGTTACCTGGATGATACCACCTGGTCTGACCCAGCAGCGGTTCTGACCCAGCAGCGGTTCTGACCCAGCAGCGGTTCCGAGTCAAGTTCCTCCTCCTCAGGGTTATGCTCCAGTCTGACCAGCAGGGGGAGCCGCAGCTGCTCCCACCCCCTCCCTCTGTCCCCTGTTGACCTTTGACATATAAGGGTATGTCGGCACGGCAACGGCTGACGTCCCTGAGTCTAAAAACAGCCTGAGGCTCAGAGAGCTGCTGACAGCCCCGCACCCTGTCCTGCTCGGAGACAGCGTCCTCTTCCTCTCCTGTCCTGCCTGGAGACAGCGTCCTCTTCCTCCCCTGCCCTCCTCGGAGACAGCGTCCTCTTCCTCTCCTGTCCTCCTCGGAGACAGCGTCCTCTTCCTCTCCTGTCCTGCCTGGAGACAGCGTCCTCTTCCTCCCCTGCCCTCCTCGAAGACAGCGTCCTCTTCCTCTCCTGTCCTGCCTGGAGACAGCGTCCTCTTCCTCTCCTGTCCTGCCTGGAGACAGCGTCCTCTTCCTCTCCTGTCCTCCTCGGAGACAGCGTCCTCTTCCTCCCCTGTCCTGCCTGGAGACAGCGTCCTCTTCCTCTCCTGTCCTCCTCGGAGACAGCGTCCTCTTCCTCTCCTGTCCTGCCTTGAGACAGCGTCCTCTTCCTCTCCTGTCCTCCTCGGAGACAGCGTCCTCTTCCTCTCCTGTCCTGCTCGGAGACAGCGTCCTCTTCCTCTCCTGTCCTCCTCGGAGACAGCGTCCTCTTCCTCTCCTGTCCTGCTCGGAGACAGCGTCCTCTTCCTCTCCTGTCCTGCCTGGAGACAGCGTCCTCTTCCTCCCCTGTCCTGCCTGGAGACTGCCTCCCCTGTCCTCCTCGGAGACAGCGTCCTCTTCCTCTCCTGTCCTCCTCGGAGACAGCGTCCTCTTCCTCCCCTGTCCTGCCTGGAGACTGCCTCCCCTGTCCTCCTCGGAGACAGCGTCCTCTTCCTCCCCTGTCCTCCTCGGAGACAGCGTCCTCCTCGGAGACAGCGTCCTCTTCCTCTCCTGTCCTGCCTTGAGACAGCGTCCTCTTCCTCCCCTGTCCTCCTCGGAGACAGCGTCCTCCTCGGAGACAGCGTCCTCCTCTGCCCTCATGGAGAGTCTGGAGAAGCAGCTCATCTGTCCCATCTGTCTGGAGATGTTCACCAAGCCGGTGGTCATCCTGCCATGTCAGCACAACCTGTGCAGGAAGTGCGCCAACGACGTGTTCCAGGTGAGACGCTGCAGCCACCGCTTCCAGGTCGGTTCCAGGTCGCTTCCAGGTCGGTTCCAGGTTGATTCCAGGTCGGTTCCAGGTCGCTTCCAGGTCGGTTCCAGGTTGATTCCAGGTTGATTCCAGGTTATTCTTGGTCGGTTCCAGGTCAGTTCCAGGTTGATCCCAGGTTGATTCCAGGTTGATTCCAGGTTATTCTTGGTCGGTTCCAGGTCAGTTCCAGGTCGGTTCCAGGTCGGTTCCAGGTTGATCCCAGGTTGATTCCAGGTCGGTTGCAGGTTGACGTTAGGTTGATCCCAGGTTGAGTCCAGGTCGGTTCCAGGTCGCTTCCAGGTTGATTCCAGGTCGGTTCCAGGTTGATCCCAGGTTGATTCCAGGTTATTCTTGGTCGGTTCCAGGTCAGTTCCAGGTTGATCCCAGGTTGATTCCAGGTTGATTCCAGGTTATTCTTGGTCGGTTCCAGGTCAGTTCCAGGTTGATTCCAGGTTGATTCCAGGTTATTCTTGGTCGGTTCCAGGTCAGTTCCAGGTTGATTCCAGGTCGGTTCCAGGTTGATCCCAGGTTGATTCCAGGTTGATCCCAGGTCGGTTCCAGGTCGGTTCCAGGTCGATTCCAGGTTGATTCCAGGTTGATTCCAGGTCGGTTCCAGGTCGGTTCCAGGTTGATTCCAGGTCGGTTCCAGGTTGATTCCAGGTTATTCTTGGTCGGTTCCAGGTCAGTTCTGGGTGGATCCCAGGTTGATTCCAGGTCGGTTGCAGGTTGACTTTAGGTTGAGTCCAGGTTGATTCCAGGTTGAGTCCAGGATTATTCCAGGTCAGTTCCAGGTTGATTCCAGGTTGATCCCAGGTCAGTTCCGGGTTGATCCCAGGTCGGTTCCAGGTTGATTCCAGGTTGATTCCAGGTCGGTTGCAGGTTATTCCAGGTCAGTCCAGGTTGAGTCCAGGTGTATTGCAGGTCAGTTCCAGGTTGATTCCAGGTTGATTCCAGGTTAGTTCTGTGTTGATTCCAGGTTGATTCCAGGTTGATTTCAGGTTGATTCCAGGTCGGTTCCAGGTTATTCCAGGTCGGTCCAGGTCGATTCCAGGTTGATCCCAGGTTGATTCCAGGTTTATTCCAGGTTAGTTCTGGGTTGATTCCAGGTTGATTCCAGGTTTATTCCAGGTTAGTTCTGGGTTGATTCCAGGTCGGTTCCAGGTTATTCCAGGTCGGTCCAGGTTGATTCCAGGTTGATTCCAGGTTAGTTCTGGGTTGATTCCAGGTTGATTCCAGGTTAGTTCTGGGTTGATTCCAGGTTGATTCCAGGTCGGTCCAGGTTGATTCCAGGTTGATTCCAGGTTGATTCCAGGTCGGTTCCAGGTTGATTCCAGGTTGGTTCCAGGTTGATTCCAGGTTATTCTTGGTCGGTTCCAGGTCAGTTCTGGGTGGATCCCAGGTTGATTCCAGGTCGGTTGCAGGTTGACTTTAGGTTGAGTCCAGGTTGATTCCAGGTTGATTCCAGGTCAGTTCTGGGTTGATTCCAGGTCGGTTCTGGGTTGATCACATGTCGGTTCCAGGTTATTCCAGGTTGAATCCAGGTCGATTTCGGGTTGATCCCACGTTGATTCCAGGTTGATTCCAGGTCGGTCCAGGTTGATTCCAGGTTGAGTCCAGGATTATTCCAGGTCAGTTCCAGGTTGATTCCAGGTTGATCCCAGGTCAGTTCCGGGTTGATCCCAGGTCGGTTCCAGGTTGATCCCAGGTTGATTCCAGGTTGATCCCAGGTCGGTTCCAGGTTGATTCCAGGTTGATTCCAGGTCGGTTCCAGGTTATTCCAGGTCGGTCCAGGTTGATTCCAGGTTGAGTCCAGGATTATTCCAGGTCAGTTCCAGGTTGATTCCAGGTTGATCCCAGGTCAGTTCCGGGTTGATCCCAGGTCGGTTCCAGGTTGATCCCAGGTTGATTCCAGGTTGATCCCAGGTCGGTTCCAGGTTGATTCCAGGTTGATTCCAGGTCGGTTGCAGGTTATTCCAGGTCAGTCCAGGTTGAGTCCAGGTGTATTGCAGGTCAGTTCCAGGTTGATTCCAGGTTGATTCCAGGTTAGTTCTGGGTTGATTCCAGGTTGATTCCAGGTTGATTTCAGGTTGATTCCAGGTTGATTCCAGGTTGATTCCAGGTCGGTTCCAGGTTATTCCAGGTCGGTCCAGGTCGATTCCAGGTTGATTCCAGGTTGATTCCAGGTTTATTCCAGGTTAGTTCTGGGTTGATTCCAGGTTGATTCCAGGTTAGTTCTGGGTTGATTCCAGGTTGATTCCAGGTCGTTTCCAGGTTATTCCAGGTCGGTCCAGGTTGATTCCAGGTTGATTCCAGGTTAGTTCTGGGTTGATTCCAGGTTGATTCCAGGTCGGTTCCAGGTTGATTCCAGGTTGATTCCAGGTTAGTTCTGGGTTGATTCCAGGTTGATTCCAGGTCGGTTCCAGGTCGGTCCAGGTTGATTCCAGGTTGATTCCAGGTCGGTTCCAGGTTGATCCCAGATTGGTTCCAGGTTGATTCCAGGTTATTCTTGGTCGGTCCAGGTTGATTCCAGGTTGATTCCAGGTCGGTTGCAGGTTATTCCAGGTCGGTTCCAGGTTGATTCCAGGTCAGTTGCAGGTTATTCCAGGTCGGTTGCAGGTTATTCCAGGTCGGTTCCAGGTTGATTCCAGGTTGATTCCAGGTTGATTCCAGGTCGGTTCCAGGTCGGTCCAGGTTGATTCCAGGTTGATTCCAGGTCGGTTCCAGGTTGATCCCAGGTTGGTTCCAGGTTGATTCCAGGTTATTCTTGGTCGGTCCAGGTTGATTCCAGGTTGATTCCAGGTCGGTTGCAGGTTATTCCAGGTCGGTTCCAGGTTGATTCCAGGTCAGTTGCAGGTTATTCCAGGTCGGTTGCAGGTTATTCCAGGTCGGTTCCAGGTTGATTCCAGGTTGATTCCAGGTTGATTCCAGGTTGATTCCAGGTCGGTTCCAGGTCGGTCCAGGTTGATTCCAGGTTGATTCCAGGTCGGTTCCAGGTTGATCCCAGGTTGGTTCCAGGTTGATTCCAGGTTATTCTTGGTCGGTCCAGGTTGATTCCAGGTTGATTCCAGGTCGGTTGCAGGTTATTCCAGGTCGGTTCCAGGTTGATTCCAGGTTGGTTCCAGGTCAGTTGCAGGTTATTCCAGGTCGGTTGCAGGTTATTCCAGGTCGGTTCCAGGTTGATTCCAGGTTGATTCCAGGTTGATTCCAGGTTGATTATTGCTGATCCTGCCCCAAAGACCTGGGACGGTCAGGGACGTCCTGAACACCTGGTCCGTTTCTCCCTCATGTCCTCCTCTTTGGACTTTGGCTGCTCCTTCCTGTCCACTGGTCCAAAGTCCGTCTCTACGAACCGAAGTGCATCTGGTCCTGGAGATTCTAGATTTAGCTCTGGATCCAGAACCAAAACCAATTGGCTTTCTAGTTGCAGGCTGAAAACCTCAGGCATTCAGGACAAAGACTGGTACCAAGGGGACAAGCAGCCAAAGTCCAAAGAGAAGCTGGGCCCCATGTTAGCGTGCTATTGGACCTGCTGACCTGAGCCCTGCCCTGCCCTCTCCAGGCATCCAATCCCTACCTGTCCACCAGGAGCAGCTCCACGGTGACGTCAGGTGGACGCTTCCGCTGCCCGTCCTGCAGACATGAGGTGGTTCTGGACCGGCACGGCGTCTACGGGCTGCAGAGGAACCTGCTGGTGGAGAACATCATCGACATGTACAAACAGGGCAGCGGCAGGTACGGACACACCTGGATGAACACCTGCAAGTCTTCACCTGCACCACTCATCATCTGAGAGGTTCTGAGCCCAGGCGTTCTGGAACCTGGGGGTTTTCATCCGGGCCCTGGTTCAGAACAGCTTCAGGTCCAAACATGGATAGCTGTTCCCTGTTCTGAAACCAAAATTCATAAAAAGTTAGAGGGTTATCATAAAATCCAATAACAGTGATATGCTGCTGGCGTTCCCACTAAGACCAGTAAGACAGAGCACATCAGCCCAGTTCTACAGTCCTTCCGCTGGCTCCCTGGAGCTCAGAGAGCAGACTTTAAAATCCTGCTGCTGGCTTATAAACCACTGAACGGCTTAGAGACCTGCTGTCGTCCTATCAGCCTTCCAGACCACTGGTTCTGGTCAGGTTCTGGTCTGGTTCTGGTCAGGTTCTGGTCTGGTTCTGGTCAGGTTCTGGTCTGGTTCTGGTTCTGCAGACCAGAACCTGACCAGAACCAAACACGGAGAAGCAGCTTTCAGCTTCTGTGCTCCTCTAATCTGGAACAAACTCCCAGAAAACTGCAAAACGGCTGAAACACTGAGTTCCTTTAAGTCGCGGCTGAAACCCGCCTGGTTGGAGCTGGTGATGCTGGTCATGCTGGTCATGCTGGTGATGCTGGTCATGCTGGTCATGCTGGTGATGCTGGTGATGCTGGTCATGCTGGTGATGCTGGTCATGCTGGTGATGCTGGTCATGCTGGTCATGCTGGTGATGCTGGTGATGCTGGTCATGCTGGTGATGCTGGTCATGCTGGTGATGCTGGTGATGCTGGTCATGCTGGTGATGCTGGTCATGCTGGTCATGCTGGTGATGCTGGTGATGCTGGTGATGCTGGTCATGCTGGTGATGCTGGTGATGGTGGTCATGCTGGTGATGCTGGTGATGCTGGTCATGCTGGTGATGCTGGTCATGCTGGTGATGCTGGTGATGCTGGTGATGCTGGTGATGCTGGTGATGGTGGTCATGCTGGTCATGCTGGTGATGCTGGTGATGCTGGTCATGCTGGTGATGCTGGTGATGCTGGTCATGCTGGTCATGCTGGTGATGCTGGTGATGCTGGTCATGCTGGTGATGCTGGTGATGCTGGTCATGCTGGTGATGCTGGTCATGCTGGTGATGCTGGTGATGCTGGTCATGCTGGTGATGCTGGTAATGCTGGTCATGCTGGTCATGCTGGTGATGCTGGTGATGCTGGTCATGCTGGTGATGCTGGTGATGCTGGTCATGCTGGTGATGCTGGTCATGCTGGTGATGCTGGTCATGCTGGTGATGCTGGTGATGCTGGTGATGATCGTGATGGTGATCCTGGTGATGATGATGCTGGTGATGGTGGTGATGCTGGTGATGATGATGCTGGTGATGGTGATGATGGTGATGTTGATGCTGGTGATGCTGGTGATGGTGATGGTGGTGATGCTGGTGATGGTGATGCTGGTGATGCTGGTGATGGTGATGCTGGTGATGGTGATGGTGGTGATGCTGGTGATGGTGATGCTGGTGATGCTGGTGATGGTGATGCTGGTGATGATGGTGATGGTGATGATGATGATGGTGGTGATGGTGATGATGATGCTGGTGATGATGGTGATGATGATGCTGGTGATGGTGATGATGGTGATGTTGATGCTGGTGATGCTGGTGATGGTGATGGTGGTGATGCTGGTGATGGTGATGCTGGTGATGCTGGTGATGGTGATGCTGGTGATGATGGTGATGGTGATGATGATGATGGTGGTGATGGTGATGCTGGTGATGGTGATGGTGGTGATGCTGGTGATGGTGATGATGGTGATGATGATGATGCTGGTGATGGTGATGCTGGTGATGATCGTGATGGTGATCCTGGTGATGATGATGCTGGTGATGGTGGTGATGCTGGTGATGATGATGCTGGTGATGATGGTGATGGTGATGATGATGATGGTGGTGATGATGATGCTGGTGATGGTGATGATGGTGATGCTGGTGATGATGATGCTGGTGATGGTGGTGATGCTGGTGATGGTGATGATGATGGTGATGATGGTGATGGTGATGATGATGATGGTGGTGATGATGATGCTGGTGATAATCGTGATGGTGATGCTGGTGATGGTGATGCTGGTGATGATGGTGATGGTGATGATGATGATGGTGGTGATGATGATGCTGGTGATGGTGATGATGGTGATGCTGGTGATGGTGATGATGATGATGCTGGTGATGATCGTGATGGTGATGCTGGTGATGATGATGATGCTGGTGATGGTGATGCTGGTGATGGTGATGATGCTGGTGATGATCGTGATGGTGATGCTGGTGATGATGATGCTGGTGATGGTGGTGATGCTGGTGATGATGATGCTGGTGATGGTGATGCTGGTGATGCTGGTGATGGTGATGATGCTGGTGATGGTGATGCTGGTGATGCTGGTGATGATGATGCTGGTGATGATGATGATGCTGGTGATGGTGATGCTGGTGATGCTGGTGATGATGATGCTGGTGATGATCGTGATGGTGATGCTGGTGATGATGATGCTGGTGATGGTGGTGATGCTGGTGATGATGATGCTGGTGATGGTGATGCTGGTGATGCTGGTGATGGTGATGATGCTGGTGATGGTGATGCTGGTGATGCTGGTGATGATGATGCTGGTGATGATCGTGATGGTGATGCTGGTGATGATGATGCTGGTGATGGTGGTGATGCTGGTGATGATGATGCTGGTGATGGTGATGCTGGTGATGCTGGTGATGGTGATGATGCTGGTGATGGTGATGCTGGTGATGCTGGTGATGATGATGCTGGTGATGATCGTGATGGTGATGCTGGTGATGATGATGCTGGTGATGGTGGTGATGCTGGTGATGATGATGCTGGTGATGGTGATGCTGGTGATGCTGGTGAAATGTAATGTTTATTCTTCCAAAATGGCGACTGCATGATGCTTTATGATGGAAAGCGCTCAGAACTGCCTTGTTGCTGACATGTTCTGTACTAATAAACTGGACCAGACTAGTTCGGTTAATGGGTCGCTCTACGCTGCTAATACCGGGTCAGAACCGCCCTGATTCTTCATGGCATAGATCTCAGCAGGTGTCAAAACCGTCCCTAAAAGGTTCTGGTCCAAATTGACATGATGACATCACACAGCTGCTGCTGCTGATTGGTCAGCTGAGCATCCAGGATCAGAACCTCCTGTTGCCCCACCAACCAGAGATGTTCTGTTGGACTCAGATCTGCCGCCTGTGGAGTCCATTAGAGCCCAGAGAGGTTCTGGTCGTGTTCAGGAGAACAGTCTGAGAAGATCTGAGCCTGGTCCTGCTGGAAGGAACCATCAGAAAATGGGTCCACTAGACGGACAGCAGCAGAACTAAGGTAGGCTGTGGAGGTTATTGATGCTCAGTTGGTTCTGATGGACCCAAAGTGTTACAAGAACATAAACCCCACAGCATGATACCACCACCTCCAACCAGAACCACTGATACAAAGCAGGGGGGATCCAAGGTTTCATGATGGTTCCATCAGGTTCTGACCCGACCATTTGGATGCTGCAGCTTCTCCACCCTGTTCTGGTCCAGTTCCCCAGTCCTGGTCCAGTTCTGGTTCAGTTCCGGTACTGGTCTGGTCCTGGTCCAGTTCTGGTTCAGTTCTGGTCTAGTTCTGACCCAAACGGACCCGCTGACATGACTAATTACCAGCATCACTAATGGATGAGATCGGCCCGATCAGAGCCAAAGTTCTGTCTAGAGAGAAAAAGTGTCCATGGAGGAACGTTCCTCCAGCTGGAGCTTCTCAGATCATCTCTGATTCCTGGGATTCGGGCCATGGGCCAGACTCCGTCTCAGTGGGGTTCTGGGTAGGGTTCTGGGTACCAGTCCAGAAGCTACTGGACTGGTCTGGATCCTGGTTCTGCAGGACCAGTGTTGTGCTACAGAGGAGTCTGGTTTGGCTATGAATAATTATAATTGCTGAGGGCAATTACTTTTCAAACTAGGAACTGAGCTCAAGATGACCGAGTCGGGGCCCCACCTGACGATCAGGAGGAAACAGCCGCTGTTCCTGTCCGTGAATACCGCCTGATGAAGCTGAGGGTTTACAATAATAACGAAGGACGGCACCAGTCCAGCGCTGGTCTGAGCAGCAGGAAGCCACACATCCGTATGGACTAAATACAGACGACTTCTCTCTAATATACTAGTGTTTATTAACAAGAATTCAACCTTAATGTTAAATACTTTCATCAACAAACTCACTAAGCTAGCAACACTCAACTAAACCACTGAAAGTAAAACCAGTAAAAACAGAGAAATAAAACTGAACCAATAAAATGATGCAATGATGTCACAGTTTAGCATAAAGTGAATGTTGAGGAACCAGGTTTATTGGAGATGAGGCTATATCAGTTTAATTCAGATTAGTTTGCACCAGAATGTGCTGTGGATTCCTCGCACAGTAGCATTAAAGCATGAAATAACCCAAAGAATGCTCTATAGTAATATCACAGTTCAGTATGAATGCGTATGTTTACAGACCAAGGATTGTACTTAAAGGTTTTGTTGTTGAGGCCAAATTATCTCTAAAATAATGTAAGAATTAGCTGAGACTAACTGACAGACTTGGTATGTGTTTCAAACACTACTTCATAATTCAAAAGACAGAACATTGATTTGAGGAAGTAATGGTTTATTAGTTTTGGCTGAATTAGAAATCAATAACCAGTTGGAGCATTAATTTTTAATCTATTTATCAATGACCGCAGTGATGGATAATTTAATAATTTGGGGTACAACAAATGCAACTTAAATGAACTCAAATAATATAATATTTTGCTGTTCAAATGGTCTCGTTTAAGTCCAAATCACCGTAAATAACTATATTAATTGTTTATGAGCGTCAGCGGTTGGCTGACTGTACGAGTAGGAAGAAGATGTTTAGAATGCTGGAGCACTGAGCTCCATTTAGATTAGCATCAAATAATGCAGAACCACCAAAACAAATACACAATAAGATTAAATGCTTGATCCTATGCTACTTTATCTCTGCCCAAACACATCTTACGTCTGTGGTGGGGGGGTGTCTGGTGCTGGTTTGTCGACAGCAATCTTAGGGAACCTGTAATTTCAAGGTTCTTTCTGCAGAATCCAGAATTAAACCAGGACCAAGGTTCATTCCTTCGGGCAGAAAGTACAGGTATTGGATGCACAAACAGTAACCTGTAAATATTTTTGGACCCAGACCTCCTGAGCGAGGAGCAGCCTCCTCTCTGCCAGAAAGCAGCGGGTGTAACAGAGAGCTACTTCCTTCAGCAGCTCCGTAGTCAGTGTTTCATGGCTGGAGGTCCAACCCCAGTCCTGAAAAGAAGAGCTGGACAAGCAGACATGCAGTCCAGAGGAATCAGTGCGATCCAGTCACCACAGGCTAGACTGGCCATTCTACCAGAACCAGAACCGACCTACATTCCTGGTTCTGATGTGTTTTTGTCTCTTTGCTGTTCCGTCTGTGTTGGTCAGTAAGCCAGAACCCGAGAAGAAGCAGGAGCAGCCGATGTGTGAGGAGCATCAGGACGAGAAGATCAACATTTACTGCATCACCTGCAGCGCCCCCACCTGTTCACTCTGCAAAGTGTTTGGAGCGCACAAAGACTGCCAGGTGGCGCCGCTCCACGACGTCTTCGACAGGCAGAAGGTACAGCAGGCTGTGTTGGTGTGGATGAAGGTGTGTATGAAGCAGGGGTGGAGCCATGGGGTGGTCAGTGACTGGCCATGCCACTCACCCATTATACTCATGGGGTGAGTGTGGTATTTCTCTGTGTTCATCAGTGATAAAGTATTAGTGAAATAAAGTGCTTTTCGTTCTATGTCGCCCACTCACTGTTGCTGTTCACATGTCTGTGGTACTGAAAACATATCGGCTGCTTTCCTACCTTAATTTCATAACAGGAAGCTGCAGAGAGAGATTTAATTCTAGAACTGCAACAAGGGGTCATTTTGACTGCTGCATTTAAACCTAAATTACTTCATCTCAAGTTTATAAGATGAACATAATTGAATTAGCTAAACAACATTTTTAAAATCAAAATCGCACAAAAATAAACTATTTTCAATTTAATGGACGCCACTTCATTATGCATCAAGCTTCTTTTACCTGAATAAAAAATGATCAAACTATTTTATATACCTAACAAAAATGTATTTCAATACATCTGTAACAAGTTTAGCTACTTTATCAAAGAAGCACCTAATTCTAAGCACCAATCTTCAAATTGCCAAAATAAATGGTAATCAACAAGTATGAAATACAATTATAGAACACACAAACTGGATGTCAAAAGTCAGTAAAAAGAGCTATGAAAGTTAGAATATATTATTCTAACTATTCACACTATTTACAGTTAGCCTAACACAATTATTAACAGTTCGCAGCCAGTGCAGATCACCTCTTCTTGCCCGGCGGAGACCTGCGGGAGTTGCAGCAGATGTTTTATTGTTATTGCCGCTTCTCTGGACCTGCCAGTGCCTCTGTTGAGCCTGCTTCATGTTTGATTCCTGATGGCTCAAATGACCATCTTCTGCCTTCACGGACTGCCCCCCCCCCCATAAACGCTCCCAGCTGCTCCAGAAATGTGCGGCTTGTAATCTGGGTGCACTTCTGGAACAGAACGTGGGGATTTCTTCATGCAAGCTCCAGTGGGCTAAAGCAAGCAATGCAGTTTCCACAAACGTCTTCCAGGTGATTTCTACTGTCATCCACTAATCGGGTCACCTTATTATCAAAACACAAGGGGGGGGTGTTTAATCGGGAGTCAACGACAGTTCGACTCCTACTGAGAGCTCACGATCCGACAGTGAACAAAATAGCTTTCATATTCCAAGTAAGTAATTAACATTATGAAGTGTAATAATCTCCCGTACGCTCTTCTTCTTTGGTGACTTCCATCCTTCCCAGTAGGGCATGGCTACATATTAAAAAAAACAACAAAAACAACTTTATATTCTATTTTGGATTTAGATAGCTGAAGCAAAAATCTAACAGTATAGACTTTTAATTATTTCAATTTGCATTGTTTCATTAAAGTTTTAAAAACAAAACAAACAACCAAAAAACAAACCGCAACGCCGTAATTTTCTTGCAATTTTGTTTTGAAACAGGAAAACCAAACAACGAAGCATACACAGCTTTTTCATGTACCTTTATAAAATTTTAAAAAATGTAAGTTCTGTGAATGTATTTGCTGTTGATTAATTTTTACAAAATTTCACAAATTAAAAGACAATTTTACTTTGTTTATGAAGGCATTAAGAAGCCTATTTTGTAGACATCGGCGGCCGTAACTGGCAGTGGTATCATGTGTAAATGATATAAGGTGAGATTCCACAATATAAATGACAAATGCATGTCAAAGCTGCTTCTGAAAGCCGTTTTTTTCTATTTGACATTTAATTTAACCATAAGATGACAAGAAAAATACCGTAATAATTTGATCAGATTGATACGCTAACATTAAAGGTGACAAACTTCATGGTCTTCTCAGAACTAGCTTTTGTGTAATGTGGGGGTGAAGGGAAAGTTGTCTTTGGTGAGTTATTTTGAAAATCCAGATGTTGCGCTCGGACGTTGCTCTGGCGTCAATCAGTTGTCGGCCACCCCCGGTGAGCAACAGTCCCAGTCTGGCCCCCCCGATGAAAATTTTCTGGCTCTGCCAGTGCTACGCCGGTGTGTGTTGTGTGCTGGTGTGGGTTGTAGTGTATTAAAATGTGTGTTAGGGTGTGTGTATTCAGGCGTGTGTCTCCTCCCACGTGCAGGCGGAACTGACTGACTGCATCTCCATGCTGGTGGGGAACAACGAGCGGATCCAGGCGATCATCAGCCAGCTGGATGAGACCTGCAGAGCCGTGGATGTGAGTGGAGCTCCTCCGTCTCTGAGCAGGTTCCTCAGCCGGCTCCTTCTCACCGCTGGAGGACGTGTGTTTGCAGGAGAACGGCCGGCGGCAGAAGTCCAAGGTGTGCGAGACGTTCGACCGCCTGTTCGCGCTGCTGGAGGAGAAGAAAGGCGAGATGACGGTGAGGATCAACAGCGAGCAGGAGGAGAAGCTCGACTACATCCGGAGTCTGAACAGGAAGTACAGCGAGCACCTGGAGGGGGCCGCCAAGCTGGTGGAGACCGCCATCGAGAACATGGATGAGCCTGAGATGGCCGTTTTCCTTCAGGTGACCCTGAATGCAACATTGATCCGTGATCAATCCGAGATCAGAGTGGGCTCAGATGTTCCTCATGCTTCTGTTTGCTCTTCCTCCACAGACGGCAAAACCGTTGCTCCAGAAGTGAGTTCCTGTCAGCGTTGCTCCTCCAGCCTCTCCCGCCACTTTTCCTGCTAGTTTTGCTGCCAGTTTTCTGCTCTTGCTTTCTGAACATCTGGGTTCCCCCTCAGGCTGCTGCAGTCCACGGACACGTCCCACCTGGACAAGGTCCAGCCTGGATACGAGAACATGGAGCACTTCACCACCAATTTTGAGCCGCAGCGGAGGGCGCTGGCGGACATTGACTTCATCAAACGTAAACATCAGCCTGGCTGACCAATCGTTGAGCAGTATGATTGTTTCATGTCTGATGGTTTCTGTTCTTCCAGTTGATGAAGACGATGATGAGAGCGAAGAAGAGGGGGAACCAAGAGGACCGCCCCACGTCGTACTTGCAGCAGCCAATCAGCAGCCTCCGCTGCAGAAACCATCAGAGACCCTTCACACAAAGAGCCCCGCCCCCTCATCATCAGCCACTCTAGCCCCGCCCCCTCTGCCTCTCCCCACTGCTAGCTCCGCCCCTCAGGTATGAAACAGGTCATCATGTGATTTTACTTATGCCAGCCATCATCTCCATGGTAACCACCTTAACCCCTTGTGCTTCAGTCCGATCAGCAGAGCGAGTCTGAAGACAAAGATGGACCCAAACACGTCTTCTCCTTCAGCTGGCTCAACCAAAAGTAAGGTTGCCGGATCCAGGAGAACCAGGGAACCTGGAGAACTTTTAGAACCAGGGAACCTGGAGAACCAGGGAACCTGAGGAACCTGGAAAACCTGAGGAACCTGGATCAGACTTGTTCTTCTCATTTTTCTGGTGTGTCGGTGTGAAACAACAGAACCTTGCTGAACCCGTCTGGTTCTGTAGAACTTCAGAGGAACATGTTGGTCCCTCTGCTGTTTTGTGTTCGAGTCAAATAAACGTTGAATGAAGACCCGTCTGTCCCTGATTGTTCTACACGCTGAGGACGAGCAGGGGCCGGTTCCTCGGCTCGCTCTGCCTTTGTGTCTGAACCTGCTTGATGCAGAACCATTCATGTAAATACATCTGGGCCGGCTCCGGCTCTCAGCCGGTCTGTTTCCCATCGCCCGTAACTGGTGCGGATCTTGATGACAGATCTGGGCCACAGGTGCGATAGGAAAGCTGCGTTTGGCCCAGATGGGGCCCAGACGGGGCCCAGATGGGGAACTCTTCCCTGACGTCTAGGCAGATTAGCCCAGACCGGCCTGACGCTGGAACTGGACCTACAGGATGCGGCCCAGATCTGGTTCAAGCGCGTGATCCAGATGTGGACTCCAGGTCTGCCGTCTCCATGACGACCGGCAGAAAGGACGAAAGGAGGGCTGCTGTTTGATGCTTTGATTGATATAGGGGCGACAGGGTGAGCAGAACCTCTGGTTCTGGATCATTTTCCAAAGCTGTCCATCAGCCTGCGGTTGCCGCGGGCCCTCTGGGCCAGCCGCTCGGCCCGGGCCATCTCCAGAACCTGCCTGAGGAGGCGAAAGGTCAAGTCCAGGGACAGAGGGGGCTCCTCAGACCTCTGCGTCTTCGCCCTGGCCTCCTCCTCCTCCAGGGCCGCAGCCCCACCCACTGCTCCCGGCTGCGGGGGAAGCCCCGCCCCCTGCGGCCGCGGCTGGGGCGGGGGCGGAGTCAGCAGCTGCACCGTCTGACGGCGGGAGGAGGAGGAGGAGAGAGAGGAAGATCCTCAGCTTCATCTTCACATCACAGGAGGAAGAGGAGGAGACATTAGCGGACCAGAACCCTGAGGTCCAGCAGAACCAGAACCTTGAGGTCCAGCTGAACCTTGAGGTCCAGCAGAACCTTGAGGTCCAGCTGAACCAGAACCTTGAGGTCCAGCAGAACCTTGAGGTCCAGCAGAACCTTGAGGTCCAGCAGAACCCTGATTACTAATTACTGACTGTTGGTTACTGATTTCTGATCATTAATCACCGATTACTGACTATACTAGCACATCGGACGTAAACTCACCAGGAAGCCCAGATTCAGACGTTTCTTCGCCGCCAGATCCGAAGCGTCTCTTCGGATCCGTTGGTCCAGATGAAACGTTCCGGCCGCTCCGGTTTTTATACCTGGGAGATAGCGGGGGGGTCTGCACATGCTCAGATGACTCAGTCACCGAGCCGATGAGGACGATGAGGACGTAGAGTCCTGAGTTTGACGAAGATGTGGAAGTTTCCACCGTAAACGTTTCTGACTGGTCTCAGTGTCCGCTGGAGGTGGTGCAGGATCTCAGGAGAAGGCCCAGACGAAGATGATGGTGACGTGACCTTTCGGTGAGGGCTGTGCTGGCCGTCATCTCCTGCGGCGAGGTGAAGTCGGTGACAGTCGGCCCAGAGCTCAGCGCTCCGTGCTCGGAAGGTGGGAACCCAGCTGAGCCGGACGTCCAGCTCCTCTTCTCTCTCTGCAGCTGGGAGCTCCAGCGTGAGGAAGAGGAGGAGATCGCTGTTAGGCAGAGAGCAGCTTCAGGTCACGGCGCTTTCACTTTCTTTGGACTCTGATTGGTCAGAACTCTAACTCCTGAGCCGCATCGTGGGCCTCCACACCTGGATCCAGACCTCCATGAATGACAGGGTCTTGGATGGATGGACGGATGGATGAAGGGATTGATGGATGGATGGACGGATGGATGAAGGGATTGATGGATGGATGGACGGATGGATGGATGGATGGACGGATGGACGGATGGATGGATGGATGGACGGATGGACGGACGGATTGATGGATGGACGGATGGATGGACGGACGGATGGATGGATGGACGGATGGATGAAGGGATTGATGGATGGACGGACGGATTGATGGATGGACGGATGGATGGACGGACGGATGGATGGATGGACGGATGGATGAAGGGATTGATGGATGGACGGATGGATGGACGGACGGATGGATGGATGGACGGATGGATGAAGGGATTGATGGATGGACGGATGGATGGACGGACGGATGGATGGATGGACGGACGGATGGATGGATGGACGGATTGATGGATGGACGGATGGATGAAGGGATTGATGGATGGACGGATGGATGGACGGATTGATGGATGGACGGATGGATGGATGGACGGATGGATGGACGGATGGATTGATGGATGGACGGATGGATGGACGGACGGATGGATGGATGGACGGATGGATGAAGGGATTGATGGATGGACGGACGGATTGATGGATGGACGGATGGATGGACGGACGGATGGATGGATGGACGGATGGATGAAGGGATTGATGGATGGACGGATGGATGGATGGATGGACGGATGGACGGACGGATTGATGGATGGACGGATGGATGGACGGACGGATGGATGGATGGACGGATGGATGAAGGGATTGATGGATGGACGGACGGATTGATGGATGGACGGATGGATGGACGGACGGATGGATGGATGGACGGATGGATGAAGGGATTGATGGATGGACGGATGGATGGACGGACGGATGGATGGATGGACGGATGGATGAAGGGATTGATGGATGGACGGATGGATGGACGGACGGATGGATGGATGGACGGACGGATGGATGGATGGACGGATTGATGGATGGACGGATGGATGAAGGGATTGATGGATGGACGGATGGATGGACGGATTGATGGATGGACGGATGGATGGATGGATGAAGGGATTGATGGATGGACGGATGGATGGACGGATGGATGGATGGACGGATGGATGGACGGATTGATGGATGGATGGACGGATGGATGGATGGATGGACGGATTGATGGATGGACGGACGGATGGATGGATGGATGGACGGATGGATGAAGGGATTGAAGGATGGACGGATGGATGAAGGGACTGATGGATGGACGGATGGATGGACGGATTGATGGATGGATGGACGGATGGATGGATGGATGGACGGATTGATGGACGGATGGATGAAGGGATTGATGGATGGACGGATGGATGGATGGACGGATTGATGGATGGACGGACGGATGGATGGATGGACGGATGGATGGACGGATTGATGGATGGATGGACGGATGGATGGATGGATGGACGGATTGATGGATGGACGGACGGATGGATGGATGGACGGACGGATTGATGGATGGATGGACGGATGGATGAAGGGATTGATGGATGGACGGATGGATGGACGGATGGATGGATGGACGGATGGATGGACGGATGGATGGATGGATGGACGGATTGATGGATGGACGGACGGATGGATGGATGGATGGACGGATTGATGGATGGATGGACGGATGGATGGATGGATGGACGGATTGATGGACGGATGGATGAAGGGATTGATGGATGGACGGATGGATGGATGGACGGATTGATGGATGGACGGACGGATGGATGGATGGACGGATGGATGGACGGATTGATGGATGGATGGACGGATGGATGGATGGATGGACGGATTGATGGATGGACGGACGGATGGATGGATGGATGGACGGATGGATGAAGGGATTGATGGATGGACGGATGGATGAAGGGATTGATGGATGGACGGATGGATGGACGGATTGATGGATGGATGGATGGATGGATGGATGGATGGACGGATTGATGGATGGATGGACGGATGGATGGATGGACGGATTGATGGATGGATGGACGGACGGACGGACGGGTTTACAGGTGGGTGTTCAGGTGTCTGGTTGCCATGGTGACGAGGTTCCTGCAGGTCCATGGAACATCTCCTGAAGACCACTGGTTCCTCCAATGAGACTTCCAGAGTTTCGTCTGTCCACTCACTGGTCCTGACTGGACGTGTCTACTTCCTGGTTTCCTGACCACTCGGACGCTCCTCGTTAACTGGGCTCCCAGTGGACGCCGGGAGCCGTCCGCAGCTCGTGAGGCAGGGCCGTCTCTGCTGACGAGGTGCCGGAGGCACGGGGCTGATTCCTGGAGCAGGCTCTCCGCTAACTGAGCTCTTTCATGAGGCATGTTGAGCTGCAGCTTCCAGATCAGAAAGCTTCTCTGAAGCTGAGGAGTAAACATCTCCGAGTCCTGCAGCGACTCGCTGCTTTGTTTAAAGGTCGATGTGTCCGCTCCTGTCCACTCCACTGAGGAACGTGTGATCTGACCTCTGACCTTTCAAAATCCAGCTCAACTGGCTTTTCATCTGAAAGTCCTTCTTTAACACGGCGAGGAGCTTCAAGCAGGACCACCATCAGGTTCTGGTAGGACAACAGTGGAACCTTCAGATGACTCCATCTGATCTGAAAACCAAACTTTATTTAAACACGAGCAGCGACAACAACAAACAGCCACTGGTGCTGTTTATAGTGCAGCGTATTACTGTAAACATCCTTCAGGTCTGGATGCCAGCATAAACGTTAGCATGCTAACCCCTCAGGCCGCGTGTTTTTCATTTTTCCCATTTGCCGCTTGAATTTCAGGATGACGGCCTTTTTTTCAAGATGGCCGCCATTTTAAATCAGTTATCGCCATAAAATGTTTCATGACTTGGATGAACTTTACGTCACATCATGTTTTCCACTCCGGTCGTCCTGTTCATCCAACTTTAAAGTAATAATATGGAACAAAATCAGAAACTGAGGACTTTGCTGTCAGCGAGTCTCACACCAGATGCAGATGAGAGACACACTGGGAGACAGTCGTCTTAATGGTTAGCATTAGCTTCTGCTAATTTTTAAATGTGTTTAGCGGTTTAGCATTAGTGGAACTAGAGTCTTGTCTGGTGAACTAGTGGTTAGTGAGCCTAACGTTTTGGTTAGCTGTTCCCACCACGGCCAGTAACCACTGGCCGGTTGGAGTGCAACCATCTTGAATGATGTCCACCAGAAAAAGGAAACACATGATCAAGAAAATATATATGATTTCTATGGCTCAAAATATGTAGGCTATGATTTAACACCAAACATGTTCATCTAATTGGTGATTTTAGTCCAAAAATAAATTTTCCGTGACAACCATGGCGGCCATCTTGAAAAATCAAATCAAAAGGTATGATTTCTATGGGTCCAGTTGTGTATGACACAAAAAGTATTCATCTGCAATAAATGTTGGCAAATCTAATGCAAAAATACATTTTCTTTTATGACCATGAAAAATAGCCGCTATCTTGAATTTTTCTTTATCTCAAACAGTTTAAAAACCCCAAAAAGAAACAAAAACAAAGCTTCTGGGAACATCTGTGCCCAGTTCTCACATGAGAAAGATTTTGCTGGAACACTCGGTCATCTGCTCGGAAGCCCCTGGGGACATGGGGTGTATTTTTTCTTTTGCAATCCCTCGCAGTGATGTACTGAGTAGTCCGTTCATGCGCCATCTTGAATACTCAGTCTTTCTGCTTCAATGTAGGTTTTTGTGAGGCCGCTCCAGGCCTGCTGTCGTCTCGTTAGGGAGTTATCGGGAGTTGTGTGTCTGCTTCTTTTGGATAAACGCGCCACAAACTGTGCGAAACGCCGCAGCAAGAGGCGTCCGTCCCGCTCTGGTCGCGGCGTCATCCGTTCCAGCTCCACCCGCAGAAGGTCGAAGCAGGTTTTCACTGTTCCAAACTGGCCTTCACTGTCACCGGACTGGATCCACTGGTTCCAGAATAGACCAGGGTGGATTTGTCCCCCACGTCCCTGGGGGGCTCCGTCATCTGCTGCTTCATGCTGGAAACATGGCTTCTGAAGCTGAACCGGGTCATGTGACTTTCCTGCCCAGCAGGTTGTGGGTTCGGGTTCTCCCTGGGTACTCCAGCTTCCGCTCTCAGACCAGAACCATGACTGGTCGGAGTGTCCATACTGGGACCCCCCCGCTCCCACCTCCCCGGTGCTTTTATTGTGACAATCTGACTCTTATTTTGAAAAGCCGCGGGGGAAGCGGCCCATTGTGCGTCGGAGCAGCTGGAGGTTCGGACACCATGGCGGGTCGGGACCGGATCGTTCACCTTCTCCGTCAGCTGGAGCGCGCGGCGTAAGTCCGAACCGATTCTGGTTCTGAGCCCAGAAGCTGTTGGGACGGTTCACAGAGAGGAGTGGTTCGGATTAAAGTTGGGTTTTATTCGGTGGGTCGGTCAAAGTCCGGACAGGTTCTGGTTCTGTGAAGGTTTTGTGAAGGTTCGGCTCGAGGAAAACATGTTTCATATGTCCTAATTAAAGTTCAGCTTCCTGTTGCTGCGTCACTGCTCAAAGGTCCAACAGGTTAAAGTCCGGGAGGAACCCGGACCGGACCGAATCCGTCCAGTTAGGGTTCTGACCAAGGTCAGACAGGGCGAAGCAGAACCGGATCATTCACCTGTGAAACTTCAGAACCGAGCCGAGATCAGCTCAGGCCCAGAACCTCGGAACCAGCTGGCAGACTCAGATGTTGGGTCGGACTTTTCAGGAGCGTTTTTCCGAACCCGAACATGGTTCTGGTGCTGATACAAATTATAACTGCAACCAGAGACTCCGAAAGTTCGACAGAACCGGTTCTGAGAGCTGGAGATTCTAGAACCTCTGAGTAAGCACTGCTGAGAGACAGCCGGGCCTCTGGGGTTCTGGTCCAGGACTAGAACCTGGATCAGAACCCTGGGTTCGGACCGGTCTCCATGTTAAATCTTCTCTGTGTCCAAACACGTTCTGGTGGTTCTGGTAAATGTCAGCATGACGTCAGAACCGGGCGTTTGATCAGAACCAAACTGGTTCTGTCATGGTCCTGAGTCTGTCAGTACCATGACCCAAATGGTCCTGATTTATTCATTGGTTCTGGTGTTATCTGGGCTTTAACCGACCAGAACCAACTGGATCCAAGTTCCAAGTCCAACTGGATCTAACTGGTTCTTACAGGGTTCTGATGGTTCTAACTGGGTTCTGGTGGTTCTGATGGTTCTAACTGGGTTCTGGCTGGTTCTAACTGGGTGGTTCCTTCCATATGGGCCTAATGGAACCAGAACCTAGAAGCATTTTCCAAGCCCTTTGTTTCTGATCAGGCAACAACTCTGCTGGCTAACCTTTAGATGTTCAGAACCGGTTCGGCTTGGTTTGGAACCTCAGAACCAAGGAAATGGGTCGTTCCAGATAAATTCTGCTGACCCAGTTCAGAAACGGATCCAGACAGCAGCAGAATCTCTCTGGAGCGGGACAGCAGCAGGTGACTGACCCGGGCGAGACCTGTAGGGGTTCTGGACCTGGTTCTAGACCCGGACTGAGCGTGCTCTGTGTGTTAACAGGTGCAGATGCCCCGCCCACTCCCACACCTTCCATCAAGGTAGGCTTCCCATTGGTCCACATGTTGATCAGAACTGGTCCGGAACCAGCCGGGGTCCCTGAGGTTTCCCAGCTGGACCCGGACCGGTCCTCCAGAACCACCAGGTTCTGATCCGTGTTTGTCTGCAGGGGTGGGAGCGGCCAGCGGCACCGGCAGAAAGACTGAGTACGCCTTCGAGGTAACCGGACCCGAATCGGACCCGCTCCAGAACCAGAACAACGGGTCGGGATCTGATCTCTCCCTGTTGTCTCTCCGTCAGATGGCCAGTTCCAACATCCGATACGGACCAGGAGTCAGCCGCGAGATCGGCATGGTAACCGCCTTCATCCCCGGTCCGGGTCGCAGTGGGACTCAGTCTGAATCAGAACCAGGATGATTATCGCTCCAGCAGGAGGCGCTGTGGCGACACTGAACCCGAAGTCTCAGCAGAAACACTGAATTAATAAAACGATCAGACATGTTGAGTCACTAAGACGATAAAACGCCGGGCAGGAAAAGAGACCAGAATTTCAGATAAAATCCTGATTAAAAACATCAGAAACATAAAAATGTGTTTAAATGTTGTAAAATACACAATCATGGAAATGAGTTCAATTGGGCCCGTCAAAATAAAGTTGTTTGAAAGGACTTCCTGGATTCTAACCGGATGAAACCAGAATAAAAGCGTATTACTAGAATATATTCATTTATCATCAGCCTCAGACTCCAGAACCAACTCTCAAACCGGTTTATGACTTAGACGCCTTCAAACGCTGCTTTTTACGCCGTTTAAGCTCCTGAACGGTGAAAGTTTATTCAGTTCATTAAACGCCACTTTGTGGCCTTCAACGACCTGAATAAACATCACCATTTCACCGTTCAGAGGGTAGTCTTAAAAGGGCGGGGAAAGGGCATTTTGAAGGGATTTTCGCCATGTTTTATGGTCATTAACCGGCGTTTTTGCGTGACTTTTCTGAAATTTATTCAGCTCTTTAACGCCACTTTTTCATGACAGCGTTCAAAGCGGCGTTTAATTAACTAAAACGGCGTGATTTTCCCCATTTACAAGGTAGTCTTGCATCAGTGTGAGCAGCAGCGTCGCAAGGGGATTTTGTCCGTATTCTGTGGCGTCTAAAGTCGTAACCCAGCATCTTTTGCGTGACTTTTTAGCCAGATGTGTGGTAAAAATGGCGATTCGGGGCAAATTCGGCTTTCCACAGCAACAGCCGAGTGTGCTAGCACAGAGCATTCGGAGCAGTCAGTGCGGCGTACGAGCCAGAACGAATTTGGTGTGTGAGATTTATTCACTCACTCCACTGAGTACGGCTTGTTCACATAGATATATGCGCTCGTATCAGCGTCTCACCGATCAGAGCTAAAGCTGAAATATGAGATGCTTTTCTTCTCTTACTGATAATAATGCTGATTAAAAGTTTAACGTCGGCGGTTCCGTCGTCGTTTACCTGTCAGGTTCTGGTCCCAACCATTGATCCACTTCCTAACACTGAACCTCTGAGAGCTTCCGGGTTGTTTCCAGGACCTCCAGAACCTCGGAGCCCAGAATGTCTGCCTGATGACGGACAAGAACCTGTCCCGCCTGCCGCCGATGAAGGCCGTCCTGGAGTCGCTGGTGAAGAACGGAGTCAGGTTCACAGTCTTCGACAACGTCCGGGTGGAGCCGACCGACTCCAGGTGAGACGGGTCGCAGCACTGGAACAGGTGACCGCAGGTGTGACGTCGTTGGGGGGGGGGAGGATGTTAACAGGTGAAGTTTTTTCTTTCAGTTTTAAAGAAGCCATCTCGTTTGCTAAGAAGGACTCGTTCGACGTGTTCGTGGCGGTGGGCGGCGGCTCCGTCATCGACACCTGTAAAGCTGCCAACCTGTACTCCTGTCATCCTGAAGCCGACTTCTTGGACTTCGTCAACGCTCCGATAGGGAAAGGCAGACCGGTGACCAAAGTTCTGAAGCCGCTCATCGCAGGTCCGTCTCATCTTCTTTGGACTCAGTGGTTCTGATGTTCGGCCCGTCTCACCTGCTCTGGGTTTTCCTCTCCAGTTCCAACGACCGCAGGGACTGGAAGCGAGACCACCGGGGTCGCCATCTTTGACTACGAGCCGCTGAAGGCCAAAACAGGTGAGACCCGTCACACCTTCCTGTGGATCGGATCAGCCTGAGCTGTGATTGTCTGATTCTGTTCAGGTATCGCCACGAGAGCCATCAGACCCTCACTGGGCATCGTGGACCCGCTGCACACACTGAGCATGCCCGAACGAGTCACCGCCAACAGCGGCTTCGATGTCCTGTGGTGAGGAAGGTTCTGGTTTTACTGTGGCCGTGCTGGTGGTACTGGGTTCTGACGGGTTGCTTCTCCTCAACAGCCACGCTCTGGAGTCCTACACCGCCCTGCCCTACAGCCAGAGGGCGCCCTGCCCCAGCAACCCCATCCACCGGCCCGCCTACCAGGGCAGCAACCCCATCAGTGACGTCTGGTCCCGCCACGCCCTCAATGTGGTCGCCAAGTACTTGAAACGGTACATATGACTTTACTGAAACTTTACTGAAGCTTTTCTGAAACCTTATCAAATCTCAACCGAAGCTTTGTTGAAACTCTTCAGATTACAAGCAGACAGAAAAGCTCAGGTAATCTTCAGTTCACATTTTAAACTGGAAGTCTCCAGAAAGCTTCCCGACATTTTCTTCCTCAGAGTCAGATGTTCTCCAGGACATCTGGTGAAACTCTTGACTCTTGTGCACCTTCTCAGGGCTGTGCAGGACCCGGAGGACCTGGAGGCTCGCTCCGGCATGCACCTGGCCAGCGTGTTCGCTGGGATCGGCTTTGGGAACGCTGGAGTGCATCTGTGGTGAGGAACACGTTGAGGTTCTGAAAGCTGCTATTTCTGCGGGATGTCTGGTTTGATCCCGTTTGTGCTTTTGTCTCATCAGTCATGGGATGTCCTATCCGATCGCAGGAAATGTGAAAACTCACACAGCGAGGGGCTACAGCGTGGAGCACCCCTTGGTGGTGAGATGTGACATCCCCAAGTTTTGTGTTTCAGGCGTCACAGTGCAGGAACCACATCTTCGGGAATCCCTGCTGTCCCCGGGGTTGACCACATGAACTTTGTGTCTCTGCAGCCTCATGGGCTCTCCGTCGTCCTGACGTCTCCCGCAGTCTTCAGCTTCACTGCACCCATGTGCCCGGAGCGCCACCTGGAGGCAGCAGAGATCCTGGGTAGGCTCACACTCCAGTGTCTGGCTGAGGCGTCTGCGGTGCATTCAGGTGCAGGTCGTTCCTCGGCGCGTTCAGGTGAATTAAGTCTCTTTGTGGAGCATTCAGGTGCAAGGATCACCTGTGGTTCGTTCAGGTGCAAGGATCACCTGTGGTTCGTTCAGGTGCAGGTAGTTCCTGCAGTGCGTTCAGGTGAATGAACTCTCTTTGTGGTGCGTTCAGGTGCAAGGATGCCCTGCGGTGCGTTCAGGTGCAGGTAGTTCCTGCAGTGCGTTCAGGTGAATGAAGTCTCTTTGTGGCGCGTTCAGGTACAAGGATCACTTGTGGTGCGTTCAGGTGCAAGGATGCCCTGCAGTGGGTTCAGGTGCAGGTAGTTCCTGCGGTGCGTTCAGGTGAATGAAGTCTCTTTGTGGTGCGTTCAGGTGCAGACGTGCGGCAGGCGAAGCGTGAGGACGCCGGTGCCGTTCTGGCGGACACGCTGCGCCAGATACTCTTTGACCTGCAGGTGGAGGACGGACTCGCCGCCGTCGGCTACAAGAAAGACGACGTCCCGGCTCTGGTGAAGGGAACCCTCCCTCAGGTGAGCTCCTTACCTGCAGCTTCAGGTGCTTCATGGCGCATTTACAACACGTCTTCTTCTTCCAGGAGCGCGTGACCAAACTGTCTCCTCGGGCGCACACCGAGGAGGACTTGAGCCACCTGTTTGAGTCCTCCATGAAGCTGTACTGAGCTGGAGTCCTGCTGCACCTGCTCCTGCCGCCACCAGGGGGAGCTGCAGCTCCAAGTTAAGCAGTTCAACAATCAGTTAGTATTGAGTCGGGTCAGGTCAGAACCTGTCTCTGTAGTGTCTTAATGATTCAGAGTGATGCGTTCATGGAAATCAGTCGTGATGATCCGTTGGATCAGAACCTGCTGATGGAGGTCGTCTGGTCTGAAAATCATCAGAAATAAAACCCGAATCTGCCCGTTTCCAACATTTTGATCCCAATAAAAACGGAGAAATCTGCTTCCTGTCTGGTTCTTTAATCTGTCCTGCTGCACGTTTGTGTTCATGAAGCTGAAAACGATTGGATTACTCAGGAATATTCAGGTTCTGAGTTAGCTGGGACTGAGGTCTGGAACCGGTTCTGAGGGCAGCTGACTGGACCTGGTTCTGAGAAGCCCGGTCCCTGGCTGAGTCAGTGTGAGGGTGTTCTGGGAACGCTGTAATCCACCTTAATCTGATCCAGGAACAGGTGTTACATAAACCTGATCTCAGAGCGCCCCTGAACGCATCAGAGTTCACCTGAACTCACCTGCCGGACCCTGAAACGGACCGCTGGGTTTTCCCGCTCCGGTTCTGGAATCGGACCGGGACACAACACCCTAACGCCTGGGAATGATCTGAGGGAAATCAGGGAATATTTCAGGAGAAGCGGGTGTGTTGGACGATGTCGGGTCCGGCTCACCTGGAGGACGGTCGGTGTGGGGGGGGATTACCTGTGCAGGTATTTAAACGCTCCCTCAGACTGAGGGAGGTCACAGCATGCAGCAGATCTACACACACCGGGACGAGCAGCTGGAGGTTTTCACCACCGTCTTCTCTCCGCAGGGTGAGTGCACGCACACACACACACACACACACACACACACACACACTGCAGCCTGCTGCTCTGGTTCTGATGTTCAGCAGAATATTTATCGCAGATGTTCAGAGTTCAGGATCTGGAACCCAAGTCTTCAGTAACCTGAACACTGTGGGACTTGGTTCTCCCAGGGTTCCTCCAGGGTTCCCTCAGGGTTCCTCACATGACCTGCCTCTGCAGCATTGTTCTGTCGGCCCGGTTGCCGTCTGTTTATGTCAAAATCGTGCAGCGTATTACTATAAACGTCTTTCAAGTCTGGAAACGAGCGTAAACATCAGCACGCTAACCCCTCAGATTGAACGTTTTTCGTTTTCCCATCAGCCACTTGAATTTCAGGATGATGACCTTTTTTAAAGATGGCCGCCTTTTTTGAGCCTTTTAAACCAGTTATTGCCTTAAAATGTTTCCCATCTTATTAATTTATGTAACATCATGTGTTTGACTTTGGTCATCCTGTTCATACAACTTTAAAGTTATAAGATATACTACATGCAGTATTATATATAATAATATATGTAGCAAAATCAGAAACTGAGGACTTTGCTGTTAGTGAGTCTCACACCAGATGAAGATGGGAGACACAGACTGGGAGACAGTCGTCTTTGTGGTAGCGTTAGCTTCCGCTAACTTTTTAGTTAGCTAGCAGTTTAATTTTAATTTTTTATGTGTTTAGCGGTTAAGATTCTTGTTTAGTGAACTAGAAGGTAGTGAAGCTAACTTTTTGGTTAGCTGTTCCCACCTTTGCCGCCAGTGGCTACTGCTGGTTTTAGTGCAAACATACATTCTCCATTGCAACCATGGCTGCCATTTTGAAAAATGTCCACCAGAAATAGGAAACACATGATCAAGAAAATCTATATGATTTCTATGGTTGAAAATGGTAGGCTATGATTTAACACCAAACCTTCATCTAATTGGTGATTTTAGTCCAAAAATAAATTTTCCGTGACAACTATGGTGCCCATCTTGAAAAATCAAAACATTGCCAGTAGATACGATTTCTATGGGTCCAGTTATGTATGACACCAAAAGTATTCATCTATGATAAAAATGATGCAAATTTAGTGCAAAAATAAGTTTTGCTTGACAATTTTTCAGTGGCTAATTTTTTTATTTTTTATTTTATTTTTTTTTTTCCCCAAAAAAGCTAGCCCCTGGGAACATCTGTGCCCAGTTAGCTTCTTGGATCAGCATGTGAAAGATTTAGCAGAAATATTTATCTGCTGCGCTAAAACTGA
The DNA here is from genome assembly GCA_014839685.1 of Anableps anableps. Taxonomy (NCBI): domain Eukaryota; kingdom Metazoa; phylum Chordata; class Actinopteri; order Cyprinodontiformes; family Anablepidae; genus Anableps; species Anableps anableps. The sequence continues at coordinate 365,138 of CM026077.1, forward strand.
AGTTTAGGATCAAACTAAACCCGACCGACCCAGTACGTCCTGCCTGGTTCAGATCGGTTGGACTGATGGACATTTAAACCTGACCCTGAACTGATCCCCATGCCCAGTTCAGCTGGGAACTGGGTATTCAGTTTAGCTGGACAGCACTGTTTCCTCACACGACTACATAAACAATCACACACAAATCTGAGCTCTGATTGGCTGATTGCTGTCGTCTCATTAACACCTGTTTGTCTCAGTTTGCAGGACAAGAGTGAGACATGTGGAGGCAAAGAAGGTAACACACCTGAAGTCCCCTGGACACCCCCTGTCCTCACCTGGACACACTACACATGATGTTGGTCAGAGTCCACGTAAACAAACGTGTGTCAGCAGTAATCAGAGTTACATCATAATGACCTCTGACCTCTGGATATTTACAGACTGCTGAGCAGATTAAATGCATGGGGGGAGGGGGAGTGATGACATCACAGCCACCTATAAGGAGATGACCTCTGTCCTCTGAGCTTTAACTGGTTCCAGGAGGTTTTTAAGGTGGAAATTCAGCTTTATCGTCCTACTCCTTAAGTGGGAAGGAGGAACATTGTCAGCCAAATATAAAAACTCCATTCAGGTCATTTATCAGAATAAAATCAGATCAGAGAGAAAATCTGCTTCAGTTGTAACAAACCTGAAGAAAGTCAAACTCTTCTTCTCAACAGGACCATCATCTTCCTCTCTCTCGTGCACACCATTTATAACCAAAGGTCCTGATGAGTTGTTCTGGTCCAGCAGGTGGTGATGGTGACTAACCAGTACCGGTCTCGCTGGCCCAAGGAGCTGGACCTGGAACAGGGAGATCTGGTCCAGGTCCTGTTTAAGGAAGACGAGTCCTGGTGGTTTGGGCGGCTCAAGAATGGAGATGAGGGTTATTTCCCATCGGCCTGTGTAGAGCTGCGGCAGGTACACACACACACACACACACACACACACACACACACACACACACACACAGCTGGTCCACACCTGAACATTAGCTGGTTAGCACGTTGTTATCAATAGGTTAACACCTGCCCCACACCTATTTATCTGGTTATTAGTGGGTTGTCAGCAGGTTATAAGCTGATTATTAACTGGTTATTAGCTCATTATTAGCAAGTTAATTGCTGTTTATTAGCAGGTTATTAGCTTATTATTAGCAGGTTATTTGCTGTTTATCCTCTGGGTCTCCTCCCGGTGGGACGTGCCCGGAACACCTCACCAGGGAGGCATCTAGGAGGCATCCTAACCAGATGCTTGAGCCATCTCAACTGGCTCCTCTCGACGTGGAGAAACAGCGGCTCTACTTTGAGTCCCTCCTGGATGACTGAGCTTCTAACCCTCTCTCTAAGGGAGAGCCCAGACACCCTGCGGAGGAAACTCATTTCAGCTGCTTGTATCCATGATCTCATTCTTTCGATCACGACCCAAAGCTCATGACCATAGATGAGGATGACGTTAGGAACATAGATTGACCGGTAAATCGAGAGTGTCGCTTGTTGACTTAGCTCTCGCTTCACCACGACAGACAGGTACAGCGCCCGCATCACTGCCGATGCAGCACCAATCCGTCTGTTGATCTCCTGCTCCATTTTTCCCTCATTCGCGAACAAGACCCCAAGATACTTGAACTCCTTCACTTGGGGCAGGACCTCCCCTCCCCTGACCTGGAGAAGGCACGCTACCCTTTTCTGGCTCAAGACCATGGCCTCAGATTTGGAGGCGCTGATCCTCATCCCGGCTGCTTCACACATGGCTGCAAACGGCTTCAGCAAAAGTTGTAGATCATGAGCTGATTAAGCCAATAGAACCACATCATCCGCCAAGACGCAATCCTAAGGCCACCAAAATGAATCCCTTCAACAGCTTGGCTCCGCCTAGAAATTCTGTCCATAACAGTTCTGAGCAAAATGTTCAGAATGTGTTGTGGTTCACTGCTCTCCCCCCCCAAGATGCTGTATGGTGGACCAGAATTGCCTTGAAGCCATATGGAAGTCATTTTCCATGGCCTCTCTGAACTCCTCCCACACCCCAGTTGTTGCCTCATCAACCACTCGAGCCACATGCTGCTTTGACTTCTGGTACCCACCAGCTGCTTCTGGAGTCCCACAGGCCAAAAAGACCCGATAGGATTCCTTCTTCAGCCTGACAGCATCCCTCATTACCGGGAGAGCCATTCTTCCCAACCACACCCCTCCAGGTCTCACTGTCATTGCTCACGTTAGCACTGAAGTCCCCCAGCAGAACACGGGAGTCCCCAGGGGGGTGCTCTCCAGCACTCCCTCTAAGGACTCCAAAATGGGTGGGTAATCTGAACTGCCGCTTGGCGCATAAGCACAAACAACAGTCAGAACCCATCCCCTCACACGTAGCTGGAAGGAGGCTACCCTCTTGTTCACCGGGGTGAACCTCAATGTACAGGCACCAAGATGGGATCATCAACTATGCCCCCTCCTACTCGGCACCTCTCACCAGTGGCAGCTCCAGAATGGAAGAGTGTCCAACCCCTCTCAAGCAGATCCAGAGCCGTGTGCCGAGGTGAGTCTGACTATTTCCAGTCGGAACCTCTCCACCTTGCACATCAACTCAGGCTCCTTGCCCACCAGAGAGGTGACATTCCACATCTCAAGAGCCAGTTTCTGCAGCCGAGGATCAGACCGCCAAGGTCCCCATCTTCAGCCGCTGACCCATCCACCACGGTAAGGTGGCAGCCCTCATTAGCAGGTTCAAATTCAATTCAATTCAAAAATACTTTATTTATCCCAAAGGGAAATTAAAATTAAATTATTAACTGGTTATTAGCTGTTTATCAGCAGGTTATTAGTAGGTGCAGACCATATATCCCAAAGTAGAGCTAGTCAGTGTTTCCCTGCTCAGATCCCGTTAATCTGAGGTTACCTGCTCAGGTCGGTTACTGAGAAAAACTAAACCTCCTAAGTAGCTCTTAATCTGAAAGGACCTGAATGGACAACAGAGTCCATGTCAGACTCGTGGATTAAAGTCACTTAAAAAGATCACCACCATGCGTTAGTTTTATGGGTCACAGAACCAACTGATCCAAGTGAAAAGCAGATGGGATGTAAAAGTAGATCTTTAATCCATAAAAGTTTTGTTCTTCTGATTCTGTGTTCCTCAAGCTTCTTCCTCAGTATGTGAAGCTTCCCTCTGGGTATTTCCTATTATGTCTTCATGTGTGGGGTTGTGGTGTACCTGTCTGCTGTAAAACCATACCTGCAGGTCTGTCAGCAATCTGATTCTAGAAGAGGATCAAACCAGCAGGAACCATATCAGTTTCCATGCATACCCCCCATACGGGGGGTATGCATGGAAACTGATATGGTGATATCAGAAGGTGAAGTCCCCCTGCACTTCCTGTATCTGTGCCCTCTGTCCCACATATTTTTTCAGCCGTTACAACTGTTTAATCCATTGTTAACATGCAGTAATGTGTTTTTCCGAGCCATCTTTAAACACACCATGACCGCTGTGGATCACCAGGAAATGTGCTGCTGAGCAGAGCTGCACAATGTGTCAGAACACTGTTCAGCAACCAGCCTGAGCAGCAAAAGGAAAAAAAAAAAACGTTCTGAGTAATGCTGCTGAATGCAGATAATGTTAGCTAAATGATGACCAGGTAATCCATGCCAGGATATCATGTTAAGCTGGTTAACAAGAATGTACTAATGTTGTTGTTACCTGGTTATTTAAAGCTTGGATTAAACCCAGTGCTCTTTCATTTCTGTGCAGAGATTGTGCTCACTGTTGCTTTCCACATATTTAAAATAAATCTTTATCACCACAATAGAAAGATTAAAGAGTCGGGGGGGACATTAGACCTGAGGCCAGCAGCAGGGATGATGATTAGGGCGATGAAGATGCAGGGTCTCCTCAGGTAAGGAGGGACTATAAGAGATCTGCTGCAGGGAGAAACCAGGACGGGGTTTTACAGAAATACCAGAATCACTCTTTCACACTCCGTAATATTTGTTGTCTGTATTATAGGTAGCACAGTGAGATCTACTACTACTACTATATTTAGACATTTTATGTTTATGCCATTAAATTTAATTATTATTATTACCCTGTTACCTTATCACTTCCATTTCATTTTGTGTGCTCAGTAATAATTTTCTTACAGGAATGTTGTTTAACTGACTATTTTGTGTTCAGTGTAACCATTTGGCTCTTAATGGTCTGCTACTTACTCTGGCGATGTTCCAGGGTAATTGTGTCGACTCAACCAGAGTTTGGCAGCTACAACTTTAAATTTTGTTATTATATAGTTTAAAGAACTAAAGTCGGTTCCCTGGTGTTGAGCTGTGGTTGGCAGTGATTGTGTGTTTTTAGCCATTAAGATGAGGTGCAACTGAATGCGAGACAATGATAGAGCTCTGAAGAAGTTGTCCCCCTCACTTCTGGGATGATGGTTACAACCCTGCCTTTGGGTAAGGCACTTAACCCCAGGTTGCCTACTGATCTGCATATCGGTGCATGTGGTTGTAGTTGAAGCTGCTTTGAATCAAATTCAGTCCAGTCTAACGGAACCTGAACCAGACTGAAACCATTTTTAAAGTGTAACTAACCTCCAAATCAATTTGTTTTTTTGCTGATAAACTGTCTAAATGGGTTATTTAGGGTTCTATCTTTATGTTTGTGTGAATTTAGACATTTTTGTGTAAATTTGTTTAATTCCACGTTATTTTGCCTAAAACTGTCCCAGTGCTGCCCTCCTTCGGTTGAATGGTGGCTACAGCAGTTGAATTCTGCTGTTGGTTACAGCGGTACAACTTTACTTTTTCTCTTTCTGCTCTCAGTGAAGGCGGACGCTTTTTTGTTGTTTTTTTTTTCTTTCTCCCGCACCCTCCCTGCTCTGCTCTCTGTCCTGTTAATCTTTTTTGGAGCCTCTCTTTGTATATCCTTTGAATTGCAAATCATCGATCTGGTCAGCTGGTCTCTCAACACAACTGATCAAATTTTCTCGACGAAAAGGCAGTGTGCAGGGGAACGCCCTTGTCCCAGCGATACATTTTTCTCTGGGTACACCATGGCAGAAGTAGAGGATCGTGTGTCTGTCGATATAGTCAGTCGATGCTGAAGATGTGTACACAACTGGATTTTTGATAACAGCATTTCTGCTTTTTGGAGTTGGCGGTTCCCTGGCATATCGAGAAATTTGGAAAACGTCATTGTGAAGCTACTCGGCATGTGTGATGGAATCTGCAGAGAAAACTCAGACTGAGATGCTATGTGAGCAGAATCGGAAACTGGAAGTGATCCTTGCACAGGATCGCAGGCTGGTTGCGGTTCCTGGACTCATGAGTGAAAGGGGATAAATCTTGGAAAAGTTGCAAGCTCGGCTTGAGTGACCATGAATTTGACTATTTGGATTTGCCATTGTTATGTACCAATGAGACTTTAAAGGCAGATGGAAAATTAATGGAGTCAGCCTGACCCAAAATAATTGGTTTCTGAATCTGGCTCCCCTGTGTTGGCCTTGGAAGGCTGGCTATCTCAATTTCCTCCTGGATGTTATATGAACAATATGCTTCCTCTGCCCCTCCCTTCCCTGATGACATCTGTGCACCTGACTCAGAACTTGAATGAGGCTGGTTGATAAATACGCCATCAGTTTCAAGGACAATGGCTTCTGGGACAATGTCTCATGGACCTACTTACCGACACAGATGCTCATAGCTATAAACACCCCACCCCCCAACTTATTGCCTCCACTGGCTGCTCTTGTATTGCCCCTGTAGTAAGAAAACCTGGGTTGCATGCGATGAGCCAGGTGGCTGTGTTGCTCACTTGGACAGTCTTTGCTGGGACCCCCACCCCACAACCCCGCCCACCGTTACCCATTCCACATGTTATGATGTCTGTTGTCTGTATGTTGCTTTTTTTATGCTGAGGTTTTTTGCAGTCTCAAACTGTATTCTGTCAGGGATAAAGTGTGAAATATGATTTTTTTCCCTCCACTTACCTAATGTAGTCTTTTTTCTCATCTAATGAAAGGGCGGCCCCTCTCTGTGATAGCTGCAGTCTCAGACACCTGTCTACCCATGTCTTATGTTGTAGTTTGTTTTTTTGTTCTCTTGGATGGGCTGTACTGAAAAGTAATTTCCCCCCAGGGGACTAAAAAAGGCATTCTGATTCTGATACATTACAGCCCCATGGGTGAGTGTAAAACCATCTCACTGAAACACACACCCTGCGGTGGCGAGTCAGGAGTTGAAATAGCGAGTGCATGGTGCAGGATGAACAACTGTAGTGCTTGGGAAGAGGGAGGGGACTTGCTGCTCGCTCAGGACAGGGCAAGGTTGCAGCAGAGCTTTGGTGGCATAAAAATCTCCAAAAACACAGAAAAAGAGTTGCTAGAGGGTCTGAAAAGTCGCTAAATTTAGTGACAAAGACATTAAATTGGCAACAGTGCATCTCATCCTGACCACAGTGTGATGGAGGATAGAGATGATCTGGGGCTTTTTGTGGCTGACCAGAACATCAGCAGGGGATTGGCTAAGAGGCAGTGGTGATGTTATGCTATCTGTGTTGCAGGACAGAGAGTCATCAAGAGCCACGCCCACACTGCTGAGAAGGGGCTCTGTGCCTGCAATGGTTCAGATGCGAGGCGCCCCCTGTGGCTGCACCAGGTAATGTGGATGACACGCTTCAACCAGTTCCCTCTTCTGAGTCGTCTCCATCAACACTGTAGTCAATGTTTTCTGGAAGAGCCTCTGGTTCTGTATGTCGTTGCAGTGGTCGCAGCACTCCCAAACTGCTGAGGAAGAACAGTGTCCAGCGGCCCTCAGAACCCCGGGGGTCCGGCTCATCGACAGCTCCTCCACGCTCCTCCAGCCTCTTCTGCAGAGTCCTGGCAAAGTCGAGGAGGAAGAGCTGCCCTCTCCTGCCCCGGCCCAACCTGGACACGAGCGCCGACAACACCGCCTTCCAGCCCGATTAGACGGCCACATCATCGGCTGAACCCCAGAAACAAGCTCAGATTTTAGTGTCTTTTGCTTTAATCAGGATCCTGCAGCGACGTTAAACCCTGAGGAGATAAGGAGACACGGTGAAGCCCCCCCAGGCCCAGGGAACGGGATCTTCCCTGGACCCTGGCTCTGATCCCGGTTCTAATCCCAGGTCTGATCCCAGGTCCGATCCCGGGTTTTCTTATATTGGTTAGGGAACACAAAGCCTGACCAGGAAAGACCTCGTCCCACAAAGTCCAGGTCCTGGTGGACTCTAACCATCATCCAGGACAAAGTCAGAGCGTTCAAGACCCAAGTTAACAGGTCCGAGTCCACGAGAAGTCATGAAGCGAGTACCCGAGGAAACGCCCACTGTCTCAGGTCCGACTCCAGCCTGAACCTAGACCGACCCAAGTCTACCGGTCCTCAACTAGAACCACTGATTCTGAAGAACCCAAAGAGTTATCAGAACTCCTGCTGCAGATCTGAACCCGTTAGACCCGTCTGTGGCTGGAACTGGACCTTGGTTCTGGTACAGAGACAAATTGATAACACAAGAGGACAATCTGATTGTTTCCATCTGGGTCCTTTATTCTCACAATAAATCATCAGTCACAGTCTGGTCCGGTCCAATAAAACTCAGGTGCAGAAATGGGTTTGGACTTTCACACAGAATTTCATCTGTACCGGTTCTGTCCAAAACAACGTTTTTCATGTGGGCTGTGTCATGTTCTAAACATACAAATAAAGATGCATTCAAATAAATCATTAAAATATGAAATGATCCCATCTGATTCCAGGTTCTGGTTTGATCAGTTTGGAATCAAAGTGCAAAGCTTCCAGTTAAAGTGTCGTCACAAATAAAGAAATGTTCCTGAGGTTCGGTCAGTTGATCCGGTCAGGGTTAATGAGCAGCACCAGTCACTTCACATCAGGATCCCAGCGACATTCCAAGAAAGGAAGAATAAAATAAACATCCTGTTGGTTCAAAAATAAAAACGAGTTTTTTAAAAAGAAAGTTTCACGGAAATCAGACAGAACCAATGAGGCGGCAGCGACCCGATCCAAGCTGATGATCGGAACCAACTTTACATCCAGGATCTCAGCGACGTTCCAAGAAAGAGAAAAAAGCCAGTCTCCTTTTAGTCAGATCAAAACAATAAAAGAATGAAAAAATTTCCTGAAATAAAGAAATTAAACATCAGAGAACTGATGAGGTAGCAGGAAATGACAAGAAATCCTCTCTTCTGTTTGGCTTGTTAATTGATGACATGAAGAGGAGGAGTTATTTCCCAAAGTGAGGTTCCCCTCCGGTTCTTCTATGTCTTCACGTCTGGAACACAGGAAGATCTGATCAATTCAGTTCAGTTTATTTCTATAGCGCCAATCTACAACAAATGTCATCTCGAGGCATTCATTTCAATTCAATCACACATACAATCCAACTGATCCAAGTTATCAAACAGTACAGCAAGCTCAATTTATAAAATGGTAAATGGTCTGTGCTTATACAGAGCTTTATCAAGTCCAGAGGATGCCAAAGCGCTTCACACTACATTCACCCATTCACTCACACTGATGGTGGCGAGCTACTGGATTGAAGCCACAGCTGCCCTGAGCCAGTCTGACAGAAGCGAGGCTACCATGCACCGGTACTATCGGGGCCTCTAACTGCCACCATCAGGCAAGATGGGTGAAGTGTCTTGCCCTTGAACCAGCAATCCACTCCCACCACTGTCACCAACCATTGCCCCAAGTAGTTTAAAAAGTTTCTATCAAAGGAAACCCAGCAGAGCAGTGTCTGAAACTGTCACAAGTTCCACCTAATGATACCTGGTTCCACCTAATAACCTTAGCAGCTCTTCTTTTAGGCTCTTAATTCCAGGAATCTGACTGAATTTATTAGTCTTCCAAAATGCTGACAACCCAGGGTCCAAACTAGGAGGCTGAACCTCTGTGTAGCTTTTGTACTAACCTCCCCCCCATTACCCCATTAAGACAATGTCTTGTCCATGGCCAAAACCAAATGGAATAAAGATTAACGTAAAAGGAATAAATCATGAAACTCTCATAAAAATAGCCTAAATGCAGCCTTTAATGTTATCTTAGACTCAACTGGCTTTACAAATAGAATCCACAATCCTACCCACTGCTGTCGTCATACTTTAGACCTTGTGATGACATATGGCATTGAGTCTGAAGAAATAACAGTACTTCCCCATAACCTTGTGTTGTCTGACCAGTTTTCTAAAAAAAAAAAAAAAACAACCTCTGAGTTTATTTTAACTGAGGAACTTTTATTATACTAGATCTGCTGTAAACATTTTAAAATAATCTGTTCCATGTTTAATTTCCTCAGAATCTCAGACAGTAGAAGGCAGCAGTTTAACCTCCAGCCCTTCTCAACGTGATGTTCTTGTTCATAGAGTTTCTTCCTCATTCCGTGTGGCATTAGATAATGTCGCCCCCTTAAAAAAAGAAGGTAGCTATCCATAGGAGGTTGGCTCCTTGGTTTAATTCAGAGCTGCATACTTTGAAGCAGAACACTAGGAAATTTGAGAGAAATGGCGCTCTACACATCTAGAGGAGTCCTAGATGTGTAGAGCGTGGAAAAATAGTCTACCACTGTACAAAAAGACCCTTCACCAAGATAGAATATTGTATTTTTCATCAATAATAGTGGAGAATAAGAATAATCCCAGGTTTCTTTTTAGGACCCATGGAACCAGCTTCCAGTTTTAGTCCCAGACACCCCGTCTACTTTAGTCACTGAGGCAGACACCCTGCACTCAGAAAAAGAAAGTTCTCTTATTTCAAATGTCCCATTTCTACATATTGAAATAAATTTTGTAGGAGTAACACCAATAATCTCTGTGTTGTCAACTTAAAATGCTACAGTGTACTAGTTACTTGATTTATTGCCGTTTAGCTAAAATCTAGTGCAAATATGGCATAAGATCTCTGAAACTACTGTGACGTAACGACACAGGAGAAGAAGAGATCACAATGAGGACAGAAGAAGAGCAATGCTAAAGGTATGTTGTAATCAAATGTCATCCCATAACATGAATAAAAGTTGTTTTCCATTAAAAATCTGGACACCATTTAGTCTGTTAATAACTATTATGATTGCAAACAGCTACCTTAATCCAACTATTGCTCCGGTTTAGTCCTGTCTTCTGCAACTTCTGTCTTTTAAATGGAGATATCTGTTGCCAGTTGTCATATATTTATTACTTATTTTGAAGTTGCTCGTGTGTTAGAAAAGATACAATGTGGGTCTGAATTAGTCTGGTCAGAGTATTCATATTTAGTTATTAAAGGAAGGGTCAGTAGCCCGTGTAGACTGAAATGTCTTCTTTCTGCTGCATGTAGCAGGGAGCTAGATTTGTTATGCTAAGCAGTTATTTGATGCATACTGTCAGCATTACTCTACTGCTTGGTTCTTTCAGCACTTTGAAAACTAAATAACTGTTTTAGTTGTTATGGTTTATTGCATGTAATTTACTGTAAAAGCCAACGTCAACCAGTGGAAAATGTAGTAAATTATTTCTTTATCTCCTTTAAAGGTTGAAGCTCCATTATTAACGAAGGTTACCTTTAACCGTGCAAGTCAAGCTGGATCAACCTTTTATACTGATGTGGAAACTAACTTTATGACTGTGGGTCAGAGGCAGATATAACAGACTGACCCACACTGAAATAAATAAAGAGCTCAATGTTGAAAACAACGACAACGACAGGTGTGTCAACTCACCTGTTGGAGGTGAAGCGATCAGAACTCTGAAGGTTCTGGTTTATTCCCACCCGGATGCTCACCTGAAACAGCAAAGACATTTAAGGTGAACCCAGGATGACATCACAGCATTTGGTCTAATCACAATCCAAGCAGTCAGTCAGGTCTGACTGTTAGCTCACGGCCTGGTGCTAGCGGGTCAGAACCAGGTTCTGATCAGGGCGCCACGTAGTGTCGGGCCTGCTGCGTCAGACTGGCCTGGTCCTCGGTTCTGCCAAACATCACCACCTGCAGCTCGCCGCTCACCTGCACAAACGCACAGCTGAGTCAGAGAGGATCAACAGAATCTGGGTCTGGTTCTGAACCCGTTCTGGTTGTTACCTCGAATGGGTTGGACCTGCTGGCTGGACAGTCAGGTGAGCCCTGGTTCTGGGTGGGACCATGCTGCTGGGCCCACCACACCTCCAGCTGCTCGTCCAACGGAAAGCACTCAAAGTCATCACAAGACGGGACGAGACGGGCCTGAGCGGGAACCGCTGAGCTGGACGGGCCCTGGACCTTCTGCTGGCCCGAACCGGAACCAGAACCAGAGCTGGACCCGTTCTGACTCTGTAGGATGGAGCTCAGCAGGCTCTCACCGTGTATCTGCAGGTTAGAGGTCAAGAAACTCTGCTGACTGAGGTTCTGATTGAGAGAACCTGGTTCTGAAGGCTTGTTACAGTAAAGCCGATACAGGTCACATGTTGCTGAATAACGAGGTCTGGACCGGGCTTCAGGGTGGAACCGGACCGAGTCCAGATCATCCAGTCCGTCTGGAGCACAACATTCCCAGAAGATCCAGGAAGCTGAAAGTCAGTCATTAATACTGCTTCCTGTTTCCAGTGGCAGCGTTGACGCCAGCAGGTTTCCATGGTGACAAAGGTCCAACATCACACTACCTCCAGGGGGAGCTCTGGAGATGCCAGGTTCTCACATACATCAGTTCGGCTGCAGCAGCAGTTCCTCATTCTGACGTTAAAAAAGACGGGAAAAGAACCGGCTTGGGTTCTGGTGTTCAGACCACTTTTGGTGTGAGCGCGGATCTGGTGTCAGACTGGTTCTGGTGTTTAGATCAGTTCTGGTGTTCAGACTGGACCTGGTGTTTAACCGGTTCTCTGGTGTTCAGACTGGTTCTCTGGTGTCAGACCGGTTGTGATCCAGCGGGTTCCTCCCACAGAGTTTAGCTCTGAGTTGGTTTCGGTGTGTGTGTTTGCACATGCTCAGTGTGTTCTGTGTCAGACTGACCTCAGAGCTGCAGCTGGACTGTTGGCTGTCAGGATCACTGCTCCTCTCACCTCCTGTCAGGTTCATCATCAGTCTGGAGCAGGCTGCCACCTGGAGCACACACACACACACACACACAGACTCAGCCTGAGCTTCTACGAGCTGACCACCAGGGGAACTCGGCTCACCTCCTCCTGGCAGTCGGGGACCTTCAGCGGCGTCGGTGTCTCTGGTGCCGAGGGGAACAGCGCTCTGATCTGCTCCGTCCTGAACGGACCAATCAGGAGTTAGGGTCAGGAGTCACAAGGAGGAGGTGAAGGTGAGAAAGGCAGGAGACCGACCTGGAGCTCAAACTGCAGTGAAGGCAGCAGACGTTCTGATGTTTGAGGGAGCAGAGAGGGGTGGAGGTGAGCGCCGGACGCTGGAAGCTCAGCTCCTCAGCAGCACTCAGGCTGAACACCTGAGACAGGTAGACACTGAGACGGTCTGTGGACACTTGGACATGTCTGCTCTGTCTGTGGTCGGCTGTACCTCAGCTGGGGAGAAGACTGCTGCTTCCATCATGCTGCTTCTTTCCCAGGAGGAGGAGGAGTCCAGGAAGGAGGCTCCTTCATCAGTCTTCATCAGCTGCTCCTTCACACCTGGAACCTGGAGAAGACAGCAGCTGACTCACCTGTCCTGGTCAAAGTGGGACCAGCCATGGTCTGGTGTCTTACGTAGCTCCTGCTCAGGTCTATGACAGACGGGGAGTCATCTCTGAGGAGCGGTGGGTCTGGGGAGGGATGTGAGGTCATTTCCTGGTAGCTCCAGGCCTCCAGGTTCTGAGAGGAGCAGGATCTCTGTTTAGATCAGAGGAAACAGAGAAACAGTCAGGAGGGTTCCAGGTGAGAGCCTGACAGTCAGAGCTGAGGGTTTAACAAACGGAAACAAAGATGGAGGAGGTTCCAGGTGAGAGCCTGGCACTTCCACACCAAGCTGAGGAACCGTTACCACGTCCATCAGGTCTGTGGAGGCTCCCTGCCGGCACCCTGAACAGGAGGCGGGGGCCCAGGTGGAGCACAGGTGGGCGGAGCTTCTGTGTGGTCTGCAGGTGCTCTGATTGGAGGAGAAGCTGGACTCGTCTTTGATGGTGGACAGACTGTCGGCCTGCAGGGAGACAAATCAGCGTCAGTGTCCTCGCCGACCACAGTCGACCCTGCTGTGGGGTGGGGGGGGGGACCTTGGTGTGGGCTCTGCGGGACGCCTGGTTCCTGGTCGCAGGTCTGGAGGCGGAGCTAGAGCCGTGAAGCTGCAGGAAGTGCAGGTATCCCTCCTTCTCCACCTTCCTCTTCAAGGTGGAGTTCCAGTGATTTTTAATGGAGTTATCCGTCCTGGAAGACACGGCAGCGACATCGGAGACACACGTGGACGCAGGCGCACGTACCTGCAGACAGGTGAACCCACCTGAGAGCAGGTGAACCCACCTGAGAGCAGGTGTATGGAACTGTAATGTAATTCAGCTGATTATGACACCAGGCAGAAAGTTTTGGGTACTTTCTGGAGAAAGTTCTCCCTCTCACTCCGGGAATTTGAACATCGATGTACGTACCTGCCAGGTAGGAGTTTGGAGATGTCGGCCCAGCGGTTGCCTAGCAACCGGTGGGCCTGGCACACCACCCGGTCCTCCTCGGCCGTCCAGCTGCTCTTCTTCACCGCGGGGTTCAGGTGGTTGTGCCAGCGCTCCCGACACTGCTTCCCGTTCCGAGTGTGCAGGTGTTTGGCGATGAGCGACCAGCGCTTCACGCCGTACTTCTGGACCAGCTCCATGACCTAAACAGGAAGTGACTTCAGTCAGAGGGGGAGGGGGTGGCTCTGAGCAGCGGCTGTTAACCGTCCTTACCCGCCGGTCCTCCTCCTGAGTCCAGGGACCTTTGACCAGCTCTGGGTTCTTGATCTGCTGCCAGCGTCTCTGACACTGCACCTCTGACCTCTGACCCTAACAGAGAGAGAGAGAGCGCCCCCCGCTGGTCAGCACAGAGCTCTGAGCTCCACCCCTGATCTCCGGCTGAAACGCTCACCCTGAAGGACAGAGCCACCGAGGACCAGCTGCTGGAGCCGCACTCCTTCACCAGGCGCCGCAGCAGCTCGTCCTGAGGGGCACAGCAGAGTCTTCATCAGCATCATCATCATCAGAACCATGAGCATCATCATCATCAAGCTTTGGGCACACTCAGCCTCAGAGGTCAGTCAGGCTTGCCTCCTCTTTGGTCCATCCAGGCTTCTGTAGAGACACTCTGGAGAACCTTTTGACCCGTCTGGACCGACTCTTGGAACTGAAACAGAAGACTGGAGTCAGTCAGCAGAACACCAATTCAGAACCAGTCAGTGGACCTGGCTGTGTGTCTGGGGACGGGCCGGGGGACGGGCCAGGGGACAGCCAGGGGGACGGGCTGTGGGAGAGGCTGATGGACAGCCAGGGGGACGGGTGCAGGTGTGTTTCCTACCTGGTTCTGTGGCTCCAGCTGCTCATCTCTGCCTCTAAGATCTGGTTCTGCCAAATAACCGGGCCGTGATCAGCTGCTGAACCTGCACAACTTAGAACCGGTTCAGAGATCCTGATGAAAAAGGTTCCGATGAACTGAATCAGTTCATTTGGACTTTGAACAGAATGATTCCTGAACTGATTCGGTTCACTGATTCATTTTAGGTGAGCTTTCGGCTCCTGTGAGGACCGAGCAGAACTGATTCATGGACACAGCAGAACCGATAACTAATCCAGGTGTTCTGGCTCAGATTTGACAGAAACTCCGTTCTGATCCGGGTTAAATTCAACTTATGACACATGAACATTGACCGGATTTGTGAAATGGGTCCAAAGATTCGGACAGAACCCGCTCAAACGGCGACAGTTAGCCTAACCGGTTAGCTCTAGTTAGCCGTTAAATTGGGCCGTTAAAGTCCCACTGACACCGATCAGACCGCTACAGCAGCAGGTAACCGACCCAAACCTCTGCTATGTTCCGACCCAGGCCCGATCAAACACCTGGTACCGTCTGGTTCCACAGAACTTACCGGAACAACCAACGGTCGGAGCGGAGGAGCGCAGGGCTTCAACGGTTTGAGTTCGGGGCTGAACGGACTACAGCTGCCCTCTGATTGGACAGGAACGAACCGTGACGTCACAAGCCACTCCCATTAAGTCGACAGAAAAGTGTTAACCGAAAATCTGGAAATTTCTGATATCTGGTTGCAACTTTCTGCTCTGGGTGAGATTTTAGTTCTAGTTCTGCTGAAATTAAAGCTGGTTTATTAGGAAAAATAAATAAAATAATAAAATAAATCTGACAGCAACGTTAACAGAAAGCATAATGGGAATTCACCAACATGGACCAGAAAAACAATTAATGGCGGAAATTATTCAATAAAAGGTACATGGATGAAAAAAATATATAAACAAATAAAAAATAAATAAATAAAACTCAAAATACACACATTTAACAAAATATAACATAACCAATTAATTTTAATCATTACATGGTTAACTTAGAATCAGCTTTATTGCCCAAAATTGTGTTTCAGTAGCACGAAATTTGACTTTGCGTCCAGTGTACAGACAACACACACACACACACACACACACACACACACACACACACACACTTAAATACATAGAGAGACAGAGAGAGAGAGAGTACTTTATATATATATATATATATATATATATATATATATATATATATATATATATATATATATATATATATATATATATTCCAACAGATCCAAGTTCCAAACCCAAGTATGGAAGGTGAAGACCACAGTGGTGCCTGTGGTCATCGGGGCCCTCGGGGCAGTCACCCCCAAACTGGAGCAGTGGCTAAAACAGATCCCAGGAACAACGTCAGACATCTCAGTCCAGAAATGCGCAGTTCTCGGCACAGCCAAGATACTACGCAGAACCCTCAAGCTCCCAGGCCTCTGGTAGAGGACCCGAGCTCAGAGGTTGAGAAAGACCACCCGTGGAGGGTGAGAAGGGAATTTATATATATATATATATATATATATATATATATATATATATATATATATATATATATATATATATATATATATATGTGTGTGTGTGTGTGTGTGTGTGTGTGAGGAAAACAGGAGGGGTTATTGTGACAGTGGAAATATGATTATTTTATTTAATTTTACAGTGCAGTATATAAATTAACTGAAAGCCCAAATAACATAATATAAATTTATGAGCGTAACAATATAGAAACCCGAAAGAGAAAATAAAATAACATCGTAGTTGAGTAGTAAAATAATAGACATAATAAATAAATAAATAAATAAATAAATAAATAAATAAATAAATAAATATTGTGTCCATAGGTAAAATGGTTGCTCCACCCGATACTCAGTTTCCCATGTGCCTTTGCGGGATGACGCAGAAGCAGAATCCCGCTCGTTGCGCAGAGTTCCCAGCATGCTTTTCATCGGGCCGAGAAGAAGAGGCGTAATGACGCCGTCCGCTGGCGGTTAATGAGCTAAATCTGGTCATATTTGCTGATTAATCTGCTGATATTGGAGGACGGAGCTCTGAAGCATCTGCTGCTGAAGGTTGAGCTCCTCATGGTTCTCCGGAGAACCTGGCTCCAGGAGAACCCAGCAAGCTAGCTGATTGTTGGTGAGTTGCTGCCGGAATTGCCGTCGCCATTAAAGATGCTCGGGTCGCTGAAACGGGTCAGAACCAAACCGAAACGCGGTATTAACATCTTTGGAATCAGTACCAACCGAGCGGTTTGTTCTAACTCCAGCTAGAGGGTTCTAGTGGGGGAACATCCACTGGTTCATGCCGTTCTTAAGCCTGGTTAGCCCGTTAGCTGCTGCGGCTAACCGCCTTAGCAGCAGCGCTGCTGGGTTCGGTTAAGGACCGGAGGCTCCAGAACCCGAACCCAGGCATTAAATATCAGACATAGAGAACCCGAATCCCAACATTAAACATGCCTTCAGAGCAGTTTTACCTCTGAAAACTTAAACCTTGGAGCAGAAGGGGGCTAACCCTGGTGTTGAACCTGCTAGCTGCTGCTAACGGCGGCTGCTGCCTAGCAGCAAATAACCCACAACCAGGGAAGTTAAAACACCGGGATCTGAGGTCATTAGCGACCACCTGGAAACACTGCTAACCAGAGGAGCTGTCTCTCCAGACTGAGTCCTCTTGACCAGCTGGTCTTCAGCAGGTCAGTGTTGTCAGGTCAGCTGCTCAGGAACCACCTGCAGCGGACAGGTTGGTGCTTAATGTCCCGGTGCTGGACGGGTCGCTCTACAGATGCTTATATTTGGGTGTTTCTGTAGGATTTTCTCCAGGTGTTCTGAAGTCTTATGAATATGGAAGCGTCTCCTCTAGAACCGCGTTTAGCAGGCTTCCTGGTTCTCTGTTCCTCCCCAGGTGTTCCTGCTGTCAACCTCAGGATTCCAGCATGTAATTATGGAAATAGTCCTGTGAGGTTCCTGAATATTCCTCTTTAGTTTATGTAGTTCTTCTCCAGGTTTCATGTTCTGAACTGAAGCGTGTTGTAAAATCAAGAAAAAAATGACACTAATTTCTTTGACACTGAATGTTGGGGGAAAAACACGGATGGTTCTGGCGTTATTTTAGGTCAGAAGAATGGGTCCCTGGAATGTTTTTGGAAGAGCTTCACTTAATGATATTCATGCAATATTTGGTTTCGGTTCTCTTGAAATCTTGGACGCTGTTTGAGAAAATATCTTTGATCCCATCAGGAATCCTGCCGCTCCGTGTGACCCGGTTTGTTTGTTGAACAAGTTTCCCAGTGTCCTGTAAATGAAGGCTTTGTGTGGAAAGATGATTGATTGTAATGTTCTGAGTCGTGTCGGGAGATTAATCGGGGCTGCATTTCTGAGGAATACGTCTTCTGTGGCTTAATATTGAGTTGTTTTAAATGAACCATTAGGAAGCGTTGGCGTCTTCCTGCTCTGGATTCCCAGTAAACAGACTGGTTTCCATCTGTTTACTGGGTTCGGATATCATCCCCACCTGCCTGGAGCTGCAGTGATTCAGCAGGTCAGCCCTCTGTCCCTCTGTGTGCTGCAGGTTAAGCCGGTCACCATGGCGACAGACGTGGGCTCGCCGCAGCGCTTCTTCCACATGCCGCGCTTCCAGCACCAGGCGCCGCGGCAGGTGTTCTACAAGCGGCCCGACTTCGCGCAGCAGCAGGCCATGCAGCAGCTCACCTTCGATGGGAAGCGCATGAGGAAGGCCGTGAACCGCAAGACCATCGATTACAATCCGTCTGTCATCAGATACCTGGAGGTACTGCCCCACGCCATGATCAGAACCGGTTCTGACCCGGCAGACGGATGTTTCACCGCTGTGTGTCCATCTCTTTGCAGAACCGTCTGTGGCAGCGGGACCACCGGGACTTCAGAGCTATTCAGCCTGACGCCGGCTGCTACAACGACGTGAGTCCAAACCACTGGTTCTGGTACCCGGCTGAGGCCCGGAACATGTGGGTCTGAACCCGACTCTGTGTGTTGTTTCTGCAGCTGGTTCCCCCTCTCGGCATGCTGAACAACCCCATGAACGCCGTTACCACCAAGTTCGTCCGGACCTCCACCAACAAAGTCAAGTGTCCCGTCTTCGTCATCAGGGTGAGAAGACACCGCTCTGCCGCATCACTTCCTGTCCATGTTCAGGTTTGACTCTAACTGGGTCTCCTGGTTCTGTCTGTAGTGGACCCCTGAGGGCCGCCGGCTGGTGACCGGAGCCTCCAGTGGAGAGTTCACTCTGTGGAACGGACTCACCTTCAACTTCGAGACCATCCTGCAGGTAAAGGTCCGCAGACGGAGGTTCTGTTCGACCCGCCAGAACCGGGTGGCAGGCTGAGGGGATCGAGCTTCCATTTAGTCACTCTCTGCCAGTCCAAACATTCTTCACAGCCTTTAATCAGATCAGTCGGATCTTTGAGAAACCGGTTCCTTCCAGGGGAAGTTCAGCCCGTCTGGCGGTCTGTGGAGCGTATGTCCCCCTGTCCTCGGAACACAGTGGGAAAGGATGGGAATAGTTTTCCCATTTCCAGATCTTAATGAAAGGAAACTAGAACTGGCTGGAACATGGATATATGTCACTGGATTGGATGACGCCTGTTAGCTGCTATCACTAGCGACGTCCACCAGCACACGCCATTACTCTGCATTGAGTCATGTCCACAAAACCAGACTGTTCCCATGCGGGGTGGCCAGGAATATGCCACACACACGTTTATAGTGCCCTGACTTCTAATCTGATTTCTGTAAAGTACGTCTTAAACTAAAGTTGAGAAAACTGCTGATGTGTTGATCCGTAAAATATGTGTTCTACCTGGATATGAATCTATAAACAGTTTGGTTTCTGTCAAGATGCAAGAAAGGACTGAGCAAATTTCTTTTTTAATATCAGGCAATGATTTAGTTTACATAATTGCCGCTGTAGGAGACAGTTTGATACATACTGTTGGAAAGATTTCACCTTATTTGATGACTATCATATTGTCTCGTGCTACAAACGAACAAGACTTTTAGTCCAGTTTTAGTCATTTATTGAACTTTCAGAAACAGCGGCCACAGCAAAGAGAAAACGGCTCTAAACCAATCAAAACCACTCCTACTCTTCTTTTATCGCTCTCTGCGTTAGCTTTACTTGGCACGAACGCCCGTTGCCGTGGCAACCGACCAACGACAGCTCCGCCAGCCGACAGAGCAGAGATATTGTTCAAGTGTATCAGGATTTGGCACCAAAAAGCACAAACATTTCCCACAGAGACCAGAACATTGTCTTTTACAGCTATATGTTTTCAGGCTTCGTGTTTATTTTCTGATTAAGTGGTCGCCTGAACACAGCGGAGCTTGATTAGAGCTTGATTAGCTCATTTAAACAGCTGCTCTACTGATGATCTGTCAGAGAGCTGGGGGTTGTTTTATTTTGGTGTTAACTGAACAGAAACACGTCGGACTGCTGCACATCTGCATGTTATGGTTGTCAAAGTCAGGCTAGCATAACTCACCTACTTCCCTCTCCTTCACTATTGTTTTAAAAGTTTTTACTGACGTGTGAAATGTGACGCCCTCAGACCTTGTTTTCTAGCTGTGGTCATGTTGACAGTTAATACCAAAATACTGCTTCCCTCTTTCAGAATGTCTGCGTGATTTTTGTCATTTTCCCAACTTGATACGTTGAAGCGGTGCATATGTGTCACACGCTAGTCACGTGACACATACATCGATGGTCTGGAATGAGACCAGACCCTCTGGTTCTGCTTCTCAGCGGCTCCATCAGTGACCACAGACAGTTCTCAAAGTGTCGAGTCTGACTCAGAACATCCAGGGCCTTGTGTTCACCGAGCGACCCGGATTAGGTCCGTATGCTATTCTGTGTGTTTGTATCGTAAAGGCGGCCCATAGAACCGACCCGTTCCTGGGCCTTCTTCAGTTGTAGGTCCAGAGGTCAGTGGTACGTTCCAGTTAAGGCGGAGCTACTGGTGTCACACAGTTCATTGATTTGTTGACAGAAAAACGTTTAATCCACCTGGAAACACTCCTGAATACGCCAGATCATAAAATAGTGACCTGACCCTTACCGCTCAGTGGAACCGAGGGATACGAGAACCCGGAGGAACACCTGTTAGAACCTCCAGAGAACAACGCTGGGCCCAGATGGGGTGGAAGCTTCCAGAACTTCCTGGTTCTTCCTGGCTCATCTGTCAGGAAATGGAACCAAAACGGGTTGGTTCAGAACCTAAGGAGAGGTTCTCCACAGTCCTCTCTGTGGTTCTGATGCGTTCAGGCTGAGATGGTACCTGAAACACCTGAGGTCCCAGAGACCAGTAATACCTCGAACCCGTAGTGGGCACTGCTAACTAAACAGCTAGCAGCGCTAATACTAAAGAGCTAATCAGAAACATTAGCTCTGCTAATGCTAAAGCGCTCTTCCAACATGGTGGACACTAATGCTGGAGCAGTAATCAGAGTAGAATAGAAATATCCTTTATTGTCCCTCAATTTGGAAATTTCTCTGCAACAACAGCAAAGTGACAGAAAATTAAAGCAAGTAGATTCACACAAGGTGGAATATAAAATATATAAAAGCAGAATAAAGAATAAATTCAACCATGTTGACACACATGAGCAACAGCATAGTATATCGCCCTCTACAGGATCAGATCTGTCATTACACCTTCCTGTATGGTTTGTCTTCAGGAAGCGATTCTCCGGATCAGACATTTCTCTGATGGTTTCAGTTTCACAGTTGCTGATTTAGCCTAACTGACCACAGCTGGGCTTCGGTCAGAAAGCACACAGGACATGGGTAGATTTCAAACTGTTTACTGTAGAACTACAGCAATGCATTTTGGGTACAGACTAAACATTAGCTGCACCACATCGCAGGTGGAGAACGTGAGGAGCATCTGTTTTGGGATTGCTGTGTACAAGAGTATTCTGGAAGGATCTGACAAACTTTTCATCAAAAAGATGAGAAAATTATTTTAACAACTGAGCCTGTTTTATTTGGATGGAAAATGTGACCTTAGTGATACAGAAATTTTATGTTACCTTATTTATAATTTACGGTAAATATCATATTCACACCTTCAAACATCTGCAACAAAAACCTAATTTCCAGAGTTTACAATCTTCAATAATATATATAACTCTAATCAAGTTTAAAAGCTAAACGCATTCGATATCCCATCATAATTTACATGTTCCATAACGTCCTTAGATACTGTATTTATGTTTATATCTTGTTCTCTACTGTCTGTTTTATTTTGTTCCTGTGCTTTTCATGTTTTAAATGAAGTTATTGGTGACAAAAAGAGAACACGAGGACTCCCTTCAAAACGAGCATGAATATAAACGTCTACCTACTTGAAGGATTCCTAACAGTCGATAACCAAAACTTCAATACAGATGTTGAACTTTATTCAACTGAAAGTTTATGCAAGATCCAGGAAAATTAGCGCTTTAGAATTGGAAGAAGGAAGCTAAGTGTGCTAAACCTTTTCAGAGTTAGCTAAAACGCTAAGCTAAAAATTAGCTTCACTATTAGCGCGTTAGCAGAAGTATGCCCACCGCTGTCTGGAAGGAACCGTAGGGATAGCTATCTGGTACCAGATCCGGGTCTAGAGTATGGTTCCTCTGGGACTGCTCTGTGGGGTGAGGAGTTGGCTTCTCCCCCTCAGCAGAACCTCCAGGTAGAACCTCTAGATAGCGCCAGGAACTAGAGATATGTTTCCAGAATCCGATAGAAGCTTCTGACCTCTGACCCCTCTGTGTCTGTGCAGGCCCATGACAGCCCGGTCCGGGCCATGACCTGGTCCCACAACGACATGTGGATGCTGACGGCGGACCACAGCGGCTACGTCAAGTACTGGCAGTCCAACATGAACAACGTCAAGATGTTCCAGGCTCACAAGGAGGCCATTAGAGAAGCCAGGTTTACTCCCAATCTCCCATTCTCTGTAGCTCAGGCCAGAAGGGGGCGCTGCCACGTGCTCCCTGCGTTCTGGTTCGGTTCTGACACATGGAAGCGTCACGGCAGCGATCTGTTGTTGAATCTGTGCATGATGAGCCGTGTATGTGTTCTGAATAAAGTCATCCTGTTCTCTACACTGGGCCGGCCCGTTGGATCAATAAAGTTCTGCTAGGGTCCAATAAAGTTCTGCTAGGGTCCAATAAAGTTCTGCTAGGGTCCAATAAAGTGATCGGTGACCCTGCAGCAGCTGCTGAGGTCTAAATAAAGCTTTCCCTTCCACACCTGCACCGTCAACACTGAATAGTGGGGACTACGTCTCCCATGATGCAGCTGGACGGCATAGAACCAGGGACCAGAACCAGGCTGATAAAAGCAGCAGGGTCAGCATTTTATTGTCCAAACTCCAACAAGTTGAGCATGAAGAGAAAAATGTTTGCAGGTTTCTCCTGGTTCTGAATCCCTGAACCCGGGTCCAGTTGGACCAGAACCTGGTTCTGAGAACTTCTGCTCACCTGTCAGCAGGTGGTCCAGCCCAGCATCATTGGTTCTCCTCTGAAGCTCCATGTTGATGTCGCCACAGAAGGTTCTGGAGGTCCAGGGATTGGGTCCAGTTGGTCTAGAACCAAGGTTCTGATCGTTTCTGGTGTATTTGGGCTCACCTCCTCTTCAGGGGTTCTGATTGGCTCAGAACCCCATGCTCCACAGGGTCCGCTGTCTTCAGTTCAGTGTTCCTGGATCTTCTGACCAACTGCCTACAGCTCCTGGACCCAACAGAACCACGCTGGTTCCACCAGAACTCAAAACCTTTCTGGTTCTGATCATTAGCTGAGTCCATTGGACAGGTTCTGGTTTCAAAGCCTCGGAGGTGATTTTATCTGAGGAGCATCATGTTCTGCTCTCCAGACAACTTTTAATCAAGGTTCAGAACCATGTCTGGACAGACAGGAACCCACTAGAACCTGCTGGTTCTGTTGGCCCTGCCTCAGCTCGGTAGCTGTAGAACCTGCTCCAGGTCAGAACTCACCATGTCCCACTTTTTCTCCTGTGGCGCCGTGAGGCACATGGAGTGGCTCAGAACTGCCAAGGGAACCGAGACGGATCTGAAAAGTGTGGTGTGAATTTTCTTTTAAAACTCCATCAGCTTCCCACAGCATGACTCTGCCACCACCACTCTGCTTGTCAGCTTGAAGCAAATTGCAGATGGGACTTCTTCTGGGTTTTTCCTCACCGTTCCTCCATGAAGGAGTCCATCGCTGATGGTTGTGCTGTGGACAGGTTGTTCCACCCAAGCTGTGCTGTGGACCTCTGCAGCTCCTTCAGAGTCACCATGGTGGCTGCTTCTCCTTGCTGTCAGTCCAGGTGGTCGTCCGCATCGCGGTAGGTCCTGGGGTGGACGTCCCAGTAGGTCTCGGGGTGGACGTCTTCGTACCGGTAGGTCTCGGGGTGGACGTCCCAGTAGGTCCCATGGTGGACGTCTTCGTACCAGTAGGTCCTGTGGTGGACGTCTTCATACCAGTAGGTCCCGGGGTGGACGTACCAGTAGGTCTCGGTAGGTCCCGGTGTGGACGTCCCAGTAGGTCTCGGGGTGGACGTCTTTGTACCGGTAGGTCTCGGGGTGGACGTCTTCGTACCGGTAGGTCCCGGGGTGGACGTCTTTGTACCGGTAGGTCTCGGGGTGGACGTACCAGTAGGTCTCGGTAGGTGTCGGAGTGGACGTCTTTGTACCGGTAGGTCTCGGGGTGGACGTCTTTGTACCGGTAGGTCTCGGGGTGGACGTACCAGTAGGTCTCGGTAGGTCTCGGGGTGGACGTACCAGTAGGTCTCGGTAGGTGTCGGAGTGGACGTCTTTGTACCAGTAGGTCTCGGGGTGGACGTACCAGTAGGTCTCGGTAGGTCTCGGGGTGGACGTACCAGTAGGTCTCGGGGTGGACGTACCAGTAGGTGTCGGAGTGGACGTCTTTGTACCAGTAGGTCTCGGGTGGACGTCTTTGTACCGGTAGGTCTCGGGGTGGACGTACCAGTAGGTCTCGGTAGGTCTCGGGGTGGACGTACCAGTAGGTGTCGGAGTGGACGTCTTTGTACCGGTAGGTCTCGGGGTGGACGTACCAGTAGGTCTCGGTAGGTCTCGGGGTGGACGTACCAGTAGGTCTCGGGGTGGACGTACCAGTAGGTGTCGGAGTGGACGTCTTTGTACCGGTAGGTCTCGGGGTGGACGTACCAGTAGGTCTCAGTAGGTCTCGGGGTGGACGTACCAGTAGGTGTCGGAGTGGACGTCTTTGTACCAGTAGGTCTCGGGGTGGACGTCCTTAGAAGACAAACGGGCCCACAGCATCACACATCCCCTGCCGTGCTGGTCTACATGTTCATGTTGCAGTTCTGATCGGACCCAAATGTCCCGGGCCCGGTTAAATTTGACATCCGTGGTGGTCCAACTGGTGTGGCCCCAAACCATCATCATCGGTTGTCATGGAGATGAATGGTTGCCATGGAGACTAGGTGAACCCAAGGTGCCAGGAAGCTCTGGAGGTGTTTTCTCTCTGTGGTGGAACAGAAATATGGGCGACTGAATGTGTCGTGTCATAAATGTTCCCCCAGAAACGAGAGTGACTAAAGCTCAGGCCTGTGGGTCCTAACAGAACCGGTAATGGTTCTACAGGAGCATCAGAACCTTCCCTCTACTAACTGAAGGTTTGAGTCTGAAGCTGCTATAGCGGAGCGTCTGTCCCCCTGTCCAGAACCGGTCCAAAGAATCAGAACAATAGTAGAACCATGAATCCAGCTTCAGTTTGATCCATCAGAACAGACAGGTCCAATCAGAACCAGAACCTTTACAGTCCTTCAGAACCTTCCTGTGGCTGCTTCACCTGTTGGTCTGATCCAGTTAGGTTCAGTCCGGTCCACTGCTGTAGACAGACCACCTCCAGCCTTCAAGCTGGTTCTGATGGGTCAAACAGCGCTGGTGTCTGGAACTGGTTCTACTGGAAGGAACCAGTTCATTTCTTGGACAAAGTTCTGTTGGGTTCTGTGTGGAGATGTAAAAGGCTCTGTTCATCAGTTATGAAACAGTCCATTGGTTCTGGTCCAGTTACTGGTTTTATGAATGACTTTTAACGGGTCAGGTTCTGAATGTTGGCTTAATGTGTTTTGGATGTTCTGGTTTCGGTACCAGTGGGACTGCAGGAAGCTGGTTCTGGTTAAACCGGATTTGGATCTGCTGAAGCGCAGGTTCCTCCTCCAGACATAGAGGCTAACCAACATCTAGTAGCCGAGTCCGTTTTGGACCTTTAAAACCCGGTTCTGAGTTCAGCTGAGCAGAGTGAGCTCGGGTCGGTTCTGGACCCAGTTTAGATAATGTGACTAAAGTCGTTAACCCCCACTTGGTCCTGAAACGTTTAACGGTCCAAATGGATCAGTACAGCCCATGCAGAGAGCTTATTTTAGGGGGCCCTGGTTCCGACACGGCCTGGTTTCTCAGGTGAGATGGAGCAGGAGACTCTGGTCCAGGTTCTAATGGGACCAACCTGGACTAGAACTCTATTAGGATCCCAGACCTGAAGAGGCTGGGTTCTGTCCAAGCTGATCCCAGGTCCGATTCGGAGGAGGTCAGCTGACCTGGCGGCAGCCAATCAGGGAACAGTATTGCATGTGCGGCCTTTAGAGCGCACCACAACATGGTGAGTCCGTGGGTCCTAGGGGCCATTTCTAACCTCTGACCCCTGGAAACCGACCCGACTCACTCTGGAGTTCCTGTTAGCAGAACATCAGCATGTATGGGGGCTGAATCGGTCTGTGCTGGTACCGGAGCTGCTGATTGGTCAGAATGTTGAGGTGAACCGGATCGCTGGTCAGAATCCTGCAGGGAAGGTTCTGGTAGAACCAGGAGTGGGTCACAGCTCACTCTGCAGAACCAGAACCCAGAAACAGAATGGAGGGTTCTGATTGGTTCTGCAAAACTGGTTCAGAACCAGAGGTTCTGATGGACTTGAACCTGGTCCAGATGTGTAATTCTGCTCCTCTTCCTCCTCAGCTTCTCTCCCACTGACAACAAGTTTGCCACCTGCTCCGACGACGGCACTGTCCGGATCTGGGACTTCCTGCGCTGCCAC
This sequence comes from Anableps anableps, assembly GCA_014839685.1. Classification (NCBI taxonomy): domain Eukaryota; kingdom Metazoa; phylum Chordata; class Actinopteri; order Cyprinodontiformes; family Anablepidae; genus Anableps; species Anableps anableps. The sequence continues at coordinate 391,727 of CM026077.1, forward strand.
GAGGAGCGAATACTCCGAGGTACTGGTTCTGAAGCCATCCAAGGTGACCAGAACCGCTGCAAGACCCGCTGACTCTCTGCTGTCGTTGTCCAGGTCACGGCGCCGACGTAAAGTGTGTGGACTGGCACCCTACCAAGGGCCTGGTAGTGTCGGGCAGCAAGGACAGCCAGCAGCCCATCAAGTTCTGGGACCCCAAGACGGGTCAGAGCCTGGCTACCCTGTGAGTACCCACGCTGTCATCAGAACCAGCCCATCACACCTGCAGAACCTCACCGTGACACCTGTCCTTCCTCAGCCATGCCCACAAGAACACGGTGATGGAGGTGAAGTGGAACCTGAACGGGAACTGGCTGCTGACGGCGTCCCGGGACCACCTCTGCAAGCTCTTCGACATCCGAAACCTGAAGGAGGAGCTGCAGGTGTTCCGGGGTCACAAGAAGGAGGCCACAGGTGAGAGAGGAGGCCCGGTACCGGCCTCGGTCCTACAGGACTGACGGGTCTGGTTCACTTAGCAGCCCAGCCAAAGACCAGGCATTCAGGTTCCCCTGAGCCCAAGTTGTTCAGGTTGCCCCAGAACCAGGACCTCTGGGTCAGTCCAGAACCAAAACCTCTGGACTGACCCCGAACCAAGACCTCTGGGCCGACCCCGAACCATGACCTCTAGGCCAACCCAGAACCATGACCTCTGACCTTTGGTATCGTGTCCTCAGCGGTCGCCTGGCATCCCGTCCACGAGGGTCTATTCGCCAGCGGAGGCTCTGACGGGTCACTGCTGTTCTGGCACGCCGGGTAAGAACCAGGAAGCTGATCAGAACCAGACGGTCTTGGTACCCTGTCCTGGTGGCCATGACTGTCTCTTTTTGTGCCAGGGTGGAGAAGGAGGTGGGGGGCATGGAGATGGCCCACGAAGGGATGATCTGGAGTCTAGCCTGGCACCCTCTGGGTCACATCCTGTGTTCTGGTTCCAATGACCACACCAGGTATGCATCTTCACTGGTACCTGTACATCACCCATACAGAACCAGTACCAGGCAGGAACACAAAAGCTCTTCTCCTGGTTCTGTTCTGCAGTAAGTTCTGGACTAGGAACCGACCCGGAGACAAGATGAGGGACCGTTACAACCTGAACCTGTTGCCTGGGATGTCAGAGGACGGCGTGGAGTACGGTAAGATGCAGAGGATGAGCAGAACCAGAACCTTTGGGTCTCAGTATCTGCATCGGAATGTTCTGTTTGTGTCCAGATGATGTGGAACCCAACAGTCTGGCCACCATTCCTGGGATGGGAATCCCAGAGCAGCTGAAGGCAGCCATGGAGCAGGAGCAGAGCAGTAAGTCCTGGGGAACTGGATCAGTCTGACGATAGGGGCAGCATGTTCATCTGGAGGTCTCTGATGTTCCTCTGGTGGTCCTCTATTTGTAGGTAAAGAGGTAGCTCCAGATGTGGAGATGTCCATCCCTGGGCTGGACTGGGGCATGGACGAGGTGATGGGCCGAGACTCCAAGAAGGTTCCTCAGAAGAAGGTCCCGTACGCCAAACCGATTCCAGCGCAGTTTCAGCAGGTACACGCCCACACAAGACCATCTAGTAATGATGTCATGTAACCATGGTGACAGACTGTTGGATGTATGCCTGCAGGCCTGGGCGGAGAACAAAGTTCCCATGATGCCTCCGTCTGCAGATCTATCCAAGGATCGGAACATGGAGCAGAAGGTGGAGGGGAAAAAGAAAACCCAGGCGGAGCTGGAGCAAGAGATGGCGGCGCTGCAGTACACCAACCCCCAGCTGCTGGAGGTAAAGTGATATATTTTGATCAGCTGGATCAGAACCAGCACTGAGAAACAACAGAACCAGAACTGACACCAGTCCGTTATCTGAGGCCAAGAGAATATCATTAGTAACTTTCAGAAGTGCTGTTTCAGTGCCATGATGAGCTCTGAAGCCTGACCGAAACTCTTCAAACAGGTCATTACTTTTTAGATGCTCACACACTTGATAAGAAACTATTTTCTCAAGGAATTTAGATCAGAAAGGAAGATTAGATAGAGGTTTGTAATTTATGAAGCCATCTTGATGGAGAGAAGGTTTCTGGAGTAAAGGTTTAATTACAGCTACCTTAAAAGTTTGTGGTTCTGATCCATTTACTAATTGTCCAATAAAGACCTATAATGAAAATATCTCTCAGGTTTGGAGTACTCAAAATAAACTCAAAGGTTATTAAAAATGTTCATACAGGACAGGGATATGGGGAAGTACTGTTATTTCTTCACACTCAATGCCATATGTCAGCACAAGGTCTAAAGTATGACAACAACAGTGGGTAGGACTGTGGATTCTTTTTGTAAAGCCAGTTGAGTCTAAGATAGCATTAAAGGCTACATTTAGGTTAAAGTCCCCCGCTATAATGATCTAATCAGTATTTAACACTAAATCTGATTTTTTAAAAATCAGAGATCTGATCTTAAAAATTAAGAGTAAGGACCTGGTGGGTGATACAAAACAACTAACAGAAGTGAAACAAGTGATTTTAGTGCTTTGCAACAAGGATGAGGAAAACTAACAACAGCACAGAAACAAAGCAGCAGTTCTGACCCAGGTTGTGTTTCTGTTTGTCTACAGCAGATGAAGATGAGCCAAATGAACTCGGATGGGACTATGGGACCCCCACAGGGACCGGGCTCCATGCCTCCCTTTCCGGGAGCTGGGGGTTCAGGTCCTCCTGGTCAGCAGGGCTATGCTCCAAACATGCCTCATCAGCAGATACCCAACAACATGCCCCCTCCCATGGGTCCTGGAGGGATGCAGCAGTCTTTTATGCAGCCTGGACAGATGGGCCCCCCCTCTGGACCTCCATCTCATCAGGGGCCCCCTCAAGGTATGATGGGACCATCAGACATGCAAGAACCACAAAGACATCCTGGACCACCAAGACACATTGGCCCTCAAGGACCTCATGGTATGGGGCCCAGAGGGATGCAGGGCTCCCCTGGTGGGATGATGGGTCACCCCCCTCGAGGAATTGGTTTAAGGGACCCTCAAGGGCCCCCACCTCAGGGCGGAATTATGCCACCTCAAGGAAACATTATGGGGCCTCAGGGCCAAATGCAGGGTGGAATGATGGGGCCACCACCCAGGACACACGGCAACATGCCTAACAACTATGGGATGGGCAACATGCAGGGTCCCCAAGGGGGAATGCAGGGTCCTCATGGAAACATGCAGGGCCCCCATGGAAACATGCAGGGCCCCCATGGAAACATGCAGGCCCCCCATGGAAACATGCAAGGGGCTCCCGGAAACATGCAGGGTCCACATGGAAACATGCAGGGGGCTCCTGGAAACATGCAGGGGCCCCATGGAAACATGCAGGGGCCCCCATACATGCAGCACCAGGTCAGTTTGGACTGAGGTAGGATGTGGTCTAGCTTCAGGTTTCAGGTCTTCATGTGAACTGACTCTTCTTTGGTGTCTGCAGGGTCAGAACTCAGGACCTATGATGCATGGGATGGGGCCTCAGGGGCCCAACAACAAAGGTGAGTTCACATGAGATCTTTTAGGATTCTTTATCAGATCCTTCTGTCAGACCCTTCATTTGTGGCGCTACATTGTTACAGGAGACCATCGAGGGCCACCCCCTAACCACCACATGGGGCCCTCGGATCGGCAGGGTCCTGGAGGCTCAGGAGGACCAGACCAAGGTTCAGGTTCTTACTGGGGAGAAAACCAGCAGGGCCGAAGGGGCCCGCAGGACTTTGATGGAGGACAGGACTTTCATAGCCGAGGAGAGGACAGTTGGAGACCGGGGGGGCCAGGACCTGGTCCAGGGTACCAGGGCGGGGGGCACAGAGGGGGAGGGCACCGGGGCGGGGGAGGGAACTGGGGCCCTGATGAACGCTTCAGTGGGGGGGACTTCAGAGGACGGCGGGATGACAGGTGGGTGAGCGGGGTGTCGGGGGGTGGGGGCTTGGTCTGAGTTTGGCTTTGACCCGATTTAACTCCTGTTCTAGGTTCCGAGGGGGTGGGCCGGGCCGAGGGGGGCGGGGCTACGCTGAGGATTACAGCGGCCAGGAGGAGGGCTTTGACAGCGCCGAGGAGGTCAGCCGAGGCTGGGACTCAGGGGGCCGTGGTAGGCCCCCCCGAGGAGGAGGTCCACCACGGGGAGGAGGAGGTGAGGGGGCGGATCCAACCAAGACGTGATTGACCGATCCAGGACGTCTGAAATGATAACTGTCTGTCTGTGTCTCTCTCTCCCTGTCTCTTTCTGTCTATCTCTTTCTCTGTTTGTTTGTCTGTCTGTCTCTTTCTGTCTCTCTCTCTGTCTTTCTGTCTGTCTCTCTATCTGTCTCTCTCTGTCAGCATATGTTGAAAAATTTCCTTATTTTCTGTCTCAGAAAGTGAACCTCGTCTCCTCTATAGATCTATTCTGTGTAGCGAAACACTGACCTGGGGTGTGAATACTTTCTGAACTTGTGCGATATCATCGTGTTGTCTCAGGTCACGACGGGTATCGGGACGACGGTTCGTCTGCTGGTGGTCGGGAGCGTCCCTCGTCCATGCAGGGGATGGACATGGCGTCCCTGCCGCCCCGGAAGCGTCCCTGGCAGGACGGCCCGGGGACGGGAGAGCACGAGTCTCCAGATGGAGGTGAGCTGCTCCAGCTGCTCCACTTGCAACATCAGGGCCTTATTTATTTCATGCCTTCATATTATTTTTCATAGTTATTATGACTAGTATAAATATGTAACATAACATTTTTATTTTGTTTCATAAATATATATTTATTTATTACTTATATATAAGTATTAATAATAATGATATATAAAATATCATTATTACTGGTAATCATAAAAGTTTCATTTTTAACTGTGCAGTATCGTTCATTATTAATACAATATCATTTTTTTTACTTGTATAAAGGTTATTAATTAAGAGCATATTATTGCTGTTTTATCCTGTCAGCCCCATCACATCTGATTTCTCTTCATTGCTTCCATTTTATTATTTTTGGTGACTGTTTTGCTGTTGTCTCTGCAGGTGGACGTCCTCAGAGGGACGACGGCGGCGGCTACGGGCGGGGCGGGCGGGGCGGCTGGGGTCCAGGAGGAGGACCTGGAGCGGGTCTCCGGCGAGGAGGACCACCTTCCAGAGGCGGTCCGAGGGGCGGCGGGCGGGGCCGGTAGTGCCTCCGAGCGCCTCCAGACTGTTGGTCATGTGACCCAGCTCACCTGGGAGGGGCGTGGCTCACCTGGCCAGCAGGTGTATCATACTGTAGAGACTGTGTTTTGTTTCTGCAGCGTTTTCTAACAGATTTCTATGTGTTTGTGTTTTCACCGAGCTGGACAATAAAGATTCACTCTTGAACTGTTGGCACCACGGCGCCCCCTGTGGACCGCCCTAAATAATGTGTTTGATTGGTCAGAATCAGAGGACAGGTTCTGGTTCTGATCCACTGACTCCCTGTATTCATGCAGTACAATAATAAAAGAACCAGTCCACCTTCAGTCCACATGTAAGGCTCTCATACAAATACTTAGCAGGATTTGTTTCTGCTTTAAGACCAGAACCAGGATCCTGCACCAGCAGTCGGACCCTGATTGGAGGTGAACCATCAGAACCTGCCTGATGGAACGGGTTCTGGTAGGAGAATCCCAGGGTTCCTATGGAGTCTGGAAAGGGTTCAGGATGACAGCCGGTGCCAGTGGTATCATGGTTTTCACCCGCTGCTTCATCTACCACCGGGACGCTCCTCTGGGGTCGGAACCCTGGGATCCAGTCGACTCAAAAGGAACCAGAGTTGGGTTTTTCACATCTAAGCAGGAAGGTTCTGTTGGACTTTTCCATGATAAAAATGGGCCTAAACCAAGAATTCAGGAAAAGTCTAATTTTGGAAAAAAAAGCTCAATGCAGGAACTGTCCCGACCCACCAGAACCATTGAGTACGGACCCAGTCTAAGTGGTATAAACCCAGTAAAGACCCAGTCTGCTGGTAGAACCCGTTTTATTAACAAAGCTACAATCACAGTTTTTCGGGTCAAACAGTTTTTCTGAACTTTGGTCCTTCCAACGCCAGAAGCTCCTGGCAGTCAGCGTTCAGGGTTTAGTCCTGCAGAGGAATGTCTGGACCCGTCTCTGAGCTCGGTTCGGGTCAGATCGACAGGGTTCTGCCGCTCACGGTCCTCTTGAGGACGGACAGAGTCCAGCCGCCCAGAACCCGGATCCCGGCGCTGCCCCCGGGCAGCAGGGCCAGCAGGCAGCCCAGGAGGAGCGCCCCCTGCAGGCCGGCCCCCAGCGCAGTCAGCACGGTGCTGTGGAGCCCCAGGGCCGCGTACAGAGTCCCCGCCAGCGCGCACAGGTACCCCGCGGCCGCGGGAGACCGGGGCAGCCCGGACAGCAGCTTACTGGGCCCTCTCAGAACCGCCACCGCCGCCACGGCGAACAGGGAGCCCAGCGTCCAGAGCAGGGCGAACTTCCGGGCGTAGATCAGCAGCAGCGGGGCGTAGAGAGCCGAGAGTCCGAAACACAGAACCGACATGCTCACACAGAACCCGAACCCCAGCAGCCGCTGCTTCCGGGTCACACCGGGCAGGCACGGGTCCGGTTCGGCCGACCAGGGCCAGGAGGACCCGCTGCTTCCCCCGGAGCTCTGACCCGGCCACGGACTGGACCATCTACCGAACCAGCTGCCCGGTACCGCCTCCGCTTCTCCCACTTCCACCGAGGTGCTGGAGCTGGACTTGGTTCCGCCGCTCTTGGACTGGGTCAGGTACTCCTGGAGCTGCCGGTTCAGTTCGGCCATGACGGTCGGGTTCAGGACTTCTTCTCGGGGTGGGAGGTACTGGTGGAGTGCGCTGCCCCCTTCAGGTCAGAGGCAGAACCACATCAACAGAGTCACTCAGATATTCATTCGGCGAACCGAACCGAACCGAACCTTGTGGTTTCCACAGAATAAAACCCGCTTTTATTGTTTTTATTGAGATGTTATGAAAGTGAGAGAGCTGCTGGTGGTGCCTTCAGGTGCTCAACCTGCTGGAGGGGGAACCTTTGGGTCTCATCCGGTTCCGCCCGCCGTTCTGAACCGTCTCTGCAGAATGTGGTCAGTGATCCGGACCGGGAGCTCAGAGTCCTGGAGACTGGACCGCCGGTTCGGGTTGTTCTGGCCAGGATGTCTGCTCTCTCTCTCTCTCTCTCTCTCTCTCTCTCTCTCTCTCTCTCTCTCTCTCTCTCTCTCTCTCTCTCTCTCTCTCTCTCTCTCTCTCTCTCTCTCTCTCTCTCTCTCTCTCTCTCTCTCTCTCTCTCTCTCTCTCGTCCAGGTCACGTGACTCGAAGACTAGTATCAGCTGCTGGTCTAAAATTAACTCTGACAGCTGATTGGCTGCTGACCATGATCAGCCAGAACCAAATAGGGTGACTGGGTGTCATTCACAGCTCGGTTCCGAGGAGCAGCAGCAGGTAAACCAGGTTTTTATTCTTCTATCAGAACCTCAGGAAGGGTTCGGCCCAACTGATCCACAGTCAGACTGCAGGGGGCGCTCACGGGAAGGAGCGTTGAGGAACCAGCAGAGGCCAGGGGAACCTTCATCAGACGATTCCTTAGTTTTATTTCCCAGTCGGATCCATTAAACCCCAGAACCTACAAGAACCGCTTTACATATGGTTCTGAATGGAATAGAATAGAAGCAGCCTTTATTCTCCCACAGTGATACTTCAGGCGACAGGACATGGAGGTTCATACAAAGACACTATAAAATATATAAAAACTAAACCAAGAGTAATATTCAGTACAACAAGGAACACTGGAGCAGCGTTCCAGACCAGGCGGTCTGATCCCAGGAATGTGCAGCTCAGTTTGTATGAACATGTTCATCATCTGCATTTAAAAACAGACCGTTTATAAGAAGTGACAACAGAGACGTTCAGATACCTGCAGGGATGTTTCTGGAGTCCGACAGCTGAAGGATCTGTGATAACTTTGAAGCAAAACCTTTTGCTTTATGATTTCCTCCTTCAGGTCACCTGGAACTGACCTGGAACTGACCCGGAGCGCACCTGGAACTGACCGGAAACTGACCCGGAGCGCACCTGGAACTGACCCGGAGCGCACCTGGAACTGACCCGAAACTGACCCGGAGCGCACCCGAAACTGACCCGGAGCGCACCCGGAACTGACCCGAAACTGACCCGGAGCGCACCCGAAACTGACCCGGAGCTCACCTGGAACTGACCCGGAGCGCACCTGGAACTGACCGGAAACTGACCCGGAGCGCACCTGGAACTGACCCGGAGCGCACCTGGAACTAACCCGAAACTGACCCGGAGCGCACCTGGAACTGACCCGGAGCGCACCTGGAACTGACCCGGAGCGCACCTGGAACTGACCGGAAACTGACCCGGAGCGCACCTGGAACTGACCCGGAGCGCACCTGGAACTGACCCGAAACTGACCCGGAGCGCACCCGAAACTGACCCGGAGCTCACCTGGAACTGACCCGGAGCGCACCTGGAACTGACCGGAAACTGACCCGGAGTGCACTTGGAACTGACCCGGCGCGCACCGGAAACTGACCCGAAACTGACCCGGCGCACACCGGAAACTGACCCAGCGCACCGGAAACTGACCCGGAGCGCACCTGGAACTGACCGGAAACTGACCCGGCGCGCACCGGAAACTGACCCGGCGCACACCGGAAACTGACCCGAAACTGACCCGGAGCGCACCTGGAACTGACCCGGAGCGCACCTGGAACTGACCCGGAGCGCACCTGGAACTGACCGGAAACTGACCCGGAGCGCACCTGGAACTGACCCGGAGCGCACCTGGAACTGACCGGAAACTGACCCAGAGCGCACCTGGAACTGACCCGAAACTGACCCGGCGCGCACCCGAAACTGACCCGGAGCGCACCTGGAACTGACCCGGAGCGCACCTGGAACTGACCCGAAACTGACCCGGAGCGCACCTGGAACTGACCCGGAGCGCACCTGGAACTGACCCGGCGCGCACCTGGAACTGACCCGGAGCGCACCTGGAACTGACCCGAAACTGACCCGGAGCGCACCTGGAACTGACCCGGAGCGCACCTGGAACTGACCGGAAACTGACCCGGCCCGCACCTGGAACTGACCCGGAGCGCACCTGGAACTGACCCGAAACTGACCCGGAGCGCACCTGGAACTGACCCGGAGCGCACCTGGAACTGACCGGAAACTGACCCGGAGTGCACTTGGAACTGACCCGGCGCGCACCGGAAACTGACCCGAAACTGACCCGGCGCACACCGGAAACTGACCCAGCGCACCGGAAACTGACCCGGAGCGCACCTGGAACTGACCGGAAACTGACCCGGCGCGCACCGGAAACTGACCCGGCGCACACCGGAAACTGACCCGAAACTGACCCGGAGCGCACCTGGAACTGACCCGGAGCGCACCTGGAACTGACCCGGAGCGCACCTGGAACTGACCGGAAACTGACCCGGAGCGCACCTGGAACTGACCCGGAGCGCACCTGGAACTGACCGGAAACTGACCCAGAGCGCACCTGGAACTGACCCGAAACTGACCCGGCGCGCACCCGAAACTGACCCGGAGCGCACCTGGAACTGACCCGGAGCGCACCTGGAACTGACCCGAAACTGACCCGGAGCGCACCTGGAACTGACCCGGAGCGCACCTGGAACTGACCCGGCGCGCACCTGGAACTGACCCGGAGCGCACCTGGAACTGACCCGAAACTGACCCGGAGCGCACCTGGAACTGACCCGGAGCGCACCTGGAACTGACCGGAAACTGACCCGGAGCGCACCTGGAACTGACCCGGCGCGCACCTGGAACTGACCCGGAGCGCACTTGGAACTGACCCGGCGCGCACCTGGAACTGACCCAGAGCGCACCTGGAACTGACCCGGCGCGCACCTGGAACTGACCCGGAGCGCACTTGGAACTGACCCGGCGCGCACCGGAAACTGACCCGAAACTGACCCGGCGCACACCGGAAACTGACCCAGCGCACCGGAAACTGACCCGGAGCGCACCTGGAACTGACCGGAAACTGACCCGGCGCGCACCGGAAACTGACCCGGCGCACACCGGAAACTGACCCGAAACTGACCCGGCGTACACCGGAAACTGACCCAGCGCACCGGAAACTGACCCGGAGCGCACCTGGAACTGACCGGAAACTGACCCGGCGCGCACCGGAAACTGACCCGGAGCGCACCTGGAACTGACCGGAAACTGACCCGGAGCGCACCTGGAACTGACCCGGAGCGCACCTGGAACTGACCGGAAACTGACCCGGAGCGCACCTGGAACTGACCCGAAACTGACCCGGAGCGCACCTGGAACTGACCCGGAGCGCACCTGGAACTGACCGGAAACTGACCCGGAGCGCACCTGGAACTGACCCGAAACTGACCCGGAGCGCACCTGGAACTGACCCGGAGCGCACCTGGAACTGACCGGAAACTGACCCGGAGCGCACCTGGAACTGACCCGGAGCGCACCTGGAACTGACCCGAAACTGACCCGGAGCGCACCTGGAACTGACCCGAAACTGACCCGGAGCGCACCTGGAACTGACCCGGAGCGCACCTGGAACTGACCCGGAGCGCACCTGAAACTGACCCGAAACTGACCCGGAGCGCACCGGAAACTGACCCGGAGCGCACCTGGAACTGACCGGAAACTGACCCGGAGCGCACCTGGAACTGACCCGGAGCGCACCTGGAACTGACCGGAAACTGACCCGGAGCGCACCTGGAACTGACCGGAAACTGACCCGGCGCGCACCGGAAACTGACCCGGAGCGCACCTGGAACTGACCGGAAACTGACCCGGAGCGCACCTGGAACTGACCCGGAGCGCACCTGGAACTGACCGGAAACTGACCCGGAGCGCACCGGAAACTGACCCGGAGCGCACCTGGAACTGACCGGAAACTGACCCGGCGCGCACCGGAAACTGACCCGGAGCGCACCTGGAACTGACCGGAAACTGACCCGGAGCGCACCTGGAACTGACCGGAAACTGACCCGGAGTGCACTTGGAACTGACCCGGCGCGCACCGGAAACTGACCCGAAACTGACCCGGCGCACACCGGAAACTGACCCAGCGCACCGGAAACTGACCCGGAGCGCACCTGGAACTGACCGGAAACTGACCCGGCGCGCACCGGAAACTGACCCCGGCGCACACCGGAAACTGACCCGAAACTGACCCGGAGCGCACCTGGAACTGACCCGGAGCGCACCTGGAACTGACCCGGAGCGCACCTGGAACTGACCGGAAACTGACCCGGAGCGCACCTGGAACTGACCCGGAGCGCACCTGGAACTGACCGGAAACTGACCCAGAGCGCACCTGGAACTGACCCGAAACTGACCCGGCGCGCACCCGAAACTGACCCGGAGCGCACCTGGAACTGACCCGGAGCGCACCTGGAACTGACCCGAAACTGACCCGGAGCGCACCTGGAACTGACCCGGAGCGCACCTGGAACTGACCCGGCGCGCACCTGGAACTGACCCGGAGCGCACCTGGAACTGACCCGAAACTGACCCGGAGCGCACCTGGAACTGACCCGGAGCGCACCTGGAACTGACCGGAAACTGACCCGGCCCGCACCTGGAACTGACCCGGAGCGCACCTGGAACTGACCCGAAACTGACCCGGAGCGCACCTGGAACTGACCCGGAGCGCACCTGGAACTGACCGGAAACTGACCCGGAGTGCACTTGGAACTGACCCGGCGCGCACCGGAAACTGACCCGAAACTGACCCGGCGCACACCGGAAACTGACCCAGCGCACCGGAAACTGACCCGGAGCGCACCTGGAACTGACCGGAAACTGACCCGGCGCGCACCGGAAACTGACCCGGCGCACACCGGAAACTGACCCGAAACTGACCCGGAGCGCACCTGGAACTGACCCGGAGCGCACCTGGAACTGACCCGGAGCGCACCTGGAACTGACCGGAAACTGACCCGGAGCGCACCTGGAACTGACCCGGAGCGCACCTGGAACTGACCGGAAACTGACCCAGAGCGCACCTGGAACTGACCCGAAACTGACCCGGCGCGCACCCGAAACTGACCCGGAGCGCACCTGGAACTGACCCGGAGCGCACCTGGAACTGACCCGAAACTGACCCGGAGCGCACCTGGAACTGACCCGGAGCGCACCTGGAACTGACCCGGAGCGCACCTGGAACTGACCCGGAGCGCACCTGGGACTGACCCGAAACTGACCCGGAGCGCACCTGGAACTGACCCGGAGCGCACCTGGAACTGACCGGAAACTGACCCGGAGCGCACCTGGAACTGACCCGGCGCGCACCTGGAACTGACCCGGAGCGCACTTGGAACTGACCCGGCGCGCACCTGGAACTGACCCAGAGCGCACCTGGAACTGACCCGGCGCGCACCTGGAACTGACCCGGAGCGCACTTGGAACTGACCCGGCGCGCACCGGAAACTGACCCGAAACTGACCCGGCGCACACCGGAAACTGACCCAGCGCACCGGAAACTGACCCGGAGCGCACCTGGAACTGACCGGAAACTGACCCGGCGCGCACCGGAAACTGACCCGGCGCACACCGGAAACTGACCCGAAACTGACCCGGCGTACACCGGAAACTGACCCAGCGCACCGGAAACTGACCCGGAGCGCACCTGGAACTGACCGGAAACTGACCCGGCGCGCACCGGAAACTGACCCGGAGCGCACCTGGAACTGACCGGAAACTGACCCGGAGCGCACCTGGAACTGACCCGGAGCGCACCTGGAACTGACCCGGAGCGCACCTGGAACTGACCGGAAACTGACCCGGAGCGCACCTGGAACTGACCCGAAACTGACCCGGAGCGCACCTGGAACTGACCCGGAGCGCACCTGGAACTGACCGGAAACTGACCCGGAGCGCACCTGGAACTGACCCGAAACTGACCCGGAGCGCACCTGGAACTGACCCGGAGCGCACCTGGAACTGACCGGAAACTGACCCGGAGCGCACCTGGAACTGACCCGGAGCGCACCTGGAACTGACCCGAAACTGACCCGGAGCGCACCTGGAACTGACCCGGAGCGCACCTGGAACTGACCCGGAGCGCACCTGGAACTGACCCGGAGCGCACCTGGAACTGACCCGAAACTGACCCGGAGCGCACCGGAAACTGACCCGGAGCGCACCTGGAACTGACCGGAAACTGACCCGGAGCGCACCTGGAACTGACCCGGAGCGCACCTGGAACTGACCGGAAACTGACCCGGAGCGCACCTGGAACTGACCGGAAACTGACCCGGCGCGCACCGGAAACTGACCCGGAGCGCACCTGGAACTGACCGGAAACTGACCCGGAGCGCACCTGGAACTGACCCGGAGCGCACCTGGAACTGACCGGAAACTGACCCGGAGCGCACCGGAAACTGACCCGGAGCGCACCTGGAACTGACCGGAAACTGACCCGGCGCGCACCGGAAACTGACCCGGAGCGCACCTGGAACTGACCGGAAACTGACCCGGAGCGCACCTGGAACTGACCCCCGGGGGCCCTGCAGATGTCGCTGTCCCAGGTGACGCCCACGCTGTTCCTCAGCGGGGCCGACGCGCCCTTCAACGCAGCTCTGATGTCACAGAAGGGCATCACCTTGATAGTCAACGCCACGCTGAGTCACGCCTTCCCCGCCTACCCAGGCGTGGAGTGTCTGCGCGTCCCCGTCTGCGACCTGCCCTGCGAACGCCTCGGACTGCACTTCGACCGCGTGGCCGAGCGTATCCATGGCAACCAGGCAGGAGGCACGCTGGTCCACTGCGCCGCCGGGATGAGCCGCTCCCCGGCCTTGGTGATGGCGTACCTGATGCGGTTCCGGGGCGTGACGCTGTGCCAGGCTCACCGCTGGGTCCAGGAGAGCCGGCCCTTCATCCGGCTGAACGCGGGATTCTGGGAGCAGCTGCTGCGGTACGAGAGGAGGCTGTACGGCCGCAACACCGTCAGGGTGGAGCCGGAGAGGGCGGAGCCTCGCCGGGCAGCGGCCGCGCCGCAGAGCAGCTGGGTGACCTCTGTACCCAGGCCGCCTGTGGTGGCCCGCACTCCGCCGACGTCACACTCTCAGGTGATGATGTCACCACATAAGCCAAGAAGAGGATCCAGCGTGTCATCAAAGAGCGACAGAACGATGTACAAACAGCTGTGAGTGGGCGGAGCCAAGTTACCTGGACAGGTGTGGAGCAATTTGTGTTGACCTGAACAGCCTGAGGATCATCAGAACCTCCTACCTGTAACTGGATCAGAACCAGTCTGATGACAGGAAGTCTGTCTGGACAGATGTTCTGCAGAATTTCAGCTGAAATGTCAATAAATCACTTTTCACCAGAACGTCTTCCTCTTGTTCCTCACCACCACCAGCAGGGGGCAGGCTGGCCTCAGCGGAGGCGGCGTGAAAACGCTCCTCAGATGAGCCTGTTTTTCCTCGGTTCTTAAGCTACTCAGCGCAAAAATAATCATAAAGCCCCACGATATTCTGCCACCTTCATTCAGGTAACATTGTGCTGCAGCTTGTTCTACTCGTTACATATTTATGTTGCTTTTCAACGATGAGGAATAGAAAGTGAGAAAAATCAATCATGTTGATCAGAAAAGACCCTGGAGATAAATTCATTTAATCAGCAGAAAAAGAAGGAAAACGTTTCAAAACATTAAAGTTATGAGACCCAGAAACAAGACAATATTATTAATAACAGAGCTCAGGTCCTCAGCTGAGGGAGAACAACAGAAGAACCTTTCCAGAACATCTCAGGGCTCAGACCCGGTTCTGACATGGACCCGTCGCTCCTGTGAGTGTGAACCTCAGGGAGAGGACGTCCTTCTGCTCCAGGCCGGCTGTCAGCTCGGTGGGACCCAAGGAAGAGTGGTGGTCCTGGAGTTTGACCCAGCGGTTGGTGAAGGGGGGACGAGGCTGACAGAACCAGATATCCTTCTGGACCGGACCAGATGGGACCAGACCACCCGTCGCTCACCCGAAACTGACCCGAAGTTCATCTGAAACTGAGCGGAGCAGGCAGGGTTAATAATGAAGTGGCTCCGGACTTATGCAGCGCTTTTCAGGACCCTCAAAGACGCTTCACAATGAAATCAGTCACTCCCATTCACGCACTCACTCCCACGCTGACGATGGCGAGCTACTGGACTGTAGCCCCTCCGCGCCGGTCACCGGCCTCGGGACGCCGGTCACCGGCCTCGGGACGCCGGTCACCGGCCCCTCCGTGCTAAGGCAAGTTAGTGGCCTCCTTCTCACCCGCCAGCGCCGGCCGCTCTGGCGGCCAGTCATTAGTCAGATCAGTGGCCGGCTTGGGATGGATGTAGCCTCCTGCGTCAGGGATGTAGCTCCCGCTGGGTGCGCAATAGTCTGAATTTTGGCGCTGACGCGGCGCCACAGGTGGTGATGCCCTGACGCCCTCCTCTGACAGGGTAACGCCAGCCAGCGGCCTGCCTCTGGTACTCGGAGCCCAGCTCAGAATGCAGAGGGGCTTCCAGCCGGTGGGCCGGAGGAGAGCCGCCTGGACCCAGCAGCCTCCACCCGGGTGTCCCGCCCCGCTTCCTCCCTGGGCTCCCCAGACTGTGGCTCGGCTCGGCTCGGCGGCTCTCGGAGCTGATCCCGGTTGTGATTTCGTGACTCGGACGGAGTCCAGTTCAGCTGATGAAGACCTTTCATAAAGTTGCGAGCCATGCACTATGACTGTGGTACTGCTGATGAACCTGAGCTCACAGTGCCATGTCCGTCAGCTCTACGCAGTTCTGCGGCTGCCATGCCGCACACTGGGCCGTCTCTGCTCAGCCTCCTGGTTCCACTGGTGGGAAAAACGTGGGGCTGAGCTGACACGTGTCAGAGGAAGGGCTCTGGGCTCGGCCCCGCGGATCCGCTGCCAGCGGCTCTGCGGAGCTGCCAGCTCCTCGGCACGAACGTCGGTGTGTAGACTGAGCAGCAGCTTCACTTGGTTGTTTTAGAGAGAGAGTGTGTGTGTGTGTGTGTGTGTGTGTGTGTGTCAGTAACTGAGTCTCCGTGGCTGAGCGCCAAACGCTCGGCGCCACTTTATGAGAGATGTTGATGATGTCACCTGGAGGCTGCAGACGCTGAGGCGTTCAACCGCGCTGAGTGTGTGTGTGTGTGTGTGTGTGTTTTAACAAAGAGGCGCTGTGTGAAGCACCAGCAGTCTGACGTCAGAGCCTGGGTCTTACCCTGACTCTGAGCAGCTCTGGTCTCTGAGGTCTCCCAGGGTGGATCCCAGCGTCCCAGCCAGTGGAAAAACAAGCTGGAACGTGTGGAGCCGCTGGAGCCGCTCCTCGCCGAGGCCCACGCGTGTTGGACGAGTCCAGGAGCAAAATCTGAAGCACATTCTGTGTGTGAGGCGAAACCAGCAGAACCCGAACACGGCGAGGTCCATTCACCGCCATGGAGCGGTGCCGTCTGGGAACAGGGCACACGGAGGAGCCCAAAACCCACCAGCCTCTGGCCCAGCACTGATTGTGCCGCGCGTGTGTGTGTGCCGTCTGAACAGACCTGTAGCAGGACCTGTAGCAGGACCTGTAGCTACAGGTCCTGCTACAGGTCCTGCTACAGGTCTGTGTGTGTAAGGCCGTGGTTTCTCAGTTTCTGTGTTGTATAAGCCAGCGGTCCAGGGAGGCACCGCTCCAACCTCCTGATCAGCTGAGCGTCAGAATATTTCTAAATAACTTGGAGACTTGGAGAAGAATAGGAACATTTGTGATCCTGAGACCGAGTCTGGCCTGACTCGTCTGTGCTAACGAGTCGCTGCTGACCAGGAGGGGTTGCTGCAGACGGCGGCCTCCAGTCACAGAGATGATCCTCTAACCGATGAAGCTGCAGGCTGGACTCTGATACTGAGAAGAACTTCACAGAACCTCACCGTTAAAGGTCCAAACATCACTTTAATCGGAACCAAGCGACTTCATGACAAACACCAAGCCGCAGCTTCAGCTACCGGCAGGCTGAGAAGATCTGAGGGGGTTCAAACTTTTGGAGGTTTGAGGAGAAAACAACATCATCATCAGCATACAGACCAACAGGAGGTCCTGGACTTCCGCTCTGGTTCTGGAAGCAGAACATCACTGAGGTTCTGGGCTTTAGTTCTAAAATCAGGTAAAAACTTCAAACTGGAGACACAGAAGGTTAAACTGGGACAGAGGAGATGGTTCTGGTCGGTAAAGGAGGTTCTAGCGGGTTGAACAGCTGCAGGCTGGAAGTTCCAAGGAACCACTGATGATGGTTCAGGGAAGATGATCTGGTTCCTCTCAGATTCACGTGAACTCTGCTGAAAGTCCTGATGGTTCTGATTGTCCGTTCAGACCAGAACCGGCCCAGACTAAGTTCTGATCCATGCTGGTAACAGGTCTGTGGGTCCAGATAGTTTGTTAGTGTCTGAGATAACAGACTGGGATTAGTTCCCAGCAGACTGTGGGTCCGATCAGATGGGCCCCATGGGGGAACAGCACTCGCCGGGTTTGTAGGGTCAGAACCTTCAGCTGTTGGGTCCATTTGGGTCAGACTCCCAGCAGTATTCCAGAGAACAGAGAGTCCTGCAGGATGCTGATGGCTGACCCAGTAGCGTTGTCCACAAACACCGACACGTACTCTCCGGCCTGCAAACAGAACAGAACCCCAGTTAGACGGGCCAGAACCCAGGTTCTGATCCTTTGTCTTTGGGTGGACCAGAACCCTTCAGCTGGATGTGCTGGCTCTGGTGTCACCCAGGTGAGTGGTACCTGCAGGTAGAGGGTTCCTGTCAGTAGGATGCTGAAGGTTCCTCCAGCTGCTGCGGCGCCCATCACCGAACCCACTGAGCTGAAACACAGCAGAACAGGTTCAGACCCGGTTCAGACCCGGTTCTCCTGGAGGGAATCCAGAAGATCCAGGCTGAGATGGATCCCTGTGGGTTCTGTACTTGGTTCTGATGAAAAAAGACCTTCTGTCTGGAGATCTGAGCTCAACGTTTAGAACCGGTTCTGACCCCCAGCCCGACCTGGAGCTTGTTCATGGGGGAGGAGCTACTTACAGGTTGCTCTGACAGAGCGACTCGATGCAGACGGCTGCTCTGACGCTGTCTCGGAGCCGGACCTGGACTCGGTCCCCAGACTCTGAAACACACAGAGGAGACGTGTGATCCTGAGCATCAGACTCTCTGGGCCAGAACCTTCAGAACATCTTGACAGGAAGGTGATGTTTCTGAAGGTTCCCTCAGCCATCAGGAAGCAGCATCAGAACCGGAGCGGACGTGTTGGCGTTGGATCGGACCTATGAGGAGGCTGGCGGTGAGCTGGTAGAACCCGGAGACCGGCGCCGTGTATCTGCCGGTGCTGCTGTTGAAGCTCGGCCCTCTCTGCAGGCTTCGCTCCGACCCAGACGGCTGCACAGACACAGAAGCGGTTCTGTTCACGGTTCTGTTCGCGGTTCTGTTCGCAGACTCAACAGCAGCGCGGTACCTGGCCGAAGGGCTGCAGCTCCAGCAGGCTGCGGCGGGGGATGGAGGCGGCCCGGAGGAGGCGGCTGAAGAAGGAGGTGGAGACCCGAGGAGGACGGTCGCCGTGGAGACACACTGCACCGGCCAGGTCTGGGGGGGGCAGTGACCTCGTTAGGAAAATAACAGAGAGGGTGTGTGTGTGTGTGTGTGTGTGTGTGTGTGTGTGTGTGTGTGTGTGCACGACCACAGGAATAATTTCCAGTGAATTCTGGGAAACTGTCAGACATGTTTACAAGTCATTTTTTCCCCAAGTCTAACAATGAAATAAACATCTAGTCCACCTCTAGCTCTGCCAGGTCAGGAACTCGGACCTGCACTTTTTACCCTCAGGTCTAAATGATTACATGGACATTTAATAATTATCTTTCAGTCTGTTAACATTGAATTTACCATCCATTAATCTGCTAAAGGCTGATTTATATTTAGAAAATTGGTCAGATGTAAAACTCTCCCTTAGAAAGAATCGTTCATGCTCCAAACACTAACAGAGATGAAAAGCTGTCCATGCTGCGTTTCTGCTCTTCCCTCAGTGAGGGCTGCCAGCTGTTTCCCCTTCATCTTCATCTTCATAAATCTGGCCTGGGGCTTCTCTCCTCACTCTGGAGAAGTTTCATTCATGTTCCAAATCCTCATTTCAACTTTTTGTTCTCTGCTCTAAACAGCAAAGATGTTCGGATTTAAGGACTAAATGACCACAAAATGAACAAGAGAAAGACGAGGAAAATAAGTGAGTTAAACTCCTGAATGAACAGAAAATGCTTTTATTTTGATATTCTCAGCAGGAAGTGTTGTAATGTAGCAGCTAACTGAGCAGCAAGAGGCCAGAAGTCAGTTATGTTTATTTTATTAAATAAACCAATGAAGCTAATGAAGCTACAAATTAATATGCGCCATTAACATCCCCAATCCACTGGTAGCATCCCATCACAATCCACTGTTAGCATCCCACTATAATCCACTGCTAGCATCCCATAACAATCCACTGGTAGCATCCCATCACAATCCACTGCTAGCATCCCATCACAATCCACTGCTAGCATCCCATAACAATCCACTGGTAGCATCCCATCACAATCCACTGCTAGCATCCCATCACAATCCACTGCTAGCATCCCATAACAATCCACTGTTAGCATCCCATCACAATCCACTGGTAGCATCCCATAACAATCCACTGGTAGCATCCCATAACAATCCACTGGTAGCATCCCATCACAATCCACTGCTAGCATCCCATCACAATCCACTGCTAGCATCCCACTATAATCCACTGCTAGCATCCCATAACAATCCACTGGTAGCATCCCATAACAATCCACTGGTAGCATCCCATCACAATCCACTGGTAGCATCCCATCACAATCCACTGTTAGCATCCCACTATAATCCACTGCTAGCATCCCATAACAATCCACTGGTAGCATCCCATCACAATCCACTGCTAGCATCCCATCACAATCCACTGCTAGCATCCCATAACAATCCACTGGTAGCATCCCATCACAATCCACTGCTAGCATCCCATCACAATCCACTGCTAGCATCCCATAACAATCCACTGTTAGCATCCCATCACAATCCACTGGTAGCATCCCATAACAATCCACTGGTAGCATCCCATAACAATCCACTGGTAGCATCCCATCACAATCCACTGCTAGCATCCCATCACAATCCACTGCTAGCATCCCACTATAATCCACTGCTAGCATCCCATAACAATCCACTGGTAGCATCCCATAACAATCCACTGGTAGCATCCCATCACAATCCACTGCTAGCATCCCATCACAATCCACTGCTAGCATCCCACTATAATCCACTGCTAGCATCCCATCACAATCCACTGGTAGCATCCCATAACAATCCACTGTTAGCATCCCACTATAATCCACTGCTAGCATCCCATAACAATCCACTGCTAGCATCCCACTATAATCCACTGCTAGCATCCCATAACAATCCACTGCTAGCATCCCATAACAATCCACTGCTAGCATCCCACTATAATCCACTGCTAGCATCCCATAACAATCCACTGGTAGCATCCCATAACAATCCACTGGTAGCATCCCATCACAATCCACTGCTAGCATCCCATCACAATCCACTGGTAGCATCCCACTATAATCCACTGCTAGCATCCCATCACAATCCACTGGTAGCATCCCATCACAATCCACTGCTAGCATCCCACTATAATCCACTGCTAGCATCCCATAACAATCCACTGGTAGCATCCCATCACAATCCACTGCTAGCATCCCACTATAATCCACTGCTAGCATCCCATAACAATTCACTGGTAGCATCCCACTATAATCCACTGCTAGCATCCCATAACAATCCACTGGTAGCATCCCATCACAATCCACTGCTAGCATCCCACTATAATCCACTGCTAGCATCTCATAACAATCCACTGGTAGCATCCCATCACAATCCACTGTTAGCATCCCATCACAATCCACTGCTAGCATCCCACTATAATCCACTGCTAGCATCCCATAACAATCCACTGGTAGCATCCCATCACAATCCACTGCTAGCATCCCATCACAATCCACTGCTAGCATCCCACTATAATCCACTGCTAGCATCCCATCACAATCCACTGCTAGCATCCCATCACAATCCACTGTTAGCATCCCATAACAATCCACTGGTAGCATCCCACTATAATCCACTGCTAGCATCCCATAACAATTCACTGGTAGCATCCCACTATAATCCACTGCTAGCATCCCATAACAATCCACTGGTAGCATCCCATCACAATCCACTGCTAGCATCCCATAACAATCCACTGGTAGCATCCCATAACAATCCACTGGTAGCATACCTGGCTAATGATCAGGCTCATCCTTTCACAGTAAAAGTCTGGAGCTTGCAGACCGGCTTCCTGTCACTCAAACATCAGATAAAAACTGGGACTAGGACTTGAGCCTTAGACCACAAGTCCAAGTCAAGTCTCAGATAACAAGTCCAACTCTCAGACCATGAGTCAAAGTCATCTAAAGTTTTATTTTTTGACTAAAGTAGAACACGAGTCCGAGTTTCAAACTCAAGTCTATGCCTCTGATCTCAGCTCTGAAACTCAGTTTAGTTCGGTTCTGATGTTTAGGTTCTGCAGTTCAACCCGTCTGTTGAAGGAATACACGAAAAAATTGAGCTACAGGTCCTGCTACAGGTCCGTTCAGACGGCTACAGGTCCTGCTACAGGTCCTGCTACAGGTCCGTTCAGACGGCTACAAGTCCTGCTACAGGTCCGTTCAGACGGCTACAGGTCCTGCTACAGGTTCTGTTACAGGTCCGTTCAGACGGCTACAGGTCCTGCTACAGGTTCTGCTACAGGTCCGTTCAGACGGCTACAGGTCCTGCTACAGGTCCGTTCAGACGGCTACAGGTCCTGCTACAGGTTCTGCTACAGGTCCGTTCAGACGGCTACAGGTCCTGCTACAGGTCCTGCTACAGGTCCTGCTACAGGTCCGTTCAGACAGCTACAGGTCCGTTCAGACGGCTACAGGTCCTGCTACAGGTCCGTTCAGACAGCTACAGGTCCTTTTAGACGGCTACAGGTCAGCTCAGATGGGAGTCAGGAGCAGGAACTCAGTGTGTGAATCTGCACAGCAGAAGATCCAGGGGGACACTAAGGAGACACCTGGGGACACTAAGGGGACACCTGGGGACACTAAGGAGACACCTGGGGACACCTGGGGACACCTGGAGGTCTTCAGTGAAGGTGCGAGCTGGTCCCAGCCTCCAGCCGCTCTGCGAGGCAGCGGCGCCACCCAGAGGGCAGGACGGGTCAGGCTGCCGTCTGGGGACTCCGGGCCTCAGCAGTCTTAGACCGGGACTCGTCGATCAGATGATGACTTGTAAATCTCCAAAGTTACCGAGTCTCCTGGGCAGTTCAAGTGCTGCTCCAGGGTTCCAGGTTCTGGTTCTGCTTCTGGCTCTGGTTCTGGATCTCTGCAGACGATCACGACTGTTTTCCTGTAAACTGTGCCCTCTGACGGTCCGCCTGAAGCGGCTCTGATGGAGGGAACGAGCAGCATGCACACACACACACACACACACACACACACACACACACACACACACACACACCCCACACACACACTCCCCCCCCACACACACACACCACAGAGAGAAAGACGCCATCAGGCTGCAGGAATGCCAGGAATCCTGCAGCCGAGCCAAGTCCCGTCCAGCTCCACAAAATTACCCCTATTAAGGTCTCAGACTGGCTGCCTCCAGCGCTGGGCCCGGTTCCTAAGCCTGACAGGGAGAACCGGGCCCGCACAAGGTCCGATCAGAACTAGAAGAAAACAACTCGGATCGGTTTTCCTTCTGCTCCACAGAACCTTCAGGATGAGCGCAGAACCGCAGCGAGGACGTTCAATGGGCCTCGCATCGTAAAGTCAGGTTTTCAGCAACTCGTCGAAACCATCCAGCACGAGGACTCGTCAGAAGCGCGGATCAACGTTCCGCCTGCTGCTGATCAGAGCAGCTCCAACCAGGCGGGTTTCAGCCTTGATGTAAAGGAACTCAGTGTTTCGGCTGTTTTGCAGTTTTCTGGGAGTTTGTTCCAGATTAGAGGAGCATAGAAGCTGAAAGCTGCTTCTCCATGTTTGGTTCTGGTTCTGGGGATGCAAACCAGAACCAGAAGACCTGAGTGGTCTGGAAGGTTGATGCAACGACAACAGGTCTTTAAGCCGTTCAGTGATTTATAAACTACCAGAAGGATTTTAAAGTCTATTCTCTGAGCTCCAGGGAGCCAGTGGAAGGACTTTAGAACTGGGGTGATGGGCTCTATCTTCCTGGTCTTAGTGAGAACACGAGCAGCAGCGTTCTGGATCAGCTGCAGCTGTCTGGTTGACTCTTTAGGAAGACCTGTGAAGACTCTGTTGCAGCAATCAATGCGACTAAAGATAAATGCTTGGATGAGTTTCTCTCGATCTTGTTGAGACATCAGTCCTTTAATCCTGGAAATGTTCTTCAGGTGATAGAAGGCTGACTTTGCAACTGTCTTTATGTGTCTCTGAAGGTTCAGGTCCGAGTCCATCACTGCACCCAGATTTCGGGCCTGATCACTAGTTTCTAGCTGCAATACCTGAAGCTGCGCGCTGACTATAGATCGTTCCTCTTTAGGTCCAAAGACAATGATTTCAGTTTTGTTTCTGTTCAGCTGGAGAAAGTTTTGGCACCTCCACGCATTGATTTGTTCTAAGCATCTGTTCGGTGCTTGGATGGGTTCGGAGTCACCTGGTGACATCGTGATATAGAGCTGCGTATCATCTGCGTAGTTATGGTAGCTGCTCTCATTACTTGATATAACCTGAGCTAGTGGGAGCATGTGGATATTAAATAGGAGGGGTCCCAGGATTGAACCTTGGGGTACTCCACATGTGACTTCTGTCTGCTCCGGTGAGAAGTTGCCCATTGACACAAAGAAATCCCTGTTCTTTAGGTAGGATTCGAACCAGAGTACTGGACCAGAGAGTCCGACCCAGCTCTCCAGTCGCTTTCTGGGAATTCTGTAATGTTTCCTGACAGACCATCACCATGTAGGAGGAAACTTCTCACCTCCTAGTTTGAGCTTCAGCTTCTGGATCAGCTCCTGTTGCTGGGGGAGGAGGGGTGCAGGGGGACCTGGGGGTCCCTGGGGACCTGGGGGGCCTGGTGGTCCTGGCAGACCGTGCTGAGGGAAACACAAACACAGGATACATCAGAAGCTGAGGAACAGGAGCCACATTTTTAACACACAGATCACAGCATCCCCACAGTGAAACACGGTGGAGGCAGCATCATGCTGTGGGAAGATGGATGGAGATAACTCAGGATAATCCTGGAGGACAACCAGTTAGAGGCTGCGGAAGACCTGAGACTGGGGTGGAGATTCTCCTTCCTGCAGGAAGCCACCCTGAACATCCAGCCAGAGATGATATGGTTAAGATCACACTGGTGGGCTACAATCAGTGGCCGAGTCAAAATCTGGACCCAAAGACTCGTAAAGCTATGTTCTCACATGTTCTCCATCCAGTCTGACTGAGCTGGAGATGTTCTACAGCGAAGAACCTTCAGTCTGTTCTGCAGGACACAAACCCAGAAGACCTGCAGCAGGACTTGGACCTGGACCTACAGCAACTGGAGGTTCTCCAGAGTTCTGACTCGGAGGGGCTGAAGACAAATGTTCTCCACACGTTTCAGATCAGTAGAATTGCTGGACGTCCTCCGTGTCTTCAGGAAGGGACGACTCGGTGGAGACGCGCCAGCAGACCTGCTGGAGAGGTTCTGGTCCCTGCAGAGAACCCGGAGAACCAGCGGGCCGCACCGACCCGATCTCCAGCCTGGAGAGGTTCTGGTCCCAAGAGTCCAGAGCCGCAGCCGAGATCCGGACTTTCTGGTGGTTCTCATGAAACCTCCTGGACCTCCAAAGGACCCTGAAAGGGTTCTTCTGTGGTTCTAGCTGATGTTCTGAGGAGCCACCAGCTGACCCAATAGAACCTGGTTCTGGTTCTGACTGACCTTTGAGGCTCTGCGGGAGCCTTTGGTTCTCCGGTTGTCTCCTTTGTTGGAGTTCCTCCTGAAGAGCAGCCAGGAGCTGCGAGGAGACAGTCTGGAGCCATCAGAGGACGTCGGGTCCTGCAGGACAGAGACCGGTTAGAGTGGTTCCGTTTGGACCCGGACAGCTCAGAAGGTTCTGCTCCTGGCCCTGTTCTGGTTCTTCTCACAGGAACATCTAGCAACCCAACCGGGAAGATGTTCTGGACCAGGAGAACATCTTCAGGAAGATGAAGGAGAGGCTGCAGGATGTTCCTGGAAGAGGAACCATGGAGGAGATGAATCATGAGCCGTTCTCCTGGACTCGCCATCCAGAACCAGCAGAACCTCCTGGTTCCGTCTGAGCTCCATCCAGAACCAGCAGGACCTCTGGGTGTCCGGAAGTTTCTGAGTTTCTCACCAGCGTCTCCTCCTCTTCCTCCTCCTCTTCCTCCTGGACCTCCTGACCTCCGACCTCCTCCGGCTCTTCCTCCAGGCTCGCCGCCTCCACCATCATCATCATCAGTCCGAGCAGCAGCAGCCTTCCTCCCACCCTCCTCCTCCTCTCTGAGGAAGACCTTCTCGTCATGCTGGCTGCGGGAGGCGGGCTCGAGCGCTGAAGACGATCAGGTCCTCGGGAACGACAGCGTTGCCATGGTGATCCTGCTGCTCTTCCTCCTGAAGCTTCACATCATCTTCCTCAGCAGAAGCTCAGCGTTCTTCCTCGTCCGTCAGCAGCTCTTCCTCTTCCTCCTCCTCCTCGCTCTGAATGTTTCTGCTCTGCTGCCTCCGCTCTTTATCCCCCTCCTCTTCCTCCTGGCCCCTCCCCCGGCCCTCCTCTTCCTCCTGCCCCTCCCCCGGCCCTCCTCTTCCTCCTGCCCCTCCCCCGGCCCTCCTCTTCCTCCTGGCCCCTCCCCCGGCCCTCCTCTTCCTCCTGGCCCCTCCCCCGGCCCTCCTCTTCCTCCTGCCCCTCCCCCGGCCCTCCTCTTCCTCCTGGCCCCTCCCCCGGCCCTCCTCTTCCTCCTGGCCCCTCCCCCGGCCCTCCTCTTCCTCCTGCCCCTCCCCCGGCCCTCCTCTTCCTCCTGCCCCTCCCCCGGCCCTCCTCTTCCTCCTCCTCCGTCTCTCTCTCTCTGACCCTTCCTGGCCCAACAGAACCGAGCTTTCCTTTCAGAACCACAGAACCCGGACAGCAGCAGATTCCAGGAGTGTGATGAGCAGCTTCCCTGAGGTTCTCCTCCAGCTTCGTTCTCCACCCCATCCGGACCTCTGCAGCAGCAGAGCAGCCCCGAGACGTCCCCGGAGACGTCCCTAGAGACGTCCCTAGAGACGACCCCGTCCCCGCTGGAGACGTCCCTAGAGACGACCCCGTCCCCGCTGGAGACGTCCCTAGAGACGACCCCGTCCCCGCTGGAGACGTCCCTAGAGACGTCCCTGCTGGAGACGTCCCTAGAGACGTCCCCGTCCCCGCTGGAGACGTCCCTAGAGACGACCCCGTCCCCGCTGGAGACGTCCCTAGAGACGTCCCTGCTGGAGACGTCCCTAGAGACGTCCCCGTCCCCGCTGGAGACGTCCCTAGAGACGTCCCTAGAGACGTCCCTAGAGACGTCCCCGTCCCCGCTGGAGACGTCCCTGCTGGAGACGTCCCTAGAGACGTCCCCGTCCCCGCTGGAGACGTCCCTAGAGACGTCCCTGCTGGAGACGTCCCTAGAGACGTCCCTAGAGACGTCCCTAGAGACGACCCTACAGACATCCCCGTCCCTGCTGGAGACGACCCTAGAGACGTCCCTAGAGACGACCCCGTCCTTGCTGGAGACGTCCCCAGAGACGTCCCTAGAGACGTCCCTAGAGACGACCCTACAGACATCCCCGTCCCTGCTGGAGACGACCCTAGAGACGTCCCTAGAGACGACCCCGTCCTTGCTGGAGACGTCCCCAGAGACGTCCCTAGAGACGACCCCGTCCCCGCTGGAGACGTCCCCACTGGAGACGTCCCTAGAGATGTCCCCGTCCCTGCTGGAGACGTCCCTAGAGACGACCCTAGAGACGTCCCGTCCCCGCTGGAGATGACCCTAGAGACGTCCCTAGAGACGACCCCGTCCCCGCTGGAGACGTCCCCGCTGGAGACGTCCCTAGAGACGTCCCTAGAGACGTCCCAGTCCCCGCTGGAGACGTCCCCGCTGGAGACGTCCCTAGACACGTCCCCGTCCTTGCTGGAGACGTCCCCAGAGACGTCCCTAGAGACGACCCCGTCCCCGCTGGAGACGTCCCCACTGGAGACGTCCCTAGAGATGTCCCCGTCCCTGCTGGAGACGTCCCTAGAGACGACCCTAGAGACGTCCCAGTCCCCGCTGGAGACGTCCCTAGACACGTCCCCGTCCCCGCTGGAGACGTTCCCTAGAGACATCCCTAGAGACGACCCCGTCCCCACTGGAGACGTCCCTAGAGACGTCCCTAGAGACGACCCCGTCCCCGCTGGAGACGTCCCTAGAGACGTCCCCGCTGGAGACGTCCCCGCTGGAGACGTCCCTAGAGACGTCCCTAGAGTCGACCCTACAGACATCCCCGTCCCTGCTGGAGACGTCCCTAGAGACGTCCCTAGAGACGTCCCCGTCCCCGCTGGAGACGTCCCCACTGGAGACGTCCCTAGAGATGTCCCCGTCCCTGCTGGAGACGTCCCTAGAGACGACCCTAGAGACGTCCCGTTCCCGCTGGAGATGACCCTAGAGACGACCCTAGAGACGTCCCCGTCCCCACTGGAGATGACCCTAGAGATGTCCCTAGAGACGACCTTAGAGATGTCCCCGTCCCTGCTGGAGACGTCCCTGAGGCTGGAGACGACGCCGAGGCTGGAGACGATCCCGTCCCTGACATTCCTCATGATGATGAAGCCTGATGGTCTTGGACTGGGGTTGCCATGGCGACAGGGCGGCGGTCTCTATCAGCCTCAGTCAGATTCAGCCGCTGCCGTTTCATCACCAGGCGCTTTCATCGTCCTGAGCAGCTGCAGGCCACGCCCACCTTATCTGGAGACCGCAGGGCGCGGCCCGGCCGGCAGGAACCGGACCGATCCGCTCTGCAGGACCGCAGGAGGCACAGTTCGCGTCCTCCAAGAACCTCCAGAACCTCTGAGAGCAGCCGGAGGTCTAAAGAGCTGAGAAGGTTCCAGATGGAGACGAGTTCCTCTGATGGTTCAGAGAAGACAGGCTGGAGACGTTCATCTGTCCCTCAGGGCGTCCCTCATGGGGTCCCTCAGGGCGTCCCTCAGTGTGTCCCTCATGGCGTCCCTCATGGTGTCCCTCATGGCGTCCCTCAGGGCGTTCCTCAGGGCGTCGCTCATGGCGTCCCTCAGTGTGTCCCTCAGTGTGTCCCTCATGGCGTCCCTCATGGCGTCCCTCATGGCGTCCCTCAGGGCGTTCCTCAGGGCGTCGCTCATGGCGTCCCTCAGTGTGTCCCTCAGTGTGTCCCTCATGGTGTCCCTCATGGTGTCCCTCAGCGCGTCCCTCATGGCGTCCCTCATGGTGTCCCTCAGTGTGTCCCTCAGCGCGTCCCTCATGGTGTCCCTCATGGCGTCCCTCATGGTGTCCCTCAGTGTGTCCCTCATGGGGTCCCTCAGGGCGTCCCTCAGTGTGTCCCTCATGGCGTCCCTCATGGCGTCCCTCATGGTGTCCCTCATGGCGTCCCTCATGGCGTCCCTCAGGGCGTTCCTCAGGGCGTCGCTCATGGCGTCCCTCATGGTGTCCCTCAGTGTGTCCCTCATGGGGTCCCTCAGGGCGTCCCTCAGTGTGTCCCTCATGGCGTCCCTCATGGTGTCCCTCATGGCGTCCCTCAGGGCGTTCCTCAGGGCGTCGCTCATGGCGTCCCTCAGTGTGTCCCTCAGTGTGTCCCTCATGGCGTCCCTCATGGTGTCCCTCATGGCGTCCCTCATGGCGTCCCTCATGGCGTTCCTCAGGGCGTCGCTCACCCTCAGGGAGACGCTAAGACACACTGCACTCGGACCAGAAACCCAGAACCAGGAGCGGTTCTGAACAAAGGTTCAGCTTCAGGTTCTGCTTGGTTCTCTGACAGCATCTCCCACCATCTGGATGCTGAGGATGCAGGACCTTCAGTGTGTCCATAACATGAGTGGACAGGTCAGAACTTCGTAGAACATGATGCAGAGAAGACAGAACCCTCGGTTCTGGTCCCAGAAATGTGAGGCTGGAGATCAGCTGGACCCAGTGGGTCTAAAGACCTCAGAACCTGTGAGGAACCTGCTGTAGCTCTGAACTCAGGTCAGCTCCAGAACCTCTCCAGAACCACTGGTTCCTGTCGTTATGGTTCAGCTGATACATAACGCTGCTCCAGGAGTCTGGACCAATACCAGGAACATGGATCAGGTCAGAACCGGTTCTGATCTGGTTCCCTGTTTGTCACAGAACAGATTTCTAAGTTCTGCTGCTGGTCCATAAAGCCCTAGATGTCTCAGAGTTTCTGGTCCGGTCAGAACCATGTGGACCCCTCAGGTCTACAGAGACCTGCTGACTCAGTGCTTCCAGAACCAGTGAGGCAGCGTTAGTTTCTCTGCTCCTCAGATCAAAGACCTGACCTGTTCAGAATCTGCTTGTTCCTTTGAATCTGGACTGAAAACATGACTGTTAGCAGATTGGATCAGAACCAGACTCATGAATCATCTGGTTCTGATCTGATTCCCTTCCTTTCTTTCCTTTGATGTTCTGTAAAACTGTTTGGATCACCTGGTCTATGGGTGGTGCTGCTACAGAAAAAAGCTGCCCTCGTCTCCTGGAAGGACCTGCTGGACCCTACAGGACCCTCCAGGACCCTACAGAACCCTGCTGGACCCTACAGGACCCTCCAGGACCCTACAGAACCCTGCTGGACCCTACAGGACCCTCCAGGACCCTCCAGGACCCTACAGAACCCTGCTTGACCCTACAGGACCCTCCAGGACCCTACAGAACCCTGCTGGACCCTACAGGACCCTCCAGGACCCTCCAGGACCCTACAGAACCCTGCTTGACCCTACAGGACCCTCCAGGACCCTACAGAACCCTGCTGGACCCTACAGGACCCTCCAGGACCCTCCAGGACCCTACAGAACCCTGCTTGACCCTACAGGACCCTCCAGGACCCTACAGAACCCTGCTGGACCCTACAGGACCCTCCAGGACCCTCCAGGACCCTACAGAACCCTGCTTGACCCTACAGGACCCTCCAGGACCCTACAGAACCCTGCTTGACCCTACAGAACCCTACAGAACCCTACAGGACCCTACAGGACCCTATATAACTCTATAGGGCCTTGCAGGCCACGATACGTCAAGTAAAATTCATATATATGTCGAAGATTTCAGCAACAAGACATTTCAAAGTTCTTTACACGGTAAAAACACAAACAGCTATGTTGAGAACATAAAACAGCAAATAAGCAAAGACACATTTTTGCAAATACCATCATCAAAATCATCATCACATCTGGGAGCGAAGACCAGGACGAAGCAACGTTCCAGTTGAACTGAAGTCAAACTGCATCAGCGCCGCACCGTCGCTGCCACCTCAGCAAGTGCTTCCCAAAACTCAGGAACACCAAGGATTATTGCTGCTTGTTAAATGGCTCTGAGCAGACGGTAGAGGACAGGGGACGTCTCCAGGAGACAGTATGCGTCTCCAGGCGTCTTCAGGCAACAGTAGGGGACGTCTCCAGGAGACGATACGAGTCTCCAGACGTCTCCAGGCGTCTCCAGGCGACGGTAGGGGACGTCTCCAGGAGACGGTAGGCGTCTCCAGACGTCTCCAGGCAACAGTAGGGGACGTCTCTAGGCGTCTCCAGGCGACGGTAGGGGACATCTCCAGGCGTCTCTAGGAGACGGTAGGGGACAGGGGACATCTCCAGGAGACAGTAGGCATCTCCAGACGTCTCCAGGCAACAGTAGGGGACGTCTCCAGGAGACGGTAGGGGAAGGTAGGGGACGTCTCCAGGCGACGGTAGGGGACGTCTCCAGGCGTCTCCAGGAGACGGTAGGGGACGTCTCCAGGCGTCTCTAGGAGATGGTAGAGGACAGGGGACGTCTCCAGGTGGCTGCAGCTCTTAATCCTGCTAAGAGGATCAAAGTCCCTCACAGACTCTAAGCTCTTTAGACGCTGAGGACGAGTTCTGTCTGTCAGTCGGACCGGGCCAGGACGGGAGCCGGCGCCGACCCAACTGGGACCAGACCCTGAAGCAGGACTGACCTTTGAACCTGGGAGACCCACAGATCACGGTAAGAACACGCTTCTGTTGTCTGTGTTGGAGGTCCAGATGGTTCTGGTGGAGGTTCTAGAAGCAACCAGTTACCTTCAGCCTGTCAGAACCACCCGGACCCGGTTCTGGAGCTACAGCTGGACATGATGATGAGCGGGACAAAGTTATTTCCTGTTCCCAGTCAGAACATAGAACTGGATCAGGACACTGCTGTGGAGCCTGGTTCTGGTTCTGGTCCAGTTATCGCTCTGTGTGCGTAGGAACCATGGATCCCGAGGACCCGTCTCCTCTGCACCGGTTCGTCGTGGCGAAGCGGTCCATCGGGTCCATCTTTGAGCAGCTGCTGGAGTTTGTGAAGAGCGGCTCTGCCTTTGTGGACGGTCAGAGACACACACAGCTAGAGGTTCTGCAGGTTCTGGTGTGGTTCTGGATGTTCATCTCCAACCAGTCCAGAACCCATCCAGTGGAGGTTCTGACCACCTGGACTACTCAGAGATGAAGCACCAGGAACCATCTGGACCTTCAGAACCGCTCATGTTGGTTTGTCTGCTGTGATACCAGAGGCCGTGCAGAACCAGGATCTGGGTCCAGTGGCCGTGGAGGAGCAGAACCTGGAGATGCAGAGCTGTGCCACCAAACTGGCCACCATCAGGGAGGTTCTGCTGCGGCGACACATGAAGGTGGCCTTCTTCGGCAGGTGAGAACCGGGTCAGAACTTCTTCTCAGAGTGTAGTTTGACTGAGCTGGTTCTGTTCACAGCTCCTGTTGTTGAACCGGATCTGACTGGATCCGTTTTCTGCTGAAGGCTGAATTGCTTCTTCAAGAAACTGCGATGGCTGCAGAAGTTCTGGTTCTGTTGGACCTTGGCTCTGATTCTGTCGATGTCACCATGTGACCCATTAGTTGCTGCTGCAGGTTCGGGTCTGATGACACGTCTGCGGGTTCATGAACACCGTCTTGAAGACCTCCAGCCGGTCCCTTCAGAACTCTGGCTCAGGCCCAAACAGGCATCAGAACCTGGTTCTGAAGGCAGCAGATGATCCCAGTGAAGCTGCTGAGATCTCTGAGTGTTGCGGGAGGTGGAACCACGTTGGTTCTGATTCCAGCTCCTCTGTGTTCAGCTGCTGATAACGCTGCCGCAGCCGACAGACGCCGGGTCCAGATAAGCTTATCTGACCAGAACCACAGCTCCAGACCTGCAACCGTCACCAGAACCAGCCGGGCTCAGTTTCTCTGGAAACCATGATGCAACAGGCAGTCCGGTGAAATCAGCTGGGTTCTGACCCGGTTTTCCTGCCTTCCTGCTCCGAACCTCAGGGTCCAGAGATAACCGATGTGTTCTCCTCGATCAGAACCAGCAACGGGAAGAGCACCGTCATCAACGCCATGCTCCGGGACCGGGTTCTGCCCAGCGGGATCGGACACACCACCAACTGCTTCCTGAGCGTGGAGGGAACCGACGGTGACGAGGCCTACCTGACCACCGAGGCGTCCGGCGAGCACCGCAGCGTCTCTGTGGGTCACCAGAACACACCTGGGCCGGTTCTGGTCGGGGTTCTGATGAAGCTCCTGACTCCTCTCTCTGTCCTCAGACGGTCAACCAGCTGGCCCACGCGCTCCACATGGACCCGGCGCTGGACTCCGGCAGTCTGGTCCGAGTGTTCTGGCCCAAGAGTCGCTGCGCGCTTCTGAGGGACGACCTGGTTCTGATGGACAGGTGAGAGGTCCACACCTGGTTCTGTCCAGTTCTCAAACCCAGTTTGTCCCATCAGATCAGGTTCTGGTTCTGTTGTCTCTAAATGATCCAGAAGAACCTCTTGGGTTCTGTCCAGCCCAACCGGGTTCCCTGGGCCCGCCTGGGTTCTGTGGGTGTCTGCTCAGGGAACCGGCAGGTTCTGCGGTCTTTGTAGGAACCAGAACCAGAAAGATGGATCAGAACCGAACAGAATCTGAGGCTCAGGTTAACACTGATTCCCTCCTCCCTCTGACTCCTGACCCCTGACCCCTGACCCCAGCCCAGGGACGGACGTCACCCTGGAGTTGGACAGCTGGATCGATAAGTTCTGTTTGGACGCGGACGTCTTCGTTCTGGTCGGGAACGCCGAGTCCACGCTGATGAACACGGTGAGGAAGAGGACGTCATCATCAGGTGTTTTAAAGGGCCGGTGCACCACCTTAGGCCCGGTCCTGGTTCCAGCCGGTCCTGGTACCAGCCGGTTCTGAGCTGCGTTCTCCTGGTATTACGACTTCGTTCTGCCCGTCGTATCAAATGACGCGACCTGGTTTTGTGGGAGCGGCCATTTTGTCTGTGATTCTGCATGAAAGCAAAACGGAAGAAATGTTTCTGCTGTTTCAGCAACGAAAACAGGATCCGAGCGACGATTCCAAAAACTCGCCCGGTGTTCGGGTTTACAGCAGCAGCTAAGAGCAGGTCTGCTGCAGCCGGTGGACCTCGGAGGAAGTGCTCCTGGTCTCCGTGACAACAGGAGGAACCCGGACGATCGAACGCTCCTGCTGGTCGACTTCGGCTGAAAAGTCGGCGTTTTGTCCTGATTTATTTCATGTAAATCAACAAAACGTTTACGGCCTGACATCCTCTGAACTGATGAACTTCTGGTTCTGAGCAGAAAGCAACGCTCAGGAGGGTGCCAATACTTTTATTACCAATGGAATCATCTATTTTATTCCTGCTGAGCAGATGGTTCTGGTTCTGGTCCATTAATGATGGGAACACTGTTCTAGCTGAGCCCGGGTTCTTCTGGACCTCAGCAGACCAGGTATCCTCCTCTAGATGTTCAGAGCTTCTGAATGAACCCAGGCAGCCGAGCCGCTCTGGACCAGAACCTTCTGGTTCCTGGAGGTCGGCTGACGGACATCTGCTGCCCTCTGCTGGTGGTTCTGAGGAACTGAAGCATGGCCCAGGGCTGATTCTCCGTTCCTTCCTGGTTCTCCTGTTTCTCCATCTCCTTTCCAACCGTGGAGCTTCTTCTGCTTCTCCAGCCTCTGTGTTTTGGACCTGATTGTCCCCTGCATGGTGGACATTAACTGTCCCTCCAAACCGTCTCTGGCCCCGCCCCTTTAACAGCTTGGACTCTGCTCAGGCCTGGTTCTAGAGAAGCTTTTATTTTGAAAATCTCAGAAGAAGTTGTGGCAACCAACTGATTTCTTCTCTGGAACAAAACATCTGGACCAGAACCAGAACCAGTTCTGCTGAAAGGACTCAGTGACACCGTGATGGCTGCAGACACTGGAGGAGGTTCTGTTCTGGTCGGGTTGGACCCGTCGTCAGTCTCAGTCCGTCCAGCATCTTCACTAACAGACTGCAGAGCTTGGTGGAGATGTCTGATCGGACCTCTGACCAGGTTCTGATCTGAGCGGGTTCTACAAACTGACTGGGTTCTAGGAGCTGACCCGGTTCTGATCTGACCCGGTTCTGTCTGTCTCCTGCAGGAAAAGCTCTTCTTCCACAAAGTCAGCGAGCGGATCTCCAAACCGAACATCTTCATCCTCCACAACCGCTGGGACGCCTCGGTGACGGAGCCCGACTACATCGACCAGGTGGGGAACAGTTGCCATGGTAACACTCAGACACCAGAGGCAGGTTTCCGTTGTTCTGAACGTAACGTCACCGTGTCCAGGTGAGGAAGCAGCACCTGGACCGCTGCGTGCGCTTCCTGTCGGAGGAGCTGCGGGTCGTCAGAGCGGACCAGGCCGCTGGCAGAATCTTCTTCATCTCTGCCAAAGAGGTTCTGAGCTCCAGGACGCAGCGGGCCCAGGGCATGCCTGAGACAGGTGAGGGCCCAGGGCATGCCTGAGACAGGTGAGACAGGTGAGGGCCCAGGGCATGCCTGAGACAGGTGAGACAGGTGAGGGAAAACCCACAGATCAGACCTGCCTGCCTCCCTGCCAACAGCAGGTTCTGCAGCGGGTTCATATTTGACCCATGTGGAAAAAGTAAAAGATGGAAAATAAACCCGGTTCAGTCTCCTGATAAGGGACACAAACTGTACAGAAGTCTTAGACCACCATCAGGTGGAGGAAACTCCAGAGACGGATCCAGAGTTCTATGAGCCCGTTTGTTCTGAACTTGAACCTCCTGCAGGTGGAGCTCTGGCTGAGGGGTTCCAGGACCGGCTGAGAGAGTTCCAGCAGTTCGAGAGGACCTTTGAGGTACGGGACCTCAGAGCCCAAAACCCTAGAACCCCGGAACCTCAGAACCCCAGAACCTAGAACCCCCGAACCCAGAACTCCAGAACCACATTCTGAGCTCGATGTTCCAACACTGCTTGTGTCCCAGTGGTTCCGACCCGGTAAACTGGACCCGTGTCTGCAGGAGTTCATCTCTCAGTCGGCGGTCCGGACCAAGTTCGAGCAGCACACAGTGAGGGCGTGGCAGATCACGGAGGCCATCAAGGCTGTAATGGACGCCATCAACATTGCGTCAGCTGACAGGAAGTGAGCTCAGTCAGGCGATTCACTGAGCACGCTCAGAGTCGGAGCCTCTCTGACCTCTGACCTCTGACAGGATCTGCTGCCTGGAGGAGCGAGAGGAGCAGCGAGACCGGCTGGACTTTGTCCGAGGACAGATGAACCGTCTGAGTGACAGCGTGAAGGACCGGATCAGAACCCTGACAGACGACGTTGCTGCCAAGGTATGAAAGCCCTCCTGTAGGTCCAGAACCGAGCAGAAACGGAACCTTCTTGCAGGGTTCAGGTGAGACAGGTGAGGACCCAGGGCATGCCTGAGACATGCCCTGACCCGTTTGACCAGAACCACAGGTCCTGTTCTGTTCTGTCATCCTCCTGAGGGGCTGGTTCTGTTTCCATGGTAACAACCGGTGGCTGTCTCTCTGCTCAGGTGGCCTCGGCGCTGTTGGATCAGATCCATTCTCTCCCGGTTCTGGTGGAGGAGTTCCGGGCCGACTTCAACCCAACTCCAGAAACCCTGGAGCTATACAAAGCTGTGAGTGCTGAACCCGTAGGCCCGGTAGCAGAGGATCTGGTTCTGGTAACGTTCTGGGTTCCGGGACCGGTCCAGAACACGTCCAGGTAGTTTAATGAGGACCCTCCTCCAGACCCAATTGGACCTTTATGGTTCTGCTGATAATAAAAGGCTCCAACCAGAGCCCACCTGACCAGCAGGAGGCACTCTGGTTCTGACCCATACACGGGCCCAGAACTTCCATGACCCAGTCCAGTCCTCCCTGCTAGAGCTGCTTCACCTCCAGAACCTTTTAGAACCCTTTCTGTGAACAGAACCTGCCCTGACCCGGTCCGGTGTTCTGCAGAAGCTGGTGCAGCATGTGGAGGAGCGGCTTGTCGGCTGCTTGGCTCATCGCTGCTCCGTCGGCGTCCTCAGAGACATCCGGGACGCCCAGAGACACATGATCGGTACCGACCCGTCCTGGTTCTGGTTCTGACCCTGGGGAGGCTGTCTCCCTGACCGTCTCATGTCTGTCCCCAGACAGCGTCCGTCCTCTGGTGTCTCTGTCCGTCCAGCAGCAGCTCTCTGCTCCATCCTCCTCCTTCGAGCTGACCTATGACCTCACCCTGGCCGCGCTCTGCGCAGACTTCAGGGAGGACATCGACTTCCGGTTCTCCTTGGGTTGGACCGCCCTGGTGACCCGCTTCCTTGGCACCACCAGCGCCAAGCGGGCGCTGAGCGGCGCCGAGCGCGGCCTGAAGGTGAGCTCCCGTCCAGGAGGTGAGATGTTCCGTCGGAGCGACCGGCTCAGGAGGTCTGCTCTGTCTGCAGGAGGGCGCCTCCCTCAGGGACGAGGTGGTGGTTTCCATAGCAACGGGTCTTGTCTCCGTCACCTCCAGGACGTCCATGGCGGTGCTGGTGATCGGAGGCGTGGTAAGTCCGAAACCCAGCAGGTTAGCCTGGAGTCGGTTCTAAAGAACCCGACACAGAAGGTCCAGAACCGTCCGGTTCCGCTCCTGGTTCCTGGTGGTGAGACAGGACTTCAGGTAGAGGTCAACACAGCTCTGCGAGAACACCTGGAGGAACACCTGCATATGTGCAGATGTGTCCAGGTGTGTCTGTGCCGGCTGATGTCCGTCTCTCTGGGGGTGGGGTCTCTCCAGGTGTGGCGTTCTGTGGGCTGGCGGGTCATCGCCCTCTCCGTCTCCCTCTACGGTCTCCTCTACCTGTACGAGAGACTCACCTGGACCGACGCCAGCAAGGAGCGCGCGCTGAAGCAGCAGTTCATGGAGTACGCCGCCTACCGCCTCAGAGCCGTCGTCCCCGTCACAAGCTCCGCCTGCAGCCAGCAGGTGTACAAGTAAGCCCCGCCCCCATTGACCGAACACCTGAGAAACACCTGGCGACGGCGGTTGTGACGGCGGGCGTGTCTGCTTGTCTGTGTTTGAGGGAGCTGACGTCGACCTTCAACCGCCTGACGCAGAGAGTGGACCTGAGCGAAGCCGAGCTGGAGGGAAGCATCCGGCAGCTGACCTGCAGGATCCAGAAGCTGGAGAACATCCAGAGGAAGTCCAAGGCCTTCAGGTGAGCGCCACTTGCTGAGGAGAGCTTGGTTTATGTGGCCTGGTGTCTCAGCTGGGTGGTGTTAGACTGTAGGAGGTGGTTCCATCTGGCAGAACATGAGACGGAGCAGGAAACATTTTTCAAGATGGCCGCCATGGTCGTCAAGGAATTTTTTTTCACTAAATTTGCCAACATTTATCACAGATGAATACTTTTGGTGTCAAATTGAACATAATTGGACCCACTGAAACCATTTTTACTGATAATTTTTTGATTTTTCAAGATGGCCGCCATGGTTGTCACGGAAAATTTATTTTTGGACTAAAATCACCAATTAGATGAACATGTTTGGTGTTAAATCATAGCCTACATATTTTGAGCCATAGAAATCATATATATTTTCTTGATCATGTGTTTCCTTTTTCTGGTGGACATCATTCAAGGTGGTTGCACTCCAACCGGCCAGTGGTTACTGGCCGTGGTGGGAACAGCTAACCAAAACGTTAGGCTCACTAACCACTAGTTCACCAGACAAGACTCTAGTTCCGCTAATGCTAAACCGCTAAACACATTTAAAAATTAGCAGAAGCTAATGCTAACCATTAAGACGACTGTCTCCCAGTGTGTCTCTCATCTGCATCTGGTGTGAGACTCGCTGACAGCAAAGTCCTCAGTTTCTGATTTTGTTCCATATTATTACTTTAAAGTTGGATGAACAGGACGACCGGAGTGGAAAACATGATGTGACGTAAAGTTCATCCAAGTCATGAAACATTTTATGGCGATAACTGATTTAAAATGGCGGCCATCTTGAAAAAAAGGCCGTCATCCTGAAATTCAAGCGGCAAATGGGAAAAATGAAAAACACACGGCCTGAGGGGTTAGCATGCTAACGTTTATGCTGGCATCCAGACCTGAAGGATGTTTACAGTAATACGCTGCACTATAAACAGCAGCAGACACCCAGAATCAGAACATCCTGTCAACTCCTTCACAATAAAAGATGAATATTTGATTGTGACCCAATCACAGACCATCGGCCAGAACCGGACTTAGACCAGAAGCTCAGGGTCTGGTCTGGTCCAAGTTAAAGAAGGAACCACCTCCCATCTCAGCCCAGAATGAGAAACCAGAACGGTCCAGTTCATTCAGCAGAACATCAGGCAGAACCGAGAGCCGTCTGGGTTTGTTTCCAGGAACCGGGCCACGGAGCTGGAGACCCAGCTGGAGGCTTTCTCTGCTCGGTACCTGCAGGCTGCAGACTGAAGCGACAGAAGAAGACGTGCTGCGTTCAGGGACCCTGAGGTTGTCAGGAAGGGGTTATGAAAGCAGCAGCAGCAGCTTGGATCCATCTGTCAGAGTCCCGCTCAGAACCAGAATCAGATGGAGTCTCTGAAACATGAAGCTCTGTGGACGACCCACGGAGGACGTGGTTTCTGCTGAGGAGTTCTGCCGCTGGCACCCAGTTGTGTTACCGTGACAACAGATGATGGAGGATCAGCTTGTGCTGAGGAGTTCTGGTTCATCAATCATCGGTTCTGATCATTTTGGTAGAAAACCAGATGTTTTAGATTTGGATTTAGATCAGACACCCTGTTAGTGGTTCTGTTTCCTCTAAGGTCTGGGTCCAAATGAAGATGTCCTGATGTCAAATGAAGATGTCCTGAGGTCCCCTGGTCCTGGTCCTGACCAGGGGACCTCAGGACGTAACCTTAACCTTTACTGGTCCAGACCTTTACTTGGTCTGGACCAGTTCTCCAGAACTCCTTAAGGTCTTTGGACTTTGGCTCGGTATCATACCCTCTGCCTGCTCAGGTCATGTCTGAGGAAACCTCAGGTGGAGAAGGTATCGGACCTCCGTCCAGGAGCAAGTCATGTCAAGAAACAGACCCGACCCGGGATCCAAAAGACCCCAGAACGGGTCTGTTTATGAGTCCGGTTCTCAGAAGGCTGAAGGCTGGACTGAAGATGAGCAGGTTGGTGCTCATGTTGACCAGCAGGGGGCAGACTGACTCAGTGAAGGTTTGGGTTCCTCCTGGACCTGAATGGTTCCTCTGGGCTCCTGGCTCTGATCACTGATCTGAGAACTGTTCTACAGGATCCAGGGGTGAACCTTCACCTCCTGCTCCATCAGAAGTTCTGACGTCCTCCAACCTCTGCAGCTTGTTGTTCGATCCTCGGCCAGACTGATCATATCAGATTCATCCATTCATCAGGGCAGGACTGCTGCCTTGCTGCAACAAGGTTCTGGGGTTGAATCCCGCTCTCTCTTCATGGACTTGTGCATGTTCTCCCTGTGCATGTGTGGGTTCCTCCCAGGTACTCCTGTTCCCCACAGGCCAAAGCCATGACTGTTGGGTTAGCTGGTACCGACTGAGGACAGTAATGGAGTCAAACATCTATAGATTCATATTTTCAAGCCTTTATTTCTGTTAAAGATGACCTTCTGCTTCCAGCCAATAAAAACATTTTAATACAGAAATCTGGGCTTCGTGTAAACTGTTTATTACCTGCTGAGAGATTTCTAAAGGTTCCTTTAATCTGACAGACGGGCCTCATCAGAACCCCAGTAACAGCTGGAGACAGCAGCCTCCATGACCTAGCAACGATAGGAGGGTAGGGGATGGTTGGACGGGCGGCTGGATGAACGGACGGTTCGCTGGACTGTTGTTGAAGATCAGGTCCCATGTTCCCCAACTTTCTCAGAGAGCTCCTCTCTTAGCTTCAGCTGCTGAGAAGACGACAGTTTCCCAACTTAGTGAGGAGGCATGGCCGACCCTGTGGCTAGGCGTGGTTGACCCTGTTGCTAGGTGTGACCCTGTTGCTCAGTGTGGTGCTGTCTTCTAGGGACAGTGATTGGTTGCTCTTCTTCTGCTTCTTGTTTAATGGCGGCTGGTGAACTGCTTCATGCAGCGTTATCACCAGTAAGCGGTGTGGACCAGACGTCACCAATAAACCCTCATCTCCTCATCCTGATGACTCTAAAACAGAAACCACCTTAGGTCACACCCCTGATGCGACAGTCTTATGTGGATAATAGCCTTAACAAATAATAAGATAAATAGCTTAAATAGAATTATTTGTGGTTTATATTTTTATACTTGCGTGACTCTTTGACCTCCATGTTGTGAGTCAGTTTAGGCTCCGCCCCCTTTGTTTTCCAGCCCTACTTCCTGTTGGGGTTTTTATTTGCTGTGACACTCCAAGTTCATCACTGGCCTCCATTTAGCCCTCTTTAAATCCTTCCTGGACACAATCCTGCTCAGCAGTCTTGTTTTTAAGCTGATATAAATATTAATATTCAAGCATTAATACTTATAAATGTCCTGGATATGATACATTAATTAAAGGGTTAAACAGCAGGTCTGATGCACAATAATTATAAATACTGTTATTAATCTAAACTGAGGATTCTCTCTTTCTGATTTTTACCAGTTTTGTTCTGGTTCTGAAACATCGGTCTGTGTCCATCACCATGGTGACCATGGTGATCAGGACCGGTCTGCGGCACCAGAACCTGCTGCCCAGAGCTCTGAAATGTGTTCAGTGGACGTTGGATCTGTGCCACAATCCGGTCGGCTTCGATGCGGCGCAGTCAAAGTCCACCGTGATGTGAAGTCGCTCAGCCTGTTGAGGAAACTGTTACCATGGCAACAGATATGAATCCTAATGGACTCAGCTCCCCGTCTCCTAAACTCCTTGCTCCAAGACCGACACGACCGCTGCAGACTTTGGTCGCAACATTGTGGGACACCGGCGACACCTGGTGGCGTTTTTTCATCACAAATGCGACACATTTGTCGCGTCGCAGGTGCAGCGCTGCGGTTTCCAAGATTTCTTTAACGGCGAAACATTAGCAGGGTCAGAGGTCAGAGGAGGAGCAGGTTGGCCAACATGGCCGCCGACATTAAATGACGTCGGTAACGTCCGACTGTCTGACACGCTTTCACGAACACATGCTGATGGAGACCAGGTCACCAGAACATCTGGAGCTCTGCTGATGGAGACCAGGTCACCAGAACATCTGGAGCTCTGCTGAACATCTGGAGCCCTGCTGATGGAGACCAGGTCACCAGAACATCTGGAGCTCTGCTGATGGAGACCAGGTCACCAGAACATCTGGAGCTCTGCTGATGGAGACCAGGTCACCAGAACATCTGGAGCTCTGCTGAACATCTGGAGCCCTGCTGATGGAGACCAGGTCACCAGAACATCTGGAGCCCTGCTGAACATCTGGAGCTCTGCTGATGGAGACCAGGTCACCAGAACATCTGGAGCTCTGCTGATGGAGACCAGGTCACCAGAACATCTGGAGCTCTGCTGATGGAGACCAGGTCACCAGAACATCTGGAGCTCTGCTGATGGAGACCAGGTCACCAGAACATCTGGAGCTCTGCTGAACATCTGGAGCCCTGCTGATGGAGACCAGGTCACCAGAACATCTGGAGCCCTGCTGAACATCTGGAGCTCTGCTGATGGAGACCAGGTCACCAGAACATCTGGAGCTCTGCTGATGGAGACCAGATCACCAGAACATCTGGAGCCCTGCTGATGGAGACCAGGTCACCAGAACATCTGGAGCTCTGCTGATGGAGACCAGGTCACCAGAACATCTGGAGCTCTGCTGAACATCTGGAGCTCTGCTGATGGAGACCAGGTCATCAGAACATCTGGAGCTCTGCTGAACATCTAGAGCCCTGCTGATGGAGACCAGGTCACCAGAACATCTGGAGCCCTGCTGATGGAGACCAGGTCACCAGAACATCTGGAGCTCTGCTGATGGAGACCAGGTCACCAGAACATCTGGAGCTCTGCTGATGGAGATCAGGTCACCAGAACATCTGGAGCTCTGCTGATGGAGACCAGGTCACCAGAACATCTGGAGCCCTGCTGAGGGACGGTGAGCAGATTTATGGGGGCCTAGCAGCGATCTGCTCTGAGGGTTCAGGGGAGACGTTTGCAGTCAGCAGGTGAGCAGCTGCTGTGATGTCAGAGGCTCCTGGGTTCAGGGGCGGAGTCAGAAGGTCCTGATGGTTCAGCAGCAGAAGCTCAGAGCAGCTCCAGGTTCAAAGGCTGTGATGTTCTTCTGCTCCTGGTTGCTGAGATGCAGTCACAGGTCCCCCGCCTCCAGGGCTCGGGTCAGCAGGTCCAGGTCGCCCACGCCGGCGGCGCGGACCAGCTCGGGTCGCTCCATCATGGAGACGGCGATCCGCAGGGCGGCCCAGATGTTGGTGGACATCTGCTGCTGGCCGCAGCGCTGACTCCGCCTCTGCTGGTTCAGAGCTGTGAGGAAGTTACTGACAGCCTCCCTGCAGAACCAGAACCGGGTCAGGAACGAGCCGTTATCCAGTAGAACCTGCGGCCGGGTCGGGCCGGTACCTGAGCGCTCCCAGGTTGATGCAGCTGATGCCCAGGTTGTACCGGGACCGGACGAAGCCGGGCTGCAGCTCCAGGGCCCGGCTGTACGCCTCCACCGCCTCCTCGCTCCGGTTCCCGTTGGCCAGCGTCGCCCCCAGCCGGTTCCACAGCAGGTAGTCCTGGGGAGGGACACGCAG
This sequence comes from Anableps anableps, assembly GCA_014839685.1. Taxonomy (NCBI): domain Eukaryota; kingdom Metazoa; phylum Chordata; class Actinopteri; order Cyprinodontiformes; family Anablepidae; genus Anableps; species Anableps anableps. The sequence goes on from CM026077.1 coordinate 435,089, forward strand.
GAAGTGACGTCATCATGACGGTTCTGTTTGAGTCAAACCTGATCGTCCACACGGTCCCTGAAAGCAACAGAACCAGAACCCGCAGCGGTTCGGCGGGTCTCGGGTACCTGCGGTCTGACGGACAGCGCCGCGCTGAACGCCTCCACCGCCTTGTCGAACTCGGAGCTCAGGTTGTAGAGCACTCCGAGTCCGGTCTGCAGGTCCGGGTCCACATTGTCCACGTTGAGCTGAGCCGCTTCCTGGAAGAGCAGCAGAACCTCCTGCAGCGCCGAGCTGAAACCCAAAATATTCACTTTATTCACGCAGCGCTACCTGCTGTTGAACAAACAACATCACGACGTCCGCATGTTTCGGACACGCCCTCTTAAACCCGGATTATAATCTCAGATTCTCACATTTAAAGCCCTGAATAACCAGCTCCATCACCCACCAGAGCCCTGACTGGTCCAGATGTTCCTACCAGAGCCCCGACTGGTCCAGATGTTCCTACCAGAGCCCTTCGCTCTCAGATTGCAAGTTCACTGCTGGTTCCTGGAGGTTCTAGAAGTGGACTGGGAGGCAGATCCTTCAGTCATCAGGCTCCTCTCCTGAGGAACCAACTCCCAGTTTCAGTCCCTGCGGCCGACACCCCGTCTACTTTAGTCCCTGCGGCCGACGCCGCGTCTACTTCAGTCCCTGCGGCCGACGCCCCGTCTACTTTAGTCCCTGCGGCCGACGCCGCGTCTACTTCAGTCCCTGCGGCCGACGCCGCGTCTACTTCAGTCCCTGCGGCCGACGCCCCGTCTACTTCAGTCCCTGCGGCCGACGCCCCGTCTACTTTAGTCCCTGCGGCCGACGCCGCGTCTACTTTAGTTCCTGCGTCCGACGCCGCGTCTACTTTAGTCCCTGCGGCCGACGCTGCGTCTACTTCAGTCCCTGCGGCCGACGCCGCGTCTACTTCAGTCCCTGCGGCCGACGCCCCGTCTACTTTCTAGAGTAGGTTTAAAACGTTCCTCTCAGGTAAAGCTGATAGGCTGGCTGAGGTCATCCTGATCTATTTCTGGAGTTCTGCTGCTACAGGTGGCTGGAAGACAAATCTCTCCTCACTCTGTTACTTTCTCCTACTACTCTCCTGTGATGGCTTATCTGTAGCTATTGCTGCCAAGTTCTCTCTCTGGTTAGCACAGTAAGTACTCCAGACTGTCCTTCTCTTCCTGTTAACAAGGAGCTTTTCCTTCCACTGTCACCACATGCTTGTTCTGGAGGAGGCATTGCTGCTACCAGCCTTCTTTAATTGGATCAGAACCAGCCTCAACAACTGAGCTGTACTGGAAGAGTCCGACTGGAATTAGCTCGGCCATCCATCTTCCAGTTGAGTCCGACAGAGTTAGCAGATTTACCTCTGCTGCCCCCTTCAGGAACACTGCGGTACCAGGATGGTCCCTGGCCAACCAGACTCCTTCAGGCCGTCACGCTGACTTCCTGCTCAGGTGTTTCTTTACCTTGCAGGTGTGGAACAGCAGGGGCCCCTGCGTGGCGTGGCTGGGGAACCCTGTAGCGGGCTCCTGCTGTTCTGGACCAGGTGTCGGTAGCGAGGGTTGTGGCCGATCCAGCGGCGCAGAGCGTCGCAGGCCTCCGGCAGCAGGCTGCTGTTGGTGAGGCTGACGGCGAGCGCCATGAGGGCCGGCAGGTTGCTGGGGCGGAGCTCCAGACACCTGCAGCAGGTGAGCAGTGAGCCACCTTCACCAGAGCAGAACACACCAAGGAGACAGGAAGTTGGTCTGACCTTTGCAGCGACGTGATGGCGGCCTGTTCGTTCTCGTTCTCAGCCTGAGTCGTCCCCAGCGTCTGCCACGCCTGCAACAGGAAACAGTCACCGGTGACAACAGTCATCAGTCTGAAGCTGGACCACGACAGAACCGAGCCAACGGGTCACCTCGGCATCACTGGGGTCCTGCAAGATGGCGGCCTCCAGCAGCAGGACGGCGGCGTTCAGGTCTCCCTCTTGAGCTTTCTCCTGACCCTCGGCGAAGGCGTTGGGCCAGTCCCGGTACGGGTTGTTGGTGCTGAAGCGGTAACCCTGCGGAACGCCACAGAGAGCCGATCAGCAGGAAGTACCGCCCCAACCACATGGGTCAGACTCTCAGCCAACCAATCAGCTGCCTCTAAAGCCCAAGACCACCAGGACAGAAACCCAAAACGCTCCGTCCGACCTGGTGTTGCACAACAACAGCCCTGCAGCAGGTGCAAGCCAGCCTTCCTGCTCTCTGAGCTCTGATTGTGAAACACCAGCAGGACGCTGGTGGACGTCTGAGCTCAGGTGCACACGGAGGGCAGACGTCTGACGGTAGCCGCCGCGGTTGCCGTGGTGACGTAAGACCCGCGTGCAGCCTGGGATTAGAGGGGGATTAGGGCCGCCTGGATGGAAGCTGCTCCGATGATGCCAGGATTAAACTGCGGATTAACTCCCAGACAATCGGCACGACGCAGTGAGGCATGCTGGGAGCCTGGGGGGGGGGCAAGGTGACATCATCATCAGGGTTACCTTCTCCACAGGTGAGACGGAGGGCGGGGTCGGCTTCTGCTGGCTCTCCGACTCCTCCAGCCAGTTCCTCCGGGCCAGCTCCTCCCACTCCGCCTGCATCTTGTCCCAGAACTCGGTGTCGGACTGCAACACAACAGGGACAGGCTGACGGACCCGCCCAGAACCAGGATGGACCCGTCCAGAACCGGGACGGACCCGTCCGGGACCCTGGAGGACGGACCCACCCAGAACCCTGGAGGACGGACCCGCCCAGAACCGGGATGGACCCGCCCAGAAACCTGGAGGACTGCAACACAAGGACAGGCTGACGGACCCGTCCAGAACCGGGACGGACCCGTCCGGGTTTGGTCCCAGCAGCAGCTGAACCTGCTGACACATGCAGGTTACTGCACTGCAGCTGGGTTCTCCTCCTGGGTTCTCCTCCTGGGTTCTCCTCCTGGTTCTCCTCCTGGTTCTCCTCCTGGTTCTCCTCCTGGGTTCTCCTCCTTTCTCCAGCCTTCCTGTTCCAGATGTCTCGCTGCTCCTCCTCTCCTGGTTTAAAGAGCTGACTCATCACGGAGGAACGTGGAGAAGAACCTTCTCGGATCGGAACAAACAGAACCGATGGCTCAGCAGACGGAGATCTGAACTTCTCCAGTTTCACAGCCGGAAGGTTCTGGTTAAACGGGTCGGAACCTGATCCGGTCGGAACACGACTCCTCCCTCTGGCGCTGGAAGTTCGGGTTTCAGGCGTCATCGATCGGTCGGCCCGAGTTTTTGGTTCCTCACCCAGCTGAGACATCAGAGTGGGACTACTGGGAACACTGGGAAGGTCAGAACCAGGTCAGGTCCAGATGGTGTTCTGTTCCTCTCTGAGTTTCAGTAAAACCTTCTACACCAGCAAGAAGTTCTGGTTCCCACCAAACACCAGCAGAGCTTCAGCCGACCAATCAGCAGCCTCCAGTCAGAGCAGCGCTGTGATTGGTCGGCTGAAGCCCCGACGCACCGATGGGAAAACCCGGATTACGCGTCAGACTGGGAACTCTGGAATGTAATCACTGAGAGGCCGACGACCTCACTTCCTCTCAGAGACAGAGATAAACCAGAACCGGGCAGCGGCCTCAGAACCTTACTGGACCAGAACCTGAAGATCAGCTCCGACAGACACCGAACTGCAGGTGGCGCTGTGGAACCATCTAGAACCATCTCCAGGTTCTGGCTCTGGTCCAGGTTGGGGTGAGACTCGTCCACATCAGCATAAAAACAAAGACAAATTATTCACAAGAAAGAAAGAAACTGATAAAAGGCTGGCCGACCAGTGTTCCCACAAAGACGACTGGTAGCGTAACGCGCTGGCAGAAGGAAGAGACGACGTCACGATCAGACCGATCTGGGAGCTGCACAGACGACACGTGAACTTGTATATCAGATTTCCCAGGAGTGGCTGAGACGACGTGCGCGTTGCAGAACGTCTCGCCTGCTCTGCTGGACCAGAGTTCTCAGAGTCATTACAGCCTTTAGCTTCTGCGCGCTAGCTCTTTAAATCTGCTCCACAGAGGAGCCGAGCAGAGACGCGCAGACATGCTGGTGACCTTTCCTCACCAGAATGTCCGCCTGAGCCGACAACAGGCGCCGCCGCCGCCGTCATCATCATCACAGAGCTGCTCTGGGATGGAGCGACCCGCATATTTGGTTTGTGAGCAGACATTTAGCTTCTGCCCCGACGGCCAAAAGTCTGGAAAACAAAGGTCTAGTCCTGCATGTCAGCACAGCAGTTTCCTTGGCATTATACTGCCAATGATATGTCTACCCATGATGGTAGCAGACTTTCAGTCGCTGCTGAAAGCCGGTGCTGCTGGGGGGGGGCAGCCAGATAAAGTGATCAAGCAGAGCGTCACCGATCATACATCCAGAGGCTCAGCTGTTTCGACAAGTCCTCCATTACAGGTTAAACAGCAGTGGTGAAAGAAGGCCGCCCTGAGGCACACCGCTACCCACTCCAAAGAGGCAGACATGTTAGTCCCCATTTAACCTGCTGTTTCTGGTTAGAATACCAGAGAGACAGGCCAGAGAGTGAGACAGGTCGGGGCGAGACAGCAGCTGAGGGTGCCAGTTTTACCTCGACTGCAGCTTTCGCTCGGACGAACTCGTCCTCCAGAGACTCGTTTCTGACCAGTAGAGAGCGAGTCCGTCTGCGGAGTCTGGACACGCTGTTGTCCTGCAAACAGAGAGACAGAGACAGGAAGGTCGTCCAGCAGGTGTCCAGCAGATGTCCAGCGTCAAAGTAAACAGGAGTCAAAACCAAAGTCAAAGCTGCTTCTGTCAGCAGGCAGTGCTGATTTATCCCACAGTCCCTGAACTACACACAATCTGCTGTTTTCAGGGCTCAGAGGGACAAAGTAGCTGGGACAATGTCTCTCACCCACTGGGTCCCCGCAAGGACACATCCTGTCACTTCGGTTGGCCAACAGCTGAAGGAGTTACCATGGCAACAGGCCATCCCTACAGTGGATGCAGTTTATTCAATTTCCCTTCAGGATCAAAAAAGTATGAAGATGAGATGTTGGATGAGGTGCTGGAGGTTGGATGAGGTGCTGGATGTTGGATGAGATGCTGGATGTTGGATGAGATGCTGGATGTTGGATGAGGTGCTGGAGGTTGGATGAGGTGCTGGAGGTTGGATGAGATGCTGGATGTTGGATGAGGTGCTGGATATTGGATGAGATGCTGGATGTTGGATGAGATGCTGGATGTTGGATGAGATGCTGGATGTTGGATGAGGTGCTGGATGTTGGATGACGTGCTGGAGGTTGGATGAGGTGCTGGAGGTTGGATGAGATGCTGGATGTTGGATGAGGTGCTGGATGTTGGATGAGGTGCTGGATATTGGATGAGATGCTGGATGTTGGATGACGTGCTGGAGGTTGGATGAGATGCTGTAGGTTGGATGAGGTGCTGGAGGTTGGATGACGTGCTGGATGTTGGATGAGGTGCTGGAGGTTGGATGAGGTGCTGGATGAGATGTTGGAAGGACTGATGGGACGGTTGGATTCTCAGCATCCAACCGTGGTACCCGGTACCGACCTGGTACTGGGTCGGTACCGAGCCCTAGCAGAGGTCCGGTTCCCGAGGAGAACATTGCAGAACTGACCTGGGTCAGCGACAGGAAGTCCAGATCATCGAAGCTGTGGACGTCGAAGCTGTTCTTCATCAGAGGATCCGTCTTAAACTCTGCAGACCTGGAGACAGATGAGCCGTTACTGCCGGGTGCTTCCAGTGACTGACTACTGCTGCCGGGTGCTTCCAGTGACTGACTGCTACTACTGCTGCCGGGTGCTTCCAGTGACTGACTGCTACTACTGCTGCCGGGTGCTTCCAGTGACTGACTACTGCTGCCGGGTGCTTCCAGTGACTGACTACTGCTGCCGGGTGCTTCCAGTGACTGACTGCTACTACTGCTGCCGGGTGCTTCCAGTGACTGACTACTGCTGCCGGGTGCTTCCAGTGACTGACTGCTACTACTGCTGCCGGGTGCTTCCAGTGACTGACTACTGCTGCCGGGTGCTTCCAGTGACTGACTGCTACTTCTGCTGCCGAGTGCTTCCAGTGACTGACTGTTACTACTGCTGCCAGGTGCTTCCAGTGACTGACTGCTACTACTGCTGCCGGGTGCTTCCAGTGACTGACTACTGCTGCCGGGTGCTTCCAGTGACTGACTGCTACTACTGCTGCCGGGTGCTTCCAGTGACTGACTGCTACTACTGCTGCCGGGTGCTTCCAGTGACTGACTACTGCTGCCGGGTGCTTCCAGTGACTGACTGCTACTTCTGCTGCCGGGTGCTTCCAGTGACTGACTACTGCTGCCGGGTGCTTCCAGTGACTGACTACGACTACTGCTGCCGGGTGCTTCCAGTGACTGACTACTGCTGCCGGGTGCTTCCAGTGACTGACTACTGCTGCCGGGTGCTTCCAGTGACTGACTACGACTACTGCTGCCGGGTGCTTCCAGTGACTGACTACTGCTGCCGGGTGCTTCCAGTGACTGACTGCTGCTGCCGGGTGCTTCCAGTGACTGACTGCTACTACTGCTGCCGGGTGCTTCCAGTGACTGACTACGACTACTGCTGCCGGGTGCTTCCAGTGACTGACTACTGCTGCCGGGTGCTTCCAGTGACTGACTGCTGCTGCCGGGTGCTTCCAGTGACTGACTGCTACTACTGCTGCCGGGTGCTTCCAGTGACTGACTACTGCTGCCGGGTGCTTCCAGTGACTGACTGCTACTACTGCTGCCGGGTGCTTCCAGTGACTGACTGCTACTACTGCTGCCGGGTGCTTCCAGTGACTGACTACTGCTGCCGGGTGCTTCCAGTGACTGACTGCTACTTCTGCTGCCGGGTGCTTCCAGTGACTGACTGTTACTACTGCTGCCGGGTGCTTCCAGTGACTGACTGCTACTACTGCTGCCGGTGCTTCCAGTGACTGACTACTGCTGCCGGGTGCTTCCAGTGACTGACTACGACTACTGCTGCCGGGTGCTTCCAGTGACTGACTACTGCTGCCGGGTGCTTCCAGTGACTGACTGCTACTTCTGCTGCCGGGTGCTTCCAGTGACTGACTGTTACTACTGCTGCCGGGTGCTTCCAGTGACTGACTGCTACTACTCCTGCCGGGTGCTTCCAGTGACTGACTACTGCTGCCGGGTGCTTCCAGTGACTGACTACGACTACTGCTGCCGGGTGCTTCCAGTGACTGACTACTGCTGCCGGGTGCTTCCAGTGACTGACTACTGCTGCCGGGTGCTTCCAGTGACTGACTACTGCTGCCGGGTGCTTCCAGTGACTGACTGCTACTACTGCTGCCGGGTGCTTCCAGTGACTGACTACTGCTGCTGGGTGCTTCCAGTGACTGACTGCTACTTCTGCTGCCGGGTGCTTCCAGTGACTGACTGTTACTACTGCTGCCGGGTGCTTCCAGTGACTGACTGCTACTACTGCTGCCGGGTGCTTCCAGTGACTGACTACTGCTGCCGGGTGCTTCCAGTGACTGACTACTGCTGCCGGGTGCTTCCAGTGACTGACTACGACTACTGCTGCCGGGTGCTTCCAGTGACTGACTACTGCTGCCGGGTGCTTCCAGTGACTGACTACTGCTGCCGGGTGCTTCCAGTGACTGACTGCTACTACTGCTGCCGGGTGCTTCCAGTGACTGACTACTGCTGCCGGGTGCTTCCAGTGACTGACTGCTACTTCTGCTGCCGGGTGCTTCCAGTGACTGACTGTTACTACTGCTGCCGGGTGCTTCCAGTGACTGACTGCTACTACTCCTGCCGGGTGCTTCCAGTGACTGACTACTGCTGCCGGGTGCTTCCAGTGACTGACTACGACTACTGCTGCCGGGTGCTTCCAGTGACTGACTACTGCTGCCGGGTGCTTCCAGTGACTGACTACGACTACTGCTGCCGGGTGCTTCCAGTGACTGACTACTGCTGCTGGGTGCTTCCAGTGACTGACCCCTGCGGGCCACGGGTACGGCCGCCCCCTGCGGGCCTCTCACTGGATTCACCAGGGTTTGTGGATAAAAATATCTGAGGATCGTCAGCATCATTTATCCCAACTGGGAGCAGATAAACCGCACAGAGCATGGAACCAGAACGCTGTGGTTCTCCACCAGTAACCCAGCGGGACCAGCCTGGTGCCGCTCCACGGTGCTACCGCGGGTTCTGGGAGGAACCGGGTCGTTACCACAGCAGCTCGCTGGAGGAGTGGTGGGAGGTGCATCGGGTCTCGCAGCGTCGCCGGCGTCCTCCTCCGTCCTCCAGGTCCAGGTCGTCCCATTTGTCCAGAGGAGAAGACAGGCTGACTGTGAAGACCACAAACACTGATGAGAGCTGACCTCTGACCCCAGCCTGATCCATGCTCTAAAACAGGAAGTTCTCATCAAAGTAAAAGCTCAGATTAAAGCGTCGTCATGACGACCGGCTGACTTCAAAGCTTTTAACTAAATGAAGCTGCTGAGCCTCATGGTGAACACGGGGGTGCAGAAGGGCCTCCTAAAGTATTCACGCCCCTGTATCGCTCCCCCGACCCGACCATCAGGTCTCACTGGGGACCGGGGGGACTCCCAGCCTTTCTGCTGATCTGAAAAGTGTGGAGGGCATTTGTCTTCAGCGCCCCTGAGTCCAGCTGCGGGCCTTCTGGGTTCGCCCCCGGACTCTCCACGCTTTTCAGGTTCTGCTCCACTTGGTGTTCTGGCCCAGAAGGTCCGAATGACACCTGCTGACGGTTGGAGCAGCACAACATCTGGAGAACTTCAGGAGGAACCAGCAGGAGCACCAGCACATCATCAGTTAGTCTTTCTTCTTTTTCTGGTCCAGGTGCTAAACCCGGATCAGAACCACAACCTGCAACCATAGGAACCAGAACCTGAATGAAACTGGTTCTCCAGATCTCCCAGCAGACCTACTAGTTCTGATGAAGGTTACATCACTGGGTTCTGAGTTCTGGACTCTCTGAGCTTCGTGAGCTTCTAGATGCTTCCAGCAGAATGTTCTACTGGATAAGACCTATCAGAACCTCCAAGCAGAACCTGCTGGACTCCAGAACCTCAGCTCTCTTCTTTCTGTTCTGCAGGATTTTAAATACGTGAACCTTTTGGGTCATGAAGAACATGACCAGAACCGGGTCTGAGAGGACAGTCGGTTCCTTCTGCTCCTCCAGGTCCAATCAGAACATCTGACCCGGGTTAAACTAACGGTCAGAACCGGTCTGGACCCGGTAACGTCCCGTCTTACCTGAGTCCAGGGAGATCCTCTCAGGGGTTCTGGGACTAGCAGGCTGGCGTTCCACCTGGACCTGGACCAGTTCTGTCTCCTCGGTTCTGGTTCCGTGCCGAGGACTCCTGGACCCGGCCTTCCTCCTCAGAGGAGTCTTCCTCCCCCTGCGCTCCCGGGTCTCAGCCGGGTCGCTGAGGTCCACCAGGTCCAGAGCCGTGGACAGAACTGCAACAGAGCAAACAGGGAACGGTGGGATCAGCGCCGAGGAGAACGGACCGAGTCAGAACCGTTCAGGTCCGGTTCCAGTCACATGATCTCAGTGTTCCAGAACCAGGATCGATAGAACTGTCCTCGTCCTCTCAGAGGGAACACGATCCCGGTTTGATCCGGTCGGATCAAATTCCTGCTGCTGACTCTCTCCTGGGTCTCTGGGTCCGGACCTGGGGACGGGGGGACGGGAGGACGGGATGAGAGACGGGGGGACAGGATGAGAGACGGGAGGACGGGATGAGAGACGGGGGGACAGGATGAGAGACGGGAGGACGGGATGAGAGACGGGGGGACGGGAGGACAGGATGAGAGACGGGATGAGAGACGGGATGAGAGACGGGGGGACGGGAGGACGGGATGAGAGACGGGGGGACAGGATGAGAGACGGGAGGACGGGATGAGAGATGGGGGGACAGGATGAGAGATGGGAGGACGGGATGAGAGACGGGGGGACGGGAGGACGGGATGAGAGACGGGGGGACGGGATGAGAGACGAGGGGACAGGATGAGAGACGGGAGGACGGGAGGACGGGATGAGAGACGGGGGGACAGGATGAGAGACGGGAGGACGGGATGAGAGACGGGGGGACGGGAGGACGGGATGAGAGACGGGGGGACAGGATGAGAGACGGGAGGACGGGATGAGAGATGGGGGGACAGGATGAGAGATGGGAGGACGGGATGAGAGACGGGGGGACGGGAGGACGGGATGAGAGACGGGGGGACGGGATGAGAGACGAGGGGACAGGATGAGAGACGGGGGGACGGGATGAGAGACGGGGGGACAGGATGAGAGACGGGGGGACGGGATGAGAGACGAGGGGACAGGATGAGAGACGGGAGGACGGGATGAGAGACGGTATGAGAGACGGGATGAGAGACGGGGGGACGGGATGAGAGACGAGGGACGGGATGAGAGACGAGGGGACGGGATGAGAGACGGGGGACGGGATGAGAGACGAGGGACGGGATGAGAGACGGGGGACGGGATGAGAGACGGATGAGAGACGAGGGGACGGGATGAGAGACGGGGGGACGGGATGAGAGACGGGATGAGAGACGGGGGGACGGGATGAGAGACGGGGGGACAGGATGAGAGACGGGGGACGGGATGAGAGACGGGGGGACGGGATGAGAGACGGGATGAGAGACGGGGGGACGGGATGAGAGACGGGATGAGAGACAGGGGGACAGGATGAGAGACGGGGGGGACAGGATGAGAGACGGATGAGAGACGGGGGGGCGGGATGAGAGACGGGGGGACAAGATGAGAGACTGGGGGACAGGATGAGAGACGGGGGGACAGGATGAGAGACGGGATGAGAGACGGGGGGGACAGGATGAGAGACGGGGGGGACGGGATGAGAGACGGGAGGACGGGATGAGAGACGGGATGAGAGACGGGATGAGAAGACGGATGAGAGACGGGGGATGGAGAGAAAGACGGGGGGGGACAAGATGAGAGACTGGGGGACAGGATGAGAGACGGGGGGACAGGATGAGAGACGGGGGGACAGGATGAGAGACGGATGAGAGACGGATGAGAGACGGGGGGACGGGATGAGAGACGGGATGAGAGACGGGGGGACGGGAGGGAGGCAGGAGGACGCAGCAGGTCAGAGAGCTCTTTAACAGCGAGGTTCCTGCTGAGATGGAGACAGATGGGACCGAGGAGGAATGAAGACAGCGAAGGACGCCGAGGGGGAGGAGGAGGGGGAGGAAGACGAGGAAGAGGAGGGGGAGGAGCAGTCTACCTGCTGTGTTGGAGGTCAGGGGTCGGCTGCAGGCGGCCTCGCTGCGGCTCTCTGACAGGAAGTCATCGATGGAGGGACTCAGCAGGGGGCGGCTCTCCTGCTGCTCCCCGACCAGCTGCAGACACAAACAAGTCCGTCAGAGACTCGTCACCAGAACCGAGACTCGTCACCAGAACCGAGACTCGTCATCAGAACCGAGACTCGTCATCACAACTGAGACTCGTCACCAGAACCAAGACTCGTCACCAGAACCGAGACTCGTCATCAGAACCGAGACTCGTCATCAGAACCGAGACTCGTCCTAAGAACTGAGACCCGTCACCAGAACCGAGACTCATCCTAAGAACTGAGACCCGTCACCAGAACCGAGACTCATCCTATGAACCGAGACTCGTCATCAGAACTGAGACTCGTCACCAGAACCAAGACTCGTCCTAAGAACCGAGACTCGTCATCAGAACCGAGACTCGTCACCAGAACCGAGACTCGTCATCAGAACCGAGACTCATCCTATGAACCGAGACTCGTCATCACAACTGAGACTCGTCACCAGAACCAAGACTCGTCCTAAGAACCGAGACTCGTCATCAGAACCGAGACTCGTCATCAGAACCGAGACTCGTCCTATGAACCGAGACTCGTCCTAAGAACTGAGACCCGTCACCAGAACCGAGACTCATCCTAAGAACTGAGACCCGTCACCAGAACCGAGACTCATCCTATGAACCGAGACTCGTCATCAGAACTGAGACTCGTCACCAGAACCAAGACTCGTCCTAAGAACCGAGACTCGTCATCAGAACCGAGACTCGTCATCAGAACCGAGACTCGTCATCAGAACCAAGACTCGTCACCAGAACCGAGACTCGTCATCAGAAGTGAGACTCGTCACAAGAACCGAGACTCGTCATCAGAACCGAGACTCGTCCTATGAACCGAGACTCGTCCTAAGAACCGAGACCCGTCACCAGAACCGAGACCCGTCACCAGAACCGAGACTCGTCATCAGAACCAAGACTCGTCACCAGAACCGAGACTCGTCATCAGAAGCGAGACTCGTCACAAGAACCGAGACTCGTCATCAGAACCGAGACTCGTCCTATGAACCGAGACTCGTCCTAAGAACTGAGACCCGTCACCAGAACCGAGACTCATCCTATGAACCGAGACTCGTCATCAGAACCGAGACTCGTCACCAGAACCAAGACTCGTCCTAAGAACCGAGACTCGTCATCAGAACCGAGACTCGTCACAAGAACCAAGACTCGTCACCAGAACCGAGACTTGTCCTATGAACCGAGACTCGTCCTAAGAACCGAGACTCGTCACCAGAACCGAGACTCGTCACCAGAACCGAGACTCGTCACCAGAACCGAGACTCGTCCTAAGAACCGAGACTCGTCACCAGAACCGAGACTCGTCACCAGAACCGAGACTCGTCCTATGAACCGAGACTCGTCCTAAGAACTGAGACTCGTCATCAGAACCAAGACTCGTCACCAGAACCGAGACTCGTCACCAGAACCGAGACTCGTCAGGGTATCCAGCATCTGGTTGGTTCCAGGTGCCTCATCAGTGGACCGGGCAGCCCGAGGAAGCTCATTGGCCGGGGCCGGGGAAGGAGGCGGGGCTTGTAGGAGAAGCTGCTCCACCTGAGAGGAGGCCTCCATCCATCACCTACTGGGTTGTTACTGGAGCAGCTCCCACCATCCATCCTCGGTCCAGTTTCCCCTGGTGAGGAACTGGGAGGGGTCCTCGGTCCTGACGAAGAGGAGGATGACCTGCTCCCCGAGGAGCTGCTGATGAAGAGGAGCTGCTAGAAGTCTGCAGAGTGATGAAGAGGAGGAGGACTCTTCGCAGCGTTTAATGTTTCCTCACTGAGTCTCAGGGTCGGCCGCCTGTGAAGTCTGTGTGTGTGTGTGAGAGTGTGTGTGGGAGTGTGTGTGTGTGTGTGTGTGTGTGTGTGTGTGTGTGTGTGTGTGTGTGTTGGTCTAAAAATAACCTGCAGTTGTGCTGAACAAACAATCCTTCAACCAGAGATGCTGCAGCAGGACCTGAAGTACTGCAAGTACTACAGATACTACAGTGCTATAGTACTACAGTACAGTGGATACTTCATATACTGATGATGGATCCAGATGGTCGGAACCAGAAGGATCCATCTGAAGGTTCTCCGATCCGTCCTCTGACCCGGTTCGTGGTTCTGGTTCTGCTGCTGGGTGGTTCTGTTCCGTTCCTCTCAGTTCTGGGGACTAAGCCCGGTTTTGGCCCCTGATGGTCCAGAACTTCAGAATCCACCTGAGTCCAGAACCAGCAGGAGTCAGAGGTCCAATCAGCAGAACCGGGTCTGGAGTGATGGAGGAACATCTGCCCCCTGTGGCCTCAGGTATTTATATCCTGCAGCAGCTGCTGCTGCACACACACACACACACACACACCTGCTCCGGTCACCCTGACTGTAGCCACAGGAGCTGCAGAGCGGGACCGGGAGGTCAGAGGTCATCAGAGAAGGTCTGCAGAGGTCCTGCAGGAAGCTGAGAGGGGTCACCTTTAGCACCGCCCACATTCAGAGTCATCTTCATCACTCCTCATCAGCTTCAGTCACGTGACCACCAGCCTGCTGCCCTGAGTTTTGTCTGTCAGGCTGCAGTCAGTTTCATCCTGACAGCAAAAGTTTCACTGTGACTCGGATTCTTCAGCAGTTGAAGTTTCTGATCTTCAGGTAAAAGCCCACCTGATCCTATGCAGTGTTGCCCTGCGTTTTGTCTGACGGGCTGCAGTGAAACTGGAAGGCTGTTTCTTCTCTCCATCTTCTTCTTCTTCTCTCCGCGTGTTTGACTCCTTCCTGTCCCGTCATCCCATTTTCTCCTCTTCTTTGATCCGACCCGTCAGAATCTGTGTGCAGCTTGGTGTTTTTGTCTCAAACCGCCACGTCATCACATGAAAGTCAGAGTCTCACTCTTCCCATCTCATCCCGACTGTGGTGGCGGATCAAAGCGTTACATCAGGGGCCTCTGCTCTCTGATTGGTTGTGTTCAGCTGGACGACTCGACCCGAACACCTGAGCTTTGATCAGTCAGTTGGATCCGAGCGCTTCCTGGAAGCATTGCCTGGGACAGTCAGGAGAGCAGAACCGGATCAGTCAGTGAAACAGGTTTTAAAGGATGTGCTGAATGTTCCCCTGAAGCCCAGAGGAGGGAACACGGAACCACGGAGACAGAACCCGTCCGGAAGAGATGAAGGACTGCAGGTGGAAACCAGAAATCGGCAGGAAGCTGGGCTGGAATATTCAAGGGAACAGAAGCAGCGGTACTATTAGAACCGGAGCGTCCGGACCTGAAGCATCAGAAAGTTTTATCAGAACCTCCTCATCCTCATCCTCATCTCATGGAGGAAACATATTCATGAAGAACCTGCATCCGGCTCCAGAGCAGCATTAATCCGACTGCGCGAACCGGTCCGGTCCGCTCAGAACCCTTCTGGCTGTAATAAACAGCTGTGGCTGCTTTAATGCAGCATAAAGTGGAGAGAAGCTGCAGCAGAACCAGCTCTGCAGCCAGAGCTGCAGCTGCAGGCTGCAGCTCTGGATGGGAGGGTCACTGGGAGGTTCCTCCTGGAGCTGCAGCTCAGAGTCCTGCTGCTGGTTCCTGCAGACAACCCGAGAACCAGGCTGGATGGAGCTTCATCGCCCTTGATCATCTGCTACTGAGTAGAACAATATCGGAAATATTTCTGTTCAACAAGACGAGAACATGAAACAGAGAGAGGGGAACAAGCTGAGAAGAAGTAGATGGATGGACGACATCTTTTCTGGTAAACTCAGAACCTCTGGCGCTGACACCGATATTTGAGACCCACGATGATGATTCCTGACCGGTGATCGGAGCCGAGGTTGCAGTAACATTCCCGCAATATTCCAGTAAGGCTGCAGTAACATTCCCGCAACATTCCAGTAAGGCTGCAGTAACATTCCTGCAACATTCCAGTAAGGCTGCAGTAACATTCCAGTAAGGTTGCAGTAACATTCCCGCAACATTCCAGTAAGGCTGCAGTAAGATTCCCGCAACATTCCAGTAAGGCTGCAGTAACATTCCAGTAAGGTTGCAGTAACATTCCCGCAACATTCCAGTAAGGCTGCAGTAACATTCCCGCAACATTCCAGTAAGGCTGCAGTAACATTCCCGCAACATTCCAGTAAGGCTGCAGTAACATTCCAGTAAGGCTGCAGTAACATTCCCGCAACATTCCAGTAAGGCTGCAGTAACATTCCTGCAACATTCCAGTAAGGCTGCAGTAACATTCCAGTAAGGCTGCAGTAACATTCCCGCAACATTCCAGTAAGGCTGCAGTAACATTCCAGTAAGGCTGCAGTAACATTCCCGCAACATTCCAGTAAGGCTGCAGTAACATTCCAGTAAGGCTGCAGTAACATTCCCGCAACATTCCAGTAAGGCTGCAGTAACATTCCAGTAAGGCTGCAGTAACATTCCAGTAAGGCTGCAGTAACATTCCCGCAACATTCCAGTAAGGCTGCAGTAACATTCCTGCAACATTCCAGTAAGGCTGCAGTAACATTCCCGCAACATTCCAGTAAGGCTGCAGTAACATTCCCGCAATATTCCAGTAAGGCTGCAGTAACATTCCAGTAAGGCTGCAGTAACGTTCCAGTAAGGCTGCAGTAACATTCCCGCAACATTCCAGTAAGGCTGCAGTAACATTCCAGTAAGGCTGCAGTAACATTCCCGCAACATTCCAGTAAGGCTGCAGTAACGTTCCCGCAACATTCCAGTAAGGCTGCAGTAAGATTCCCGCAACATTCCAGTAAGGCTGCAGTAACATTCCAGTAAGGTTGCAGTAACATTCCAGTAAGGCTGCAGTAACATTCCCGCAACATTCCAGTAAGGCTGCAGTAACATTCCCGCAACATTCCAGTAAGGCTGCAGTAACATTCCAGTAAGGCTGCAGTAACATTCCCGCAACATTCCAGTAAGGCTGCAGTAACATTCCCGCAACATTCCAGTAAGGCTGCAGTAACATTCCCGCAACATTCCAGTAAGGTTGCAGTAACATTCCCGCAACGTTCCAGTAAGGCTGCAGTAACGTTCCAGTAAGGCTGCAGTAACGTTCCCGCAACGTTCCAGTAAGGTTGCAGTAACGTTCCAGTAAGGCTGCAGTAACGTTCCCGCAACGTTCCAGTAAGGTTGCTGTAACGTTCCAGTAAGGCTGCAGTAACGTTCCCGCAACGTTCCAGTAAGGTTGCTGTAACGTTCCAGTAAGGCTGCAGTAACGTTCCCGCAACATTCCAGTAAGGCTGCAGTAACATTCCCGCAATATTCCAGTAAGGCTGCAGTAACATTCCAGTAAGGTTGCAGTAACATTCCCGCAACATTCCAGTAAGGCTGCAGTAACATTCCCGCAATATTCCAGTAAGGCTGCAGTAACATTCCAGTAAGGCTGCAGTAACATTCCCGCAACATTCCAGTAAGGCTGCAGTAACATTCCAGTAAGGCTGCAGTAACATTCCCGCAACATTCCAGTAAGGCTGCAGTAACATTCCAGTAAGGCTGCAGTAACATTCCCGCAACATTCCAGTAAGGCTGCAGTAACATTCCCGCAACATTCCAGTAAGGCTGCAGTAACATTCCAGTAAGGCTGCAGTAACATTCCCGCAATATTCCAGTAAGGCTGCAGTAACATTCCCGCAACATTCCAGTAAGGCTGCAGTAACATTCCAGTAAGGCTGCAGTAACATTCCTGCAACATTCCAGTAAGGCTGCAGTAACATTCCCGCAACATTCCAGTAAGGCTGCAGTAACATTCCCGCAATATTCCAGTAAGGCTGCAGTAACATTCCAGTAAGGCTGCAGTAACGTTCCAGTAAGGCTGCAGTAACATTCCCGCAACATTCCAGTAAGGCTGCAGTAACATTCCAGTAAGGCTGCAGTAACATTCCCGCAACATTCCAGTAAGGCTGCAGTAACGTTCCCGCAACATTCCAGTAAGGCTGCAGTAAGATTCCCGCAACATTCCAGTAAGGCTGCAGTAACATTCCAGTAAGGTTGCAGTAACATTCCAGTAAGGCTGCAGTAACATTCCCGCAACATTCCAGTAAGGCTGCAGTAACATTCCCGCAACATTCCAGTAAGGCTGCAGTAACATTCCAGTAAGGCTGCAGTAACATTCCCGCAACATTCCAGTAAGGCTGCAGTAACATTCCCGCAACATTCCAGTAAGGCTGCAGTAACATTCCCGCAACATTCCAGTAAGGTTGCAGTAACATTCCCGCAACGTTCCAGTAAGGCTGCAGTAACGTTCCAGTAAGGCTGCAGTAACGTTCCCGCAACATTCCAGTAAGGTTGCAGTAACGTTCCAGTAAGGCTGCAGTAACGTTCCCGCAACGTTCCAGTAAGGTTGCTGTAACGTTCCAGTAAGGCTGCAGTAACGTTCCCGCAACGTTCCAGTAAGGTTGCTGTAACGTTCCAGTAAGGCTGCAGTAACGTTCCCGCAACATTCCAGTAAGGCTGCAGTAACATTCCCGCAATATTCCAGTAAGGCTGCAGTAACATTCCAGTAAGGTTGCAGTAACATTCCCGCAATATTCCAGTAAGGCTGCAGTAACATTCCCGCAACATTCCAGTAAGGCTGCAGTAACATTCCAGTAAGGCTGCAGTAACATTCCCGCAACATTCCAGTAAGGCTGCAGTAACATTCCCGCAATATTCCAGTAAGGCTGCAGTAACATTCCAGTAAGGCTGCAGTAACATTCCCGCAACATTCCAGTAAGGCTGCAGTAACATTCCAGTAAGGCTGCAGTAACATTCCCGCAACATTCCAGTAAGGCTGCAGTAACATTCCAGTAAGGCTGCAGTAACATTCCCGCAACATTCCAGTAAGGCTGCAGTAACATTCCCGCAACATTCCAGTAAGGCTGCAGTAACATTCCAGTAAGGCTGCAGTAACATTCCCGCAACATTCCAGTAAGGCTGCAGTAACATTCCCGCAACATTCCAGTAAGGCTGCAGTAACATTCCAGTAAGGCTGCAGTAACATTCCCGCAACATTCCAGTAAGGCTGCAGTAACATTCCCGCAACATTCCAGTAAGGTTGCAGTAACATTCCCGCAACGTTCCAGTAAGGCTGCAGTAACGTTCCTGCAACGTTCCAGTAAGGTTGCAGTAACGTTCCAGTAAGGCTGCAGTAACGTTCCCGCAACGTTCCAGTAAGGTTGCTGTAACGTTCCAGTAAGGCTGCAGTAACGTTCCCGCAACATCAGGAATATTAGACTGTTTTCTGGATATAGTTTGTCAGGCTGCAGTGAGGATGTTCCAGTTCCGTGACCGGTTCCACCCGCAGAGGTTTGGATCTGGATAAACCATTGAACCCGGTCCGGTCCAGTTTGTTCCCACTGAACCCAAACATGAAGAACTGAAGGAAAGTTCTGCTCATGTTCCTGAAAAATGGATCATCAGGATGGAAAGAACCTATTTCTTCCGGTAGAACCGTGACTCCGGTACCACACGGATGCAGCATGTTCTGTCTGGTACTTTAAGGAACCAACTGGTTCTGTTTGGTTCATACTTTGTCTCGCTGTGGCTTGAGGTCCAACCCAACTTCCTCCAAGGAAACCAGAACCTGGATCATAATCTGAACAGATACAGGAACTTAAAGTTCTGTGGTTCCGGTTCCCCCGATCAGAACAAACTCAGTTTCTTTAGAACCTAACAATCAAATAAATTCTGGTTCTTTTCCCCTGACCCGGTTCTGTAGAAACCTTGAAGAACGGAACCGGAGGAACTTTCCTGACTGGGTTCAGAACAGAACTCTCCCTGAGCTCTCTGGGGTTCTGTTAGAGTTCTGTTGGGCTCACTCACCTGAACCTGGTACATCGTTCTGTCTGCAGCCGCCAGCGGTCCACTTTGACACGGTTCTGCTGCCCAGAACCGCTGCTTGTCCGACCCGAACCTCTCTGACTTCTGGATCAGAGTAATGCTGATTTCGCTTCTGTTCCAGTCCCGGTCCCGCTGTGGTCCCGGTCCGCTTCGAGCCCTAGTCCCGCTCTCTGTGTCCCGGTCCCGCCTTGGTCCCGGTGCCGCTGTGGTCCAGGTCCAGGTTCGGTTCGGCTCGGCTGCAGCTCTGAGCTCCTCGGTGTCCGAACTTCTTCTTGCTCCGCTCAGCTGGAGGCGGAGATGAAAATACACCGAGTGGAGCCGAACATGGCCGAACAGTTCCGAGGGGTGCAGACGATAACTTCCTGGGAGGTTTTCACAATAAAAGCCCCTTGAGTAGCAGCTGTTGGTGGTCCAGCTTCTGACCAGAACCAGATTTGTTGGGTCAAGTTTGGTTCGGTAGAGTAGGGATGGACTCTCCGGGTTTGGGTCACTGGTTCTGGTTTATCTCTAATGTTGTTTAAGGTGACAGGTTCCGGTCCAAATTAAACGAATCAGAGTGGGTTCCGTAGCAGCAAGACGTTCTGGGTCTCTGGTTCTGATCAGATCTCTACTAAAACTCACAGAGACCAGAACCTGGATTTAGTTTCCCTTGGAACAGAACCGAGGTTCTGCTGCGGGGATGTTCTTCAGAGTCAAAGATGTGCTTTAAGACACAAAATTCTAACCGAACCTTCTGGCTCCCGGCCCGAACCGAGCCGAACCAGTTTGAGACAAAACATTGAAGGTGAAGCAGCAGAAAGAGGATTTATCTGTGGTTCGGCCTCTGATGGTGAAGGGCACACCGCCCCCTGCTGGGCAGGTTCTGGAGCACTGGACATGTGGGGAGGGTCCGGTCCGGCTGTGCAGAGCTGCCATCCTGCAGCTCTCAGATAGAGGAACATGGCTGATCTGTGACCTTTCAGAATAAAAGCAGAAACAGGAAGTTCTCTGGGTAATAGCCCCGCCCCCTGCTGGGAAAGGCCTGCAGCTGCAGGTAACCTGTCTCACCTGCAGACGGGATGTTTCAGTTTCCCAGGAGGAATCAAAGGGTCGGTCCAGCTTCTTCTCCCACAGATTCTGAGATGCTTGGGTTTTTCCTCCACCAGCTGAGGCCCAACCTACAGAACCAGAAGGTCCAGAACCAGAAGGTCAGAAGGTTCCGGACAGAAATAAACCTTGTTTTACTAAAACGATGCGATGGGGACAAAATGGCTGCTTCCATCCTTAACGTCTGCGTGGAGTCCAGCTCCTTGAGGAAAACAAGCGTTTGGTCCCAGAGGGTAGCCGGACTCTGACCCAGTCCTAGTTTAACAAGTCCTGAGTCAAGTCCAAGTCTGACACTTTCAGTTTTTATTCTTTAACAAGTCATTTGACCAAATATGTCATTTAATCATAAATAATTTATAAACAAATATTTCAAAGTAGTTTTTGTTTAGAAGAAGCAGGAAGAGGAAGTGAAGATGATCCGGGTCGGTTCTGACCTAAACATCTGCTCCTCCCCAGCTCCACACAAAATATTCAAATAAAACAGAAACATGGAAATAAAACAATTTAATAAAACATGAAGTTATTAATACAGCATCGAGAAATAAAACATAATATGGTTCAATACTAAACATTCAATTAAAAGAAAGAATTAAAGTTAATAAAAGATGAGATAGAAAATAATAAAACAAGATGGAATGAATAAACCAGATTCTGACTGACTGGTTTAAACTGTTGCTGAGTAAAAAAACATGAAGATGTTCAGTCCAGCTGGATCAGAACCACTGCTTTTAATCTGGGACCATTACAACATGCTGTTCTGCGGTTTGACCAGCAGGAGGTGCTGTGAAGCAACGTTCAGCAGTCTGGTGGTGAGAAGATCTCTGCAGCAGCAGCTGCTCTCCCTCTGAGGCTGAACACATCCCCACAGCCGGATGTCACAGCAGGACAGGCGTCTTCAACTCCAGTCCTCCAGGGACGGTGTCCTGCAGCCTCCAGACGTGTCTGCTTCAACGCACCTGAGTGTAACAATCAGGTCATCAGCAGAACTCTGGAGAACTGGATCCAGGTGTGTTGGATCAGGGACACGTCTTGAGGCTGCAGGATCCCTGCAGTAGGAACTTCCAGACAGGGAACCCACCATGGACGCCATGACAGTTCAGGAATGTGTGGTTTGAACTGGATAAAACCAGTTTAAAGGTGATGTTTCTGGAGTCAGTCATGGGTCAGTGAGTCCATGTCTCATCTCTCCGGACAGAATCTGGGATTTCTGAAACTAAGATTATATTACATGACTCCAGGAGGATGGATGGATGTTAGATCACAGGGTATATTTTAAGTCAGTTTATTAAAACTAATTTATTAGGAACAGATTCGATAATTTTCAAGATAATTAATGAATGCTATAGTTCCAAGATATCAGCCTTGTGGAACACCATCAGCACTTCCCTTCCACTGGAACGGTTCTGCTCTGACTGAGGTGGATTCCTGATCAGCAGGATGTATCAATAATCCTGGATCAGGTTGGACAGATCGGAGCTTCATCACCTGGTCGGAACGTCCAGGATGTCCAGGTCTTTGTCGTTGGAATGTCAACAGCTCTGATTGGGTTAAAGAAGACAGAGTTCAGGTTCTGATTCAGGTTCTTCTAACAGGTCTACACTGAACTAAAGAATCAGGATCAATCAAAGTCTGGCCAGGAGGTTCTGGAAGGGCCACAGACTCAGCCAGAATCCAAACAACATCCCTCAGGACAGAGTCCAGACCTTGAAGACCTCTAGATGGAATGACCCTCTGGGTCAGATGGCCCGCAGCCTGTAGCGGAAACGGATATCTGAGGAGGGCAGCAAGATCCCCAGTCCAGCTCGGCTTGGGTCCAGACCGGGTCGGTTCTGCCCATCGTCCAGCTGCAGGTCGAAGTAAAGCAGCAGCAGACAGACGAACTGTTTGATCTCGTTGATGGCGAAGTATCGTCCGGGACACATGGACGATCCGGAGCCGAACGGCATCAGGTAGTACCGCAGCTTCTGTCCATCTTTGGAGAAGTCCGTCTTCTCTCTGCCGTCCTGCATGAAGCGGTCAAACCGGAACGTCTGGAGAGACACGAGGAAGATGAATGAGAGGAAAACCAGGACCTGGTTCTGTTCAGAGGTTCTGCCCTGGAGGACTTCAGGAAGACCCCGGGTTCAGCCTTTCTGCTGGACTCTCTCTGAATTTAAGAAAAAGATTCTGGTTCTGGGTCAAGTGGACCCAGAACCTTTAACTTTTCTAGACAGTTTCATGGTTCTGATGAGTCTGATCCAAACACAACTGGACTTCCTCTGGGTCCGGAAGGTGTTTCATCTCTAAAAGGTTCCAAGAGTCAGAGAGAACGCTTTCAAGTTGAGACCCGAAACATCCAGAACCACAGGAGATCTGGTTCTATTAACAGTCCAGAACCACAGGAGGTCCGGTTCTGTTAACCGTCCAGCAGGGGGACAGGTTCCAGAGGAAACATGAACCCAGCTGTTTCCAGAAGAAATCCCCACAGACAGATCAAGATCTTATCCAGCAGAGGAAGACCCTCTGTAATGTGCAGCACGGGGTGGGGTCTAAGGTGACCTTTGACCCCGTACCTGTGGGTCCTCGTAGATCTCGGGGTCCAGGTGCAGACTCTGAGGGTACAGGGTGATGACATCTCCCTTCCTGATGCCCACCGAGCGGTCGGTGTCCAGCCGCAGACTGAAGTCCTCCTGGGCCACCCGGATGTTCATGGAGGCTGAGGACAGACGGAGGCTCTCGTTGATGGCGCTCTCTGAGGACAGAGACGGCCCGTTATCGACCCGCTTCACCTCCACAACTGACCTGAACATGAACCTGAACGTACCCAGAAGGACGAGCTTGTCCAGCTGCTCTTTGCTGAGCATCACGTCCCTGTTGGTGCTGAAGTCCACGCCGATGTTCCGCAGGACGTCCACGATCTCCTGACGTACCACTTTCAGCGCCTCCGGGTGGCTCACCAGGAAGTAAGCGGCCCAGAAGGTAGCGGGAAGCGTGTTGCCCACAGACGCCCACAGGATGGCGAAGTGATGAGCTAGAGGACAGAAGACACAAAGAAGTGAGACGAACCAATTGAAAACTACTCCAGAACCGTAGAACAGCTCTGCTTAGAACCCAGTGAGAATGTTCTGCAGGAACCAGGAGCCTCCTGAGGTTCTGGTTCTGGGTATTATTGCTGCTCTTTTTTGATATTGGGCCACCATCATCCACCCCAACCGATTCCAAATCATCTACCAGCTTTATCGATGTCCTTCATCTTGTCTTGCTGGTCAAACAGCTCCGATCTTCTCTGGATGAACTGGGAGGAGTTGGACCACTGGGACATGTGCTGCGGCAGGAAGTAGGAGATCAGCTTCTGCCGGATGGCCTGGGTTCGCCCCAGCAGCCAGATGGGAATCTGAGCGATGAGGAACGGGAACATGTTGTCGAACTTGTGGAAGTCGTTCCTCACACGGTCCATCCCGTCGTGCCGGATGCCGGTCGCTGGTCTCCCGTAGATGGTCAGGAAGGTGGCCTCGAACATGATGGAGGAGCAGAACTCATACAGGCTGCCTCTCCTCCAGTCGCCGGCCCGGTCCAGGTGGTCCTGACGGAACACCAGCATCAGGTTACTCATCATGCTCTCTGTCAGTGGCGCCAAGTGGTCCCCCTGCAGCAGCTGGAAGGAGCGCTTGATTTGCTCCCAGAGGCCGGGGAAGGTGGCGCTGAGGACGGGCGGGTAGCCGAAGGTCAGAGGAGCCACCTTATTGGTGAACTCGTGGAAGTCCAGGTGGCGGCCCTGCTTGATGACGCTGGAGTACAGCAGGGGGTCCATGATGAAGGTCATGTATTTACCTGGAGGAGACAGAAGGTCCTGGTTAGCAGCACAACCTCAGAGCATCCCAGAACCCTCCATGTTTCACCTCCTGACTCTGAGTTCTGATGAAACGGAACCAGGTCACGCCATGGGGACCATCTGGAACCATCTAGGCCAGAGGTCTTCAACGTGGGGGTCGCTTTCCCAAGGGGCTCATATAGGTACTGTATATTTTAAAAAAAAATCTAAGTGTCTTTAAATAGACAATAACATGAATCCAACATGTAATAATTTGATCAAATGAGGTGTGACACACAAAGGTGTGATCAAATTGTTTTGTTTTATTGATAATTTAACTATTAAAAGAGGGTGAAAGTGTATTGAATTGAGGTGTTGTACTGAGTTACACCACAGGGTGGCGGTGCTTCCGGTGAGATGGTTTGGTGCATAGTTCTCCCTGCTTTGCTGTCCTCACAGATACATGAAGAAAGCCATAAGCAGTAAAGTATTTAGGTTTACTTACAGGTTGCTAACGTCCACCAAGCAAATATATACTATTCCCATAAAGTTTTCATCATAGAACATTTGATATTCCATCAACCAGTCTACTGTGTTAGCATTTTAGCGCTAACATGCTAATTGCCCTGCTAGCTTAGCAGCTAACTGCTAATCTGTTACACTGTAAAAGCACATCTTACCAAGTATTTCTGGTCTAGTTTCTAGTACAAATATCTTGAATCCACTTGAAATCAAGCAAAACTAACTTACAAGTAATGTTTCAGCAGATATAGGAGCTTATTTTAAGACAGCAATTCCTTAACATTCATGAAAAACGTCTAGTAATAACTGAAATAATCTGCCAGTGGAACAAGACGTTTTTCAAAACAGTTAAAATATTTTGCCCTCCATGGTGACCTGGAGCAACCATGGGACATCTGGTCTCCGTAGTGACCTGGAGCAACCATGGGACATCTGGTCTCCATAGTGACCTGGAGCAACCATGGGACATCTGGTCTCCATAGTGACCTGGAGCAACCATGGGACATCTGGTCTCCATAGTGACCTGGAGCAACCATGGGACATCTGGTCTCCACGGTGACGGAGCAACCATGGGACATCTGGTCTCCATAGTGACGGAGTAACCATGGGACATCTGGTCTCCATAGTGACGGAGCAACTGTGAGACATCTGGTCTCCATAGTGACCTGGAGCAACCGTGAGACATCTGGTCTCCACGGTGACGGAGCAACCATGGGACATCTGGTCTCCACGGTGACGGAGCAGTGACAGCGTTCTCCCTCCTTCCAGCTGCTTCAGAACCAACCTGCCATCTGGACCGTGAACACGTTTCCATACTTCCTCCTCTGCTCCTCCAGAAACTTGTGGGCGTCCTTGCCGAACTCCAGAGCCTTCCCGATGAAGGGGATCCAGCCTTTAATCAGAGGAGGCTCGTCCTGCTTCCTGCAAAAGGAGCGAGACATTGGTCATCCGGGATCGGATCACGCCTGGCCGGCCGCCCAGAACGTTCCCTCCCAGACTCGGCGTGGGCGGAGGCGGCTGCAGCTGCACGGTAATGAATCACCGTGTGAGCTCTGGACTCCCCGGAGTTCTGCTCCTGAAACTGGAGCTCCGATCCCACCCCTCTAATCCCATCTGAAAACCGACACCTTTCCTGTTTCTCTCAGCTCTCTGCTGCTCAAACTCTGTCTGGATTCTGGTTCTGATCCGGGTTCCAGCCTCTCATTTATTCCTGTTGTTCCTCCTGAGATCCAGATTTTCATTTGATCCGTTTAAACGGTTCTGGATCAACCCTTCCTCAGGCGTTCCGGCTCCTGATTTAAAGCAGGCAGTGAGGCACGATCCGGAGCAGGACAGAACACGTCCTGATTCCTCTGAGGAATCCAAACAGAACCAGAACCTCAGCAGCAGCTGTCCTGATCCCAGCAGAATCCCTGCACAACATGAAACTGGAGCTACTGGTTCTGGTTTTATGGGTCAGGCTGAGTCTGAGGGATGGACCACAGAGGTTCTGCTGCTGGGCTCGGTTCGGTGGCTCAGTTCCAGAACCATCGGGTCCGGACGGAACCACGTCAGGTCCGAACAGATGAAACCAGAACTTTAGTATCAAGGAGACGCTGCTGGTCTCTGCTGGTTCAGACCCAGAACCATCGGGTTCTGGTTCCCTGAGGTGGAGATCAGACGAGACGGAACATGTTGGAGGGGGCAGGTTCCGACCCGCTGGGGGGGGGCAGGTTCCGACGTGTCCAGGTCTGTCTTCAGTCAGGAATCATCTCAGTTCTCACCCAGAACATCCACACGCTACACGGCCCGGTTCTTCACGGGCCGAGCAGGAAGCCGGTTCCTGCTGAGGTTCTGCTCCTCCCGGTTCCGGAGCTTTAGCGTGATCATCCAGATGGAAAACAAAACATCTCACCTGTTCTAGCTGGCCTTCATCGGCTCCCTGTTAAACCCAGATCCTCACATAGAAGCAGCTGCATCACCCACCAGACCGGACTGGTCCAGATGTTCCCACCAGACCGGACTGGTCCAGATGTTCCCACCAGACCGGACTGGTCCAGATGTTCCCACCAGATCTTCTGACTGGTCCAGATGTTCCCACCAGACCGGACTGGTCCAGATGTTCCCACCAGATCTTCTGACTGGTCCAGATGTTCCCACCAGAGCCGGACTGGTCCAGATGTTCCCACCAGACTGGACTGGTCCAGATGTTCCCACCAGATCTTCTGACTGGTCCAGATGTTCCCACCAGAGCCGGACTGGTCCAGATGTTCCCACCAGACCGGACTGGTCCAGATGTTCCCACCAGACCGGACTGGTCCAGATGTTCCCACCAGATCTTCTGACTGGTCCAGATGTTCCCACCAGACCGGACTGGTCCAGATGTTCCCACCAGATCTTCTGACTGGTCCAGATGTTCCCACCAGAGCCGGACTGGTCCAGATGTTCCCACCAGACTGGACTGGTCCAGATGTTCCCACCAGATCTTCTGACTGGTCCAGATGTTCCCACCAGAGCCGGACTGGTCCAGATGTTCCCACCAGACCGGACTGGTCCAGATGTTCCCACCAGAGCCGGACTGGTCCAGATGTTCCCACCAGATCTTCTGACTGGTCCAGATGTTCCCACCAGAGCCGGACTGGTCCAGATGTTCCCACCAGACCGGACTGGTCCAGATGTTCCCACCAGACCGGACTGGTCCAGATGTTCCCACCAGACCGGACTGGTCCAGATGTTCCCACCAGATCTTCTGACTGGTCCAGATGTTCCCACCAGAGCCGGACTGGTCCAGATGTTCCCACCAGACCAGACTGGTCCAGATGTTCCCACCAGATCTTCTGACTGGTCCAGATGTTCCCACCAGAGCCGGACTGGTCCAGATGTTCCCACCAGACCGGACTGGTCCAGATGTTCCCACCAGACCGGACTGGTCCAGATGTTCCCACCAGAGCCGGACTGGTCCAGATGTTCTGGTCCAGATGTTCTGACTGGTCCAGCTGTTCCCTGAGCTGTTTCTGTAGCTATGCTGCCAGAGGCTGAGGCTGCTGGAGGACAGACTGACCACTTCTCCTCACTTTCTTCTCCTACTACTCTCCAATTTGCATTATTTGTTGTTCTTTCAACTGTTAACTTTTTGTTTTCTCTCCGTTATTTTCTCTCCATAGAAGCTGCACCTGGTCTGGCGTCTGCTTGGCTGTGATGTCTTCCTGGAGGAGCGCTTCAGCTGAGATGATGCTGCCATCAGCTAATCGTTCTCCTTCTCCTGCTGTTAATGTTTTACTTTCATGAACATCGACAATAATCCTCCATCAGTTCTTCTTGTCTCTCTGCTCCGTCTTCTCCAACCTCCTGTGGGTCGTGGCAGATGGCCGCTGGAACTGAGCCGGGTTCTGGTTCTGCTGGAGGTTTCTTCCTGTTAAAGGGGAGTTTTTCCTCTCCACTGTCGCCACATGCATGAAGCTGTAGAGTCAACGACACAGCGGCATGCGGTCGCCCCCTGCTGGCCAGGAGGAGTGAACGCTCGATGCTCTGCACTGAACTAAAGAATCGGGTTTCCTGAGAAACTTTTTGAACTATTTTGAATAATTTGTTGAGTTCACTGAACTGGTTGATAACTGGGATCAACTGGAAGGCATGGATGATTGAACTGAAATAATTTTTTGTGAAGTTCCTCGAGACATTTGTTGTGAAATGGCGCAACGAAATAAACGGAATGAATCCAGCCATGTCCTCCGCTGGAGGACAAACAATCTGCTTCCTCATCCCAAACAGGAAGCAGATTGTTTATCAACAGAACCGGGTCCTGCTGGGTCGGCGCTGCTGCTGGTAACTCCTCCCTGGCCAGAGGTCCAGCTCCATCGGACCTCCTTATCGTCCTCTTGGATCCACAGGATCCTGGACCGGATTCTGCCGGCTGCAGATCCAGACCTGCAGCTGGAAGTCATTAATGATGATCCAGAACCCAACAGCTGGTTCTGGTACCAGTTTACGGCCGGCCAAATACGGGACTTCCCCTTTAAGAGCCTGCAGTTGATGATGATGATGATGAAGCTCGAAGCTTTATGGAAGAGTTTAGGCCCGGAACATCTGGACCGGAACATCTGGAGCCAAACCCGGACCGGAACATCTGGAGCCACCCGGCCCGGAACCTCTGGAGCCAAACCCGGACCGGAACATCTGGAGCTAAACGGGCCGGAACATCTGGAGCCAAACCCGGACCGGAACATCTGGACCGGAACATCTGGAGCTAAACGGACCGGAACATCTGGAGCCAAACCCGGACCGGAACATCTGGAGCTAAACGGGCCGGAACATCTGGAGCCAAACCCGGACCGGAACATCTGGACCGGAACATCTGGAGCTAAACGGACCGGAACCTCTGGAGCTAAACCCGGACCGGAACATCTGGAGCTAAACGGACCGGAACCTCTGGAGCCAAACCCGGACCGGAACATCTGGACCGGAACATCTGGAGCCAAACCCGGACCGGAACATCTGGAGCTAAACGGGCCGGAACATCTGGAGCCAAACCCGGACCGGAACATCTGGAGCTAAACGGGCCGGAACATCTGGAGCCAAACCCGGACCGGAACATCTGGAGCCACCCGGCCCGGAACCTCTGGAGCCAAACCCGGACCGGAACATCTGGAGCTAAACGGGCCGGAACATCTGGAGCCAAACCCGGACCGGAACATCTGGACCGGAACATCTGGAGCTAAACGGACCGGAACCTCTGGAGCTAAACCCGGACCGGAACATCTGGAGCTAAACGGGCCGGAACATCTGGAGCCAAACCCGGACCGGAACATCTGGAGCTAAACGGGCCGGAACATCTGGAGCCAAACCCGGACCGGAACATCTGGACCGGAACATCTGGAGCTAAACGGACCGGAACCTCTGGAGCTAAACCCGGACCGGAACATCTGGAGCTAAACGGACCGGAACATCTGGAGCCAAACCCGGACCGGAACATCTGGACCGGAACATCTGGAGCCAAACCCGGACCGGAACATCTGGAGCCAAACCCGGCCCGGAACATCTGGAGCCAAACCCGGACCGGAACATCTGGAGCTAAACGGGCCGGAACATCTGGAGCCAAACCCGGACCGGAACATCTGGACCGGAACATCTGGAGCTAAACGGACCGGAACCTCTGGAGCCAAACCCGGACCGGAACATCTGGACCGGAACATCTGGAGCCAAACCCGGACCGGAACATCTGGAGCCAAACCCGGACCGGAACCTCTGGAGCCAAACCCGGACCGGAACCTCTGGAGCCAGTCAGGAGCTCCGAGGATCCGCTGGGATCACCATGACGCCTTCAAGGTTGCTGGGAATCTCGGAGAACTTCTTGAGGAACATTAACAGGAACATTAATCTTGTTACCACCATCATCATTCTCCGCTCTGAGCCTGAAAGCTTCTCTGATGGTTCTGGTAAATAATCGGACCGGGTCAGAGCCGAACTTCAGAAAGTCCAGTTCCCAGGAGGAACCAGAGCTGCACAACGTTTCCTCTCTGCGGACAATGCTTAACTCACCACCAGAAACCAGAGTTACCGAACCGAACCGAGGAGTTAGAACTGACCTGGTTCTGCCGCGGAGGATCCAGAGCAGCAGGCCGAGCAGGAGGCTGATCAGCAGCAGCAGGGAGGACATGGTTCCGCTTCGGTTCGGGAGGCTGATCTGATCAGAGGGAGTCCGCTGCTGCTGGCTGCACCTTCACAATAAGAGCTTCCTTGAGACCTTCAGAATAAAAGCTCACCGGTCCGGGAGTCTGGCGGGGGGTATGCGTGTCTGATCTGACCCGGTACCGACCCAGAAGGTTCCCCCAGCTGGACCGCTGGGAACAACCTGGAGAAGGTTCTGGTTCCTTTGGAGCCAGAAGTGAAGGAGAAACTGGGTCCACCCTGAAGCCTCCTCGCCTCAGAACCAGAACCAGAAGGAATCCATCTGGAGAGGTTCCCTGTGAAACCAGTTCATACTGGGTTTCAGCCAGCTTGATGTGGGCCCGGTTCTGCTGGGTTTGGGCCCAGATCAGATCAGGGTTTTCCTGCTGAAAGCTTCACTTCCTGTGTTGATGTGGGAATTCTCTGGATCCGGACACAGAGGTGTGGTTCTGGTGGACCTGCTCCAGAACCAGACGGTTCGGGTCTCTTCAGAGGGAACTCCTGAGTTCTGGTTCTGATGGATGGAGAACATCTGTCGAACTTTGATCCTCTTTATTTGGAGCTCTGAAGCTAAAGGTCCGGTTCTGGTTCTGCCTCCTGACCTGGATCCAGAGAACAGTATCGGATCAGATCAACAACCGGGCCTGTTCTCCGTTCCAACAGAACCGGGCTGTTTGCTGGTCACACAGGAGGCAACGGCATGTTAACTGGAGCTGGGTCAGAACCGTGAGGTTCTGGACAACGGTTCTGCTCGGCTCAGTGATCAGAAGTTCTGGGATGAAACGGGTCGAGATGTGGAAAAGGTTCTGCAGCAGTTACTGGACCCAACAGAACCTGATCGGGTCCCAGCACCAACCCGGCTAACTGGTAACACAACCGGTTCTGAAGGCTTCAACAGAACCGGGACCTCTGGACATGTTCTGATGGACCGGTTCAGGTCCAGTTCCTGTGCTTCCACAGATGGTTCTGAGGCGCCACCTGGTGGTGAGAAGCTGAAGGAGGGTGAGTGCCCCTCAGTCAGAGGTTCTGGTTCTCCGAGTCAGAACCAGGGTTCTGCAGAACCAGACGCTGCTGCAGAGAGATCATCAGAACCGAGGACAGTCAGTGGACCCGGCTGCCCTGAGTTCTGTCTGGTTCTGGTACCTCCTGTTCTCTCTGGAACCATAAAAGTTCTGGTCGGACTGGTTAGGGTTTGGTACCGGCCAGTCAGCTGGTGACGGCCCCGGGTCTGGACCCGACTCACTAAGCGGTACCATAGGGAGCTCGGAGGTTCTGCTCAGTATCTGGACCGGGCTCTTCTGGGTTCCTGCCTGGACTCTGCTGAAGCCACTCAGCGGATCAGAACCGAGGCCTCGACTCTGCAGCTTGATGGTTCTGTCCCTGGAGGATGACCGGGTCCAGAACCGGTTCTGTCCAGTTGGTTGGTCAGAACCCGCCTATCGGTCTGGATCTGGAAGTTCTCCAGAACCTCAGCATCATCGCGGCCAGGGTCCAACTATCAGGGTTCTGGACCTCACGGAACCAATCAAGGTTCTGTTCACCTGCTGCGGCTTGGTTCAGCCCCAGAACCGGCCGCGGAACCAGAGGAATAAAACGGGTCACATGGATAAAAACGAGGCGGTGAGTTTCAGACAAAACGACTTTATTCACACACTGAGGATGAAGAGGAGCAGCAGGAGGATGAAGAGGAGCAGCAGGAGGATGAAGAGGAGGATGATGAAGAGGAGGAGGAGGAGGAAGGTGTAACAGCACTCAGTCAGAAGGACATACAAACACCAGAGGGAACAGAGTCCAGTTGAAACCTGAGAGGAAACCAAGTCCTGCAGGACCCGGTTGGTTCTGGAACTGGACCCGGTTGGTCTGACGGTTCTGGAACTGGACCGGGTCACGCGGCCCAGTGAGAACTGGGAATATTCCGGGGAGGACTGAACCGGAACGTTCTCTGCAGACGCATCCTCGCTGCTGCTTCCATGGACAGAAACCGGTTCCGAAACTTGCTCCCAGCTTCCCGACCCGTTCGAGGTTCATCCCGCTCAGCAGGAACCGTCCGGCCCGACCGGGTCCCGGTCTGGGCTGCAGAACGGGACCCGGTCGGCAGGTAACGTCGGTTCTGGCTTCGAGGCATTCAGTCAGGAAAAATGTAAACGCGACGACGTTCCGGAAACAGAACGCCTGAACTCGGATCCGACGGAACCGTCTCCGAGGTTGCAGCGAAGTTCTCCGCTAACGTCGGACGGTTCTGATCCGAGTCGGAGGACTCCAGGTTGACGAGGACAGAAGAACACGTGGAAAGCTGCCAGCTCCTGGGAGTCGGAACGCTCCGGGAAACACACCGGACCTGGTGCCGTGACCAGAACCCGCTGCAGCCTCAGAGCCACGCCTCGGTCCGATCAAGCAGTCAACAGGAAAACTGGGAAACTTTTGGGTTTTTGGTTCTGACTCGTTTGTTCGGCTGCAGAACTTTTCCTGCTCATTAAGACACTCTGGTTCTGGTTCCGAGAGGCAGCGGGTCGAGGCGGCGGTTCTGTCGGATCACCAGTAGAAGGAGCGGGACAGGAAGTTGGCGGCAGCGCCAAGCCAGCTGGACCCCTCCTGGCCCGATCCGACCCGGCTGACCGCCTTGTCCGGATCTTGAGACGGACTCTCTTCCTCCGGCAGGTACTCCGGCAGGTCCACGTTCTGCTCCACCACTACAGAACCGCCCTCTGGAAAACGGATCAGAACCTGGACACAAAAACAGAAAAACCAGGATTACTGCTGGTTCCACAGGGCAGAGTTCCAGAACCACTGAGGCTTGACCATCCATAGAGCCGGTTCCTGGTCCCGGTTCTGCTGCCAGCCAGGAAACATTTATGTCTGGATCTGGAGAAGGACGCGTAGCCAGAACCACCTGACCCGAATGATCAGGTTCTAAACACGGAGCTGACCTGGGTCGACCCAAAGAGAGAAACATGTTGCTTCCATAAACAGGCCCGGTTAATCCAGGCACAGAACCTTTTCCCAGCAGAACCAACGTTCCCACAGCCAGCAAACCTTCATCCTGGATATCAAACCTCTCTGTTCAGAACCGTTTGGGAATAAAGTCCAACTCGGTCTAAAGTGGTTCTGGCTTCGTACTCGCTGATCCCAGCAGTCCGGTCAGCTACACTCCGGGTTCCCAACAGAACCTCGTGTATCCGGCCCAGGAGCCAGAACCGGTAATCTGATTGGGTCACATCTGTTGCTCCTGAGAAGGTTCCCGGCCTGGTTCCTCCGTTCTGTCGGAGGAACCAGAAAGCGTCCGGGTCAGCAGAAGGTTCTACCTCGGAGCGGGGAGCAACTCCGTCTTTCCCTGAGGGACGTCCTGGGAGCTGGAGACCAGAACCTTCAGAACTTCCAGTGTGGCTCTGCTGCCCCCTGCTGGTTCCCGACAGGATTCCATCTCTTCCGTACCATGGGCTGACTGGGAGCACAGCCAGGGGTCCGCTGGGAGCGGAGCTGGAATCAGCTTCTCCCAGATCAGCTCTTCACCGCATCCTGAAGTAGAACTGCTGTTTAACAGGAAGAAACTTCCAGCAGAACCAGAACCTGGCTCAGTGTGAGCAGATATCTGCCATACTGGTTTAAGAAGACAGAGTGGAGAAACAAAAAACAGACAGAGGCGCTGACCCAGGAGTACTTTCTATGGGAAGGAAAAAGCTTGGAGTTAATGGCAGCAGAAAGTCCTTCAGTGGTAGAGAGGTGGATCATCTACAGCAGAGGCCAAGAGAGCATCATCGGTGACCTTCAGGAGTGCTTTGATGAGCTCTGCAACCGGACCGAATCTCTTCCAACAGGTCGTCGCTTTTCAGACGCTCACACAGTCGATCAGCAACGATTTTCTCCAGGATTTTAGGTCAGAAAGGAGGATTAGATATGGGTCTGTGATTTATGAAGCCATCTTGACTGGAAGGTTTCTGGAGTAAAGGTTTAATTCCAGCTTCCTTAAAAGCCTGTGGAACATGTGCATTTACCAGGGACAGATTAATCATATCTAAAATAGGGGCAGTAATCAAAGGGAACACCTCTTTAGATAATCTGGTTGGGACGAGGTCCAACAGGCAAGTCGAAGGTTTGGAAGAAGCTAATAGTTTTGACAACTCAGAAAGCTCAACTGACTCAAAACAGTCGAAACACACATCAGGTTCTAGAGTTACATTCAGCGCTGCCTCACTTACTGAGGATGAAGTCATCACGTTCGGGAGGATGCCAACAATTTTATTTCTAATAGAATCAATTTTATTTAAGAAGGATCCCATAAAGTCGTGACAGCTGAGAGCTGTGGGACTGATGGCTCAGCAGAGCTATGACTCTGTGGAAGTTTGGCTACTGGACTGAAAAGAAACCGAGGATTATTCCTATTCTCTATGATGAACAATACAATGTTCTAGCTCGGTGAAGGGTCTTTTTGTACAGCAGTAGACTATTTTTCCAAGTTAAGTAGGACTCCTCTAGATGTGTAGAGCGACATTTTCCCTCAGATTTCCTAGTGTTCTGCTTCAATGTATGAAGCCTGAATTAAACAAAGGAGCCAACCTGCTATGACTGATTAGTCGTAGTCACACTACAGTTAAAGTTGCTATAGCTTTGTCTGATAAGGACATTTTCTCTTGGAATACTCAGTTAAAATAAACTTAAAGGTTATTAAAATGGTCAGACAGCACAGGGTTATGGGGAAGTACTGTTATTTCTTCACACTCAATGTCAGCACAAGGTCTAAAGTATGACGACAACAGTGGGTAGGACTGTGGATTCTTTGAGTAAAGCCAATTGAGTCTAAGATGGCATTAAAGGCTACATTTAGGCTATCATCCTCAGAGTCAACATGAATGTTGAAATCTCCCTCTATAATGATCTTATCAGTATTTAACACCGAATTAGATATGAAATATTATAATTCTGCAGGTGAACTGACCTCCTCTCCGTTCTCGGCCTTCACCACCTGCTGAGCAGTCATGACCTCCGTGGCTGCGATGGCCGACGCCAGAGCCTGGAAAACCAAGAAAGAAAATCAGTCCCAGTTCATTAGGAGCAGCAGGAACAGAAGGAAAAACTCTGGAACGTGTCTTGTTTACTCAGGGACGTTTTAAAGCAGCTTTCATTTATCCCGGTGGACTTTAGCTAACGAACTGTAGTTTAACTAAGGAAAAGCCTGTTCTTTCTGATTAACGTGACTCATCTTCCTGAACGTTCCGGACAGAACGGCCCTCACCTCGGCTTTTAGGTCCGATCGAATCCGAACAATGCATCTCTTCACGGCCATCTGGAAGGTGAAGCTGATGACCCCTCGGATCTTCAGCAGCGCCTCCTCACACAGGCTCTGCCGACCCTGCAAACGGACGGAGGATCAGAATCCTGCCGCCTCTGCTGCCGAGGAGCTGGGAATGTTTGGGAACTCACCGGGTCGTCCAGGCCGTCGATCTGCAGGATAACCGTCTTGGCTCTCTTGTTGCTGGAGCCCAGGAAGAACTGAGCCTTCCGTCGGCCGCTGACGGGCGCCGAGCCGGCCGCCTCGCAGCCTGCCGCCGCCTGCAGGAGCTCGTAGATCTCCGAGGCCAGCAGCTTGGTCTCTCCTGGAGTGGTGGACCTGCAGCAACGATCAAAGTCTTTAACACACCCAAGCGTTGCGCCATCATCTCACACAGTTGTATTGGACCCGGCCCAGCTGGGTTCCTTCGGTTCCAGAGGAACGTCACTCACTTCTGCACGACGTTCTGCAGGCTCAGCAGCATTCCCAGCTCTCCCCTCAGCTTCTCCCTGTTGGGTCGGCATTCTGCCAGGTAGCGGATCGCCTGCAGAGACACAGAGGAGCAGTCAGGCCGACGGAGGAAACGGAATCGGTCCGCCCCGATACCGGCCGGTTCTGATGACGCTCTGCACCACGAAGAGAGACGGTGAGGGACGCAGGTTCTGCTCTCTGGTTCTGCTTCAGTTCGGGAACATCTGATCCGATATGAAGCTGTGGGTGGAGCTCTGCTGTCCTCCTGATGAGGACAGCAGCATCTGATTGGACAGGGATTCATGGAACCGGCCAATCAGAGGAGAGGTCACTGTGTTGCATTTAGAGTTCTCAGGAAAACAGAAATGGGACAGATCGGAGAAGATTGGAGGTTCTGGAGAACATCTGATTGTTAAAAGTTAAAAATCCTGAAACTGAAATAATCATATTCCTAAAACTAATTTTCTGACCCAAAATTTTCCGGAAAAATTTTCCCAGAAAAAGGAGCAGAATCAGAACCGGACCGATACCGGACTTCAGCTGGTTCCACAGTACCAGCTAATGTCAGTTCTGTTCGTTTCTGGATGACGGTTCCAGGTTTAATGTGATCCAGTCACAGTCAGAGCTGGACCCACAGAGTCAGGTTCTGTTGGGTTTCTGATTTGGTGAGCAGAACATGAACCAGCAGAACCAGGACCCGGCGGACTCACCAGCAGGGCGGAGTAGACCACCTGAGGGTTGGGGTGGTCCAGGAACAGGATGAGGCCCGGCAGGCAGCCGTGGTCCTGGACGATGGCTCTGCGGTTCATCGGGTCGGCCGCCAGGTCCCTCAGCTGGGTCACCACGGCCAGCGCGTCCGGCGCGCCGCTCATGGCTGCTGGGGGAGGGGCAGAGGAAGAACAAGATCAGAACCACAACAGACTCGGCCCGGTCCACTAACTCTACCGGATGTTCTGTTTCGGACGGCCGGCCCAGAGCGGATCGTAGAAAGTACCCTGGTCCGGTGCTGCCGGGGGCGGTGGGTCCGCTCCAGGAACAGCACCTTCCCCAGGTCCAGTGCACCCCTGCAAAACGTAAACATCGGTCTATGTCTCAAGTTTAAGACGCGCCTTTATTTTGAAATTCTTCATGTTGTATTTCCTTCGTTAGAAGGAAACTGGAGGAGTCGTACTCCAGCTGCCTTTGCTGACATCGATGTCGCCGACGGCGGCAGATATCAGCGACGTCGCATCATGT
Source organism: Anableps anableps (assembly GCA_014839685.1). Lineage (NCBI taxonomy): Eukaryota > Metazoa > Chordata > Actinopteri > Cyprinodontiformes > Anablepidae > Anableps > Anableps anableps. The sequence goes on from CM026077.1 coordinate 472,294, forward strand.
CAGTCAGATTTATGGATGAACAGAAATCAGGGGGTGCTGACCATGCAGGGCTCCGCCTCTCATGCCTCAGGTCAGAGGTCATCCTGATCTATCTCTGTAGCTAAGCTGCTGCTGGAGGACAGACTGACCACTTCTCCTCACTTTCTTCTCCTACTACTCTCCAGTCTGCACTATTTGCTGTTATTTCAACCGTTAACTTTTTGTTTTCTCTCCGTTATTTTCTCTCCATAGAAGCTGCACCTGGTCTGGCGTCTGCTTGGCTGTGAGGCCTTCCTGGAGGAGCGCTTCAGCTGAGATGATGCTGCCATCAGCTAATTGTTCTCCTTCTCCTGCTGTTAACTTTTTACTCTCATGACCATCGACAATCATCCTCCATCGGTTCATGTGTTCTCCTCGTCTCTCTGCTCCGTCTTCTCCAACCCCCGGTGGGTCGTGGCAGATGGCCGCTGGTACCGAGCCTGGTTCTGGTTTCTTCCTGTTAAAGGGGCGTTTTCCTCTCCACTGTCTCCCCCTGCTGGTCAGGAGGAGTGACTGGATGCTCTGCTGCTGCTGGAAACTTTTCAACTCGTTTGAATAACAGACTGAGCTCGATGCACTGGTTGATAACTGGGATCAGCTGGACTGAAAGGACCGAAAATTAAAAACTTTATTAAGATAACCGATCTGAGACGAGGCGAAGGCGTGTAAACTGGTTTCCAGTTCCGACCCAGATGATCCAGAGACAGCTCTGGGAAGATCCCAGCCAGATTCCTGGGATCCTGGGAGAATATCAGGAACTTCCTGATTCCAGGACGACGCATCAATAAAGTTTGATTAAAAACTCGGTGTACATTGAACCGTGCCAACTGGACGCCATCGCCATGGAAACAACAAGGGACAGGATGGGCCCGGATGTTCAGAACCCGGGGGAACTGAAGGTCCAGTTAGAAAGAGAACATCTGCTGCTGGTTCTGATGTTCTGCAGAACTTCCTGGGGTGACTGTACAGAGCAGGACCTCCAGAACTGGACCGGACCCACCAGAACCAGCACCCTGCTCTCTGTCCGAGGATCAAGGTTCTATATCATGACCCGATCAGTTTCAGTCCTTCACCCGGTCCAGTTTGGAGGTTCTGTTTTATTTCCTCTCCTGTTACTCAACAGGTCAGTTGGTTCTGGTTCTGTTGAAGGTTCTGTTCGGCAGCAGTAACTGGGAGCTGACCCGGAACCCCAGTCACCTGCAGCATGTGGCCGGGTTCTGGTTCTGCTCCAGGCTCCTACCAGCTGACCCGGCTTCCTTAAGAGTTTGACCTGGACCAAACTGGGCCGTGTGGTACCGGACTGATTATGTAATCTGGACTGGTTTCTGTTTCCGAACCCCTCCACCAGAACTCATCAAGAACTATTGTTGGTTCCATCAGAGTTCGGTTCGGACTCGGATCATACCCTCAACTGTACCGGGTCTCCTGTTCTGTTGGATGCTAATGATGCTAACTCACCTGTGACGATCACCGGTACCGGAACCAGCTCTCCGGTCCGCTCTGGTCCTCCTCCCTGTCTCTCCCTGAGGTTCGGTTCCGGTGCTGTTCTCTCGGATCAAGTCAGAGCTTCTCTGTTTTGGGTTTATTGCCTTTTTCCGGGCCGAACCGTCGGTTCTTCCTGCTGAGGCGAGCAGAGCTGCCACGTGCCAACTTCCAGCTCTGTGATTGGCCGCCTGCCTGCAGGCTGATGCAGCGGACCAATCAGCTGCTCTCTTGCTGACAGACCCCGTCCCCACCCTGATGATGTCAAAGAGCTGATCCAGGACCGATCTGGCTGAGCTCTGAGGCTGGAACTGGATCGAACCCATCAGAACCACCACCGTTCTGATGGGTTTCTAACCAGCACAGACTGGACACAGACTGGTTAGAAACCCGACCCGATTCAGCTGAACAGAACCGGTTCCCCACACAGATCATGTTCTGGAATCAGTTCGGGTCACATTCACTGACATACTGGATCCCGGTTCTGATGAAGTTCTCTTTAAGACGGGTTCTGTAGCTGATTGGACCGGGTCGGACTCAGCTGCCTCATCATTGGCTGGCCGTCGTTGCCATGGAGATGATCCAACATCCGGAGCAGAACAAAGAGCCGGTTCCTGGTTCCTCCTGATTCCGGGACCCAGATGAAGCCTAGAACCTTCTGAACCGTGCTGGGAGACCAGAACCAGCTCGGCCCAGACACTGACTGACCCCTGACCTCTCGGTTCTTCAGACAAGAGATTCAGAAGCAGCAGTTCTGCAGAACCCCGGGATGCGCCGGAACCAGCCTGGAGCCCAAAGTTTGGATCCTCGCCTCAGGCGCCTCTTGTCCGGTGGCTTTTACCGCCGCAGGAGCTGCTTGGTTTGATGTAGATGAAATTAATATTCACATAAAAGTCCTTTTACGCTTATTTTGTGATTTTATTTCCACTCTCCTCTCATGTTTCTGCGTTTCGATCTTCAGTCTTTCTGATTCATTTTAATCTGTTTTTGAACGTTTCGTTCTTCACTTCTTTTATTTTTATATTGATTCTATATTTTTATAATAAACTGAAGTTGAGATCTTTAAGCGCTGATCTTAAACGTTCAGAACCAGAACCACCTGACACCCTGACCGTTCCCCAGCGCCCCGCCTCTAGTGGCTGTCCGAGGAACTGCAGGCGGAGCTCCTCCCAACATCCGGTTATGAAATCAGTCTCATCTGAAGCCCACAAGACACAACGATGACATCCTCGGGACAAAAAAGCCTGGAGAGATGAAAGGTTAGTTTTCCAGACATTTATCTGTTTTGATGGGACCAACCTGGCTTCCTAACTGGAACATTCCCATTTATGGATCTATGGAATAAAAGTAACTGAACGTGAAACTCAAAGAGCCCAAACTCTTCAGGAATAAAGGAACTCAGGATGCAGCTCATCTCTGAGCTGAGCTCACTGTAGATTCCACTGCATGTTCATAATGCTGCTGAATTTACCTGGAATGACTGGAAATATTCCTTATCTCAGTTTCTCTGATCTGCATGAAATGATTCTGAACGTTCGCGTCAGGAAGCATCCGGATTCTCACCAGGAATCTCTGCATATGCTAGCAGGACACCGAGGAATCGCCACTTTAACCTCGTCGTCATCTTAAAACTGGCTCTGAATATTTCATTTCATTTTTTTGCTCCAAATGTTTAATGAGCAGAAATTCAGTTTATGATTAAATATCCAAGGTGATGTGAAACGGGAACCTGAGCAGGAAGGTGACTGATGCATCAACATGGAGAGCATGGAAACCCAGACAGAACCGGGTCAGCATGTGGACCCAGAACCAGAGGGAGGAAGGAAGTTCTGACCCAGTTCTGGCAGGCTGGACCTCGTTTTTACCTCCAGCGTCCTCACCCTGCAGCAGGACCTCCATGTTTTACCTCCTCTGTGAGGTCCATGTTGGGTTCTGATGGATCAGTCGGGCCGAGGTTCTGGCCCGAGATGTTCCGATTAACCTGAGGGAATGTTCCAGGCTCATGATGTTGGGTCGTTGTTCCAGGGTCCACCAGATCTGATGCTCACATGGTTCTTCAGCAGACCGGGGAGCAGCTCCGCCAGAGCGGTTCTGATCCCACTCAGGGCGCTGAGAGGCCCACAGTGACAGGAAGCAGCAGAACTCCGAACAAAAACATGCAGTACTCCAGAACCTCCGCCAGAGGGCCTCGCAGGCTGGCTGGACCACTGAAGATCAGAGGTGGGAGGCTGAGCCAACACCAGGTTCCTGAAACCTGAACGTACATGGCGTCGTGTGACGTCACATGCGCTGCTTCATCAGTCTCATGCTGTCAAATATAATAAGAGCAAAAGTAACCAAGAAATGAACGTGTTCATAAACCTGGAGATGTTAGAAGAAGTGAACATCTCCAGGTGATCTGGTTCCTGTTTGGTCCAGGACACCAGACTGGCAGAAGATCTGCTTTCTCCATCCAGAGCTGCTGAGAAGTCTTCACAGTTCAAAATGATTTCATTTCCTGAGATGAAGAAACCGATCCAAACCAACCCGATCCTTCTGATCGCATGTGTCAAACTCAAGGCCTGGGGGCCAAAGCCAGCCCGCCGTCAGTTTTTATGTGGCCCTCTGGACTCTGGAGCATTTTCATTCAGGGTCTAGTGGTGGGACTGGATTCAACTTTTTAATCGAGTTAATTGCAGGGTCTGTTATTAATTAGTCACAATTAATTACATTTTAATCAAAAACTATATCAACAAAACCAGCAACATTTCAGTTCAAACCCCTTTTTGCTGCTAAATGATTGAATCAGCAGCATCTGAGCTGAGCAGCAGAGATGTTTCTAGATTTAATCTGTTCTTCAGGTTCTTCCAGCATCAGGTTGGAGCAAAGCTCATCTCTCCAGAGCTTCAGGAACCCTGATCATTCATGGAGCTTCTTTAGAAACGTGGACTGTGGACGCTGACGTTAGCGCTGCTGCTACCTGGTTAGCATTGAGATGCTAGTCTAGGCTAGCATAGCTTCTCTGATAGGCCGACTGCTTTTAGCTCAACTTGAACACAACTGGAGTCTTTTCCAGCATCAGATCGGCTCTGGAAGCAGAAACTAACCCCCAGAGGAGCCGCTTCCATCGCTGCTGTTAGCGGATGTCGCAGAGTTACAGGCGTTCCAGACACACGAGAATACTTTTATACGTAAAAAATGTTGTTAAACTGTTCAACGCGTTAAATTGTACGTAATTAATTGAAATGAAGGTGTTAAAGTCCTGCTGCTATTTGGGTCATATCAACATCATGGATCAGTCCAGTCAGCATTCAGAACCTTTTAGTCCAGAACCTTAAAACAGTTCTAGATCCAGTTCGCCTGGCTGTTTGGGTTTAACAGAACTGGCTCTTCTGGCTCCCCCAGAACTTCCTGCTTCAGCATCAGTTAGAGTTTATGGAGAGGAAGATGAGAAACACCAGCAGCAACGATGAAGATGACCTGAAGGCACCTATCAAAGCATCCTGGACTTCCAGAACCTCAGCAGAACCTCAGGATGGTCTCCTCCACGTTGCATTGATGCAGGAACTCAAGCTAAAGGAGCCCAGACCAGAACTGAGAGCAGAGAGATGAACATAGTTTTCATAATCCTCACATTTCTGGTTGGAGTCTCAGGATGTTCTCAGATCTACCTGTAGAGTCCAGGTTCCTGTTTCTGCTGGTTAATCCGGGTTACCCCGCTTTACCTTTCCTTCAGCCACTTCCTGTGAGGCATCCGTTACCATGGTGACTGATTAAAGCTAACACCAAGTACGGTTAAAGCTGCAGGGTGTCAGTAAAATGAGTTTTATGTTCATAAAAACTCAGATTCATGTTTTCATAGGTCTGAGGGACACGTTCCTGCTGGAGGAGAAGGTCCACAGACTGACGTCCAGCCCTCTGGGATGTTCTCACATCTGGTCACATGACCATCCATCCACGGCTGTGTCTCGGTTCTGGAACCTTCTTTCTCTGTTATTAATGTTTACAGTCTTCCTTTATTGCAGATGAACATTAAATGCTCCTTCATGTCTGTCTGCTCCCCTGAAGGAACCAGAATCTTTGTCACTTTAAGCCTGAGCCTTCTTGACTCCGCCCCTTGGCATCTAGCCCCGCCCCCAGCCTTCTCCGCCAGGTTTCTGGTTCTGGTGCAGCTCCTCCTGAGGTTCTCTTTGTTTAAGGCGCCATTTTTGTGTTGTTGTTGCTTGGACCCCAGCAGAACCTTCCAGAACCCTCTGGTTCCGGTTCTAAAGAAGTAGAGCGGAGCAGAAAGATGTCCGTGTTGTCTTCCTCATCTTCTTCATCAGGTAACTGCCCGTTTCTGCTGCTGTAGGAGCGGCTCCGGTGTTCAGCGCTCACTGGTCTCAGGTTATCTGCGCTTAGCTGCCCGCAGCGGTGCCTGATTCGGTTCTCCAGTTCTGGGTCCGCTGGGAGGTTTGGCCGGGACCAGTTTGGGTCAGGCCGTGAAACTCATTAAAGAGAGTCTGGGGAAGCTGATTGAATTAATTAAACTTATTTCAGGGAAACGAAAACCACAGAGCCGTGAGAAGAAATAAAAGCTCCAAAATAAGAAAGCTGCTGAGTAAAAACAGATTATCAGGGGTCCTTTTTACAGAAAAACATGGATATGAAATATGAGGAGGAGAGACAGAAAACAGAGTTTTAATTAACATTTAGTTTTATTAACTTTTGAATGAACCATATGTTTAAACAAGTTCATTAAAACACTACATTTGATGCGTGAAGCAACAGTTTTATCAGAGTTTATTGGAAGAACCAGAAAGTTTCAACTTTTTGAGGTTTGGACTTGAACCAGAACATCTTGGCCTCATATATAAAACACAGCTCAGCTTTCATAATGGACATTTGCTGTGGGATAAATTCTGAAAGTTGCTGCGCACAAAAACATTCGGATGTATCCTTTCCTCCATACATCCCAGTCTGTGTGCAGCAGAGCGCAGCTGCAGCATGGACCGCGCTGTCGCCTCCCACACATATATAAGTTAGTATAAACAGCTGGAAGGCTCAGCATAACCATGGCAACGGCCACTGCTTCCCAACAGTAGACTACCACTAATAATAATTATCAGACATTTTATTTAAAAGGCATCTTTCAGGGCACACAAGGTCACCTTACAAAAATAAAATAAAAAAATTAAAATGGGAAAACAAAAAAAGTTTATAGTAAAAAGACCAAAGTGAAAATGCTTCTTTGAGCAGATGAGTTTTCAGCTGGGACTTAAAAAACAGAGTTGTGGCGTGAGAGGGAAGTAAGCTACTGAAGCCTGATCCTCTGTATCAAGGAATCATGTCCTGAAGCACGCCAACATGCGACCACATTTCTTAGGCACATTTGAGCATCACATATAAGCTGCATGTTTACAGAATGGAAATGCTTTCTGTTCATAAATGCTCATTCATTTCCAGACGGGGTCCTTGTAGCAACATTAGTGCAGTCGACAGCTCTGATCGCGTTAGGAAATCGGCTCATTGCTGCAGACTGCAGTTTAATTCCTGCCTGTTCAGCTGCAGTCTCGGGGAGCCTGATGTAACTGGGCGACATGCGGGAGAGGCCGTCCCACACAGCTGGCAGGGCTCCGCTGGGCGGCGACCGGGACATTCCCGGCCTGTCGGCCAGCTCCCGCTGAAATGCTCCGGTTGAATCCCAGCGTAGTGACAACTTGAACCTTTAACGCACGGCTCCTTCTGGTTTCCCTCACTGGGACCAGTTCCTCACGGAGCTCCAGGATGAAGCTCTGAAGAGGCTAATAAACCATCATCATCATCGTGTCCCAGCAGGTCAGTCTGATCTCTGAATCCCTCCAGTGATGTCCCCCAGCAGAGCCAGAGCTGCCGTCGTTCCACCTTTACGCAGGGATTTATGGACATGTGTGATCATCTCCACCTGAAGAATCATCGAGCCTGACCTGCTTGGACTTCATCTGCTGCTCCGACCCGTTTTCTTTTTCACCGAGAACCAACGTGCTCCTTCGGTAATTTACCTGCATTTCATGCACATCGGCGCTCAGAGCGATGAATATTTACATCGACGTGAGACAAAAACGGAGGAAATTTACTGTTTGCATCCGTTTTCCCATCATTGTTTTGATGTGTTACGTTATTGAGGCTAGATGTGGTTCGGCGTCATCGCTTAGGTTTAAACAAGAACAGATTAAAATCATAAAAACACTGGGTTTGTTGCTTCTTGCGTTAAAAATGCTGAATGGAATCACATCTCAGTGTAATTAGGGAAGTTTTGGTGCTCTGTAGTTTATCAGCGACTGAAAAAATGTTCACGGCAGGTAAAAGTTAGCGTATGTTTATGTACATTTTTATGCAACATTCATTTTCATACATACCGAGTTGCCGCAGCGGTTGTTGTCTTTACGCACGGTTTATACCTCTGGTCTGTTTTCTGTCTTCTTGTCTCATTTGTCCTTTCAGAACTCCCACTGCACCCAGTTCCTCAGCAGGAACCAGAACCTTCGCAGGTCAAAGAGGAGTGGGTGGAAGTCCGGATCGGTGAGGATGAGGAGCGGGAGGTTCTGAAACAGGAAGTGGAGAGCCTGGAGGCTGATGGGTCCAACAGGAACCGGCTCCATCCAGTGAAGCTACTGAGGACGGGTGAGTGATGCCAAGAGGTTCTGAAGGAACACTAAAAGTTCTGCTGAACCGTCTGACCCAGGAGTTCAGCTCTCATTTTAGGTCCGCAGGCCCCGTCCGGCCCGTTACACACCTGAATCCTAATATTCTGCTTTTATTTTGAAAAGGACATGTTTCATTTCCTGCTCATGGTCATTAGGATATCAACCCGGTACCGTCCTCCATCATTGGGTCAGTGTGAGGCGGTTCTGGAAGCAGAGAGATGTGGGTTCATGCTAAAAAACAGGTTTTGGACCTCAGGAGTTCAAGTTGACGCTTCCTGCTCAGGTGGTGCAGAACCGGGTCAGAATTTTCTGCTCAGTATGATCCATTCTGGGCTACACATCAGAACTAGGCCGGAGCACATGGAGCAGGAGGAAGCTGGACCCACAGAACCACAATCGGACCGAGTTCAACCAGGAGTTCTGATCAGCAGAACGTCACATTAAGTTTGGACCTGAAACCAGTTTGGACTAATTCTACAGCAAACAGCTGGACCAAGTTCTGATCCACTCTGGGTCCAGATTACCCAAACAGTTTTAACAAACTGGTGAAGGGGAGGGTGGTGTGTGTGTGTGGGGGGTTGATACACCACAAATAATTTTGTAGATAAGATATAGGTTTGAATATTTACCCATGTTTTCCCAGTGGGGTAAACTGTCCCTGCCCGTGTTCCAGCAGAGCAGGGGAGCCGGTACCGGCCTTCATGTGATCCCTCTATGAAGGCTGTCTTTTCAGAGAGCATTGCACCAACATACGTGTTACGTATAAAAGCCTCATCGGTTGATCGGCTTGCTCAACATGAACCTCTGAAGGCGCGACTATAAAGGCTGAGAGCTTTCAGTAGTTCACGTTGAGCGCGCTGAGACTGACGTGAGCTCATATGTCTTTGTGAACAAAGAATAATCTGTAGCGAATGTGTTTCGATTTTACACATGCTTGCTTACTCTGTGCAACTTGATAATGTGAATGATCCGCACCAGCAGCCAATCACAGACAGGTCTTTTTCCTCCAGAGTATTCCTTAAAAATCCTGCATTCGCTTGGATAAACAACAACCTAATGCTGCGCCACGCTGCCAACGGTGCTGAACAAACACAACTAAATACGAGAAATACTTGAATTTTGGACCTTGAGAAAATTTAGCTAAGCACACAAATTATGAAATGATGGACAACCCTGGACACCCTCTTCATGAGACAGTCATTGGAAAACAGAGTCTCTTCAGTCAGAGGCTTCTTCAGACTGGTTGTAAAACAGACTGCTACAGGAGATCTTTCCTGCCCACAGCCATCACCAGCTATAACTCCTGGACTAAATGAGTTGCATAAACATTTAATTTTCCTTTGGGATAAATAAAGTATTTTTTTAATTGAATTGAAACCCTTGTCAGTGTCCAGGTCGTTTTTCTTTTAATTTATTTTACTTTTAAGTCAAATTTAACTAACCGAGCTTTAAAGCAACCAGCGATAATTGGTTATTATTTGCTGGGATGTATTTAACAAACTGAGCTCAAGCACAAAGACTGAACTCATAGCATCAGATTGTCGCCATGGTTACACCACAATCAAACTATGAAGAGTATTCTTTCCACTTTTACCACGTAAGCTTGCCGACTACTTTGAATCTTGAATGTAAACATTAAACAATGAACAGATGAAAACTAGCCTTTGTAGCTAACTCTGGTATGTGATGTGATGTGCATTGTCCCTTTTGAAATAAACAATTAAAAATCTTTTCGTTTATCTCTGCTGAAACTGTTCAAATAGATTTAATAGTATTGCCATTCTCAATAAACAGATGTTAAAATTCTAGCATTTATGGGGCCCCTGAAGCAGCCGCTAGTTCGCGTTTGCTTTGGGCCGGCTCTGAATGTAACCAGCATTACAGAGCTTGTTTTAAGATCCACTGGTTGATTAATTAATTGGGATTTAACTGAAATGCAAAAAATTCTTTTAATTACATTTTTGTGTTTGCCTTTTTTAACACTTTACAGTTGTGAATTTAAGTACCGTCAACAATGTCTTCCAATGACATATAATTACCCAGTCATATTTTCTAATCTCCTGTCAACTTTTAACATTTTTAACACAAAAACACAGTGGTGGAGCGCCCTAGTCAAGTCAAGTTTATTAGTACAGAACATTTCAGCAACAAGGCAGTTCAAAGTGTTTTACACCATAAATACATAATGCAGCCACCAATTATGAAACAAGCAAGAAACATTACACTTTGTCAAAATCGTCAAGCAAATATACATTAAACAGAGAATAGAATCGAAATATCTTTTATTGTCCCACAATGAGGAAACTTCCTACTGATCAGAGCAGCTCCAACCAGGCGGGTTTCAGCCTTGATTTAAAGGAACTCAGTGTTTCGGCTGTGTTGCAGTTTTCTGGGAGTTTGTTCCAGATTAGAGGAGCATAGAAGCTGAAAGCTGCTTCTCCATGTTTGGTTCTGGTTCTGGGGATGCAGAGCAAACCAGAACCAGAAGACCTGAGTGGACTGGAAGGTTGATACGACGACAACAGGCCTTTAAACTTGCTAAACCCTAGTGCCGGGCTCAGCAAGTTTTCTGGTGGAAGCCCTGCTTATGGGTCCGCTCGTTGGTTCTGTTTGTGTTGTCCATGTTGGAGCAGAGAACATCCTCCACACTCAAATGTCCCATTTTGTCTCTCTGTCCCTCCAGAACTCCGACAGCTACTGGGTTATGAAGAGGAGGGGGTTCTGAACGACCAGGAGAGGAGCGACAGTCTGAAACAGAAGGAACCAGAGATGAAAGAGGAAGAGGAGGAACCAGAACCGCAACAGATAAAAGAGGACCTGAAGCCGGAGGCGGAGCTCCTCATGGTGACTCCTCCTGATGAAGAGAAGCTCCACCCAGATGAGCTGCACAGACCAGGTATGCACCAGGGGCCCATTCCATCTGACCAGACAGGGCCCCCACCAGAATGGGTACCAGTCCGTCAGACCAGTAAACACTGATAGATTCCAGTTACTTGCTAAACAGATGTTTGATTGCTGGTTTTCTTTTTCCTTCCAGAACTCCCACATCAACAGTCCCATCAGGATGGAGAGGTTCTACCAGATCAGGAGCTCTGTAACCAGGAGGGAAACTGCAGTTTGGACCAGGAGGAACCAGAACCTCTACAGATCGACGAGGATCAAGATGAACCAGAACCTTTACAGCCTTGCAGAAACAATGACTTCATTCCACAACCAAAAACTAAAAACCGAGAACAACCAGCGTCTTGCTTAGAATGTGGGAAAACGTTCACCAGGAAGAGCACCATGCTGGACCACCTGAGAACTCACACCGGAGAGAAGCCTCATTCCTGCAGCCACTGTGGGAAGAGTTTCAGCCGGAAGGGTAATCTGTTGGTTCACATGAGGAGTCATACGGGGGAGAAGCCGTGTGTGTGTACCGTCTGTGGGAAGGGGTTCAGACAGAGGAGCAACCTGATGGTTCACATCAGAACGCACACAGGTGAAAAACCATACTGTTGCTCCGAATGTGGGAAGAGTTTCAGACAAAGGGGTTGCTTAGTGTGCCACCTGAAAACTCACACGGGAGAACGGCCGTTTTCCTGTCAGATATGTGGGAAAAGTTTCCGACATAAGTCCAACTTGTTTGTTCATGTCCAAACTCACACCGCTGAGAAGCAACATTCCTGTAAAACATGTGGGAAGTGTTTTTCCTTGCGTAAAAATTTGATGAAGCACATGAAAACGCATTCAACTGAGAAACCGCACTGTTGCAGAACATGTGGGAAATGTTTTGCTGTCCGCCACAATCTGAAGCAACATATGAGAACTCATGAGCCCGAGAAGCCGTATTCCTGTAAAACATGTGGGAAAAGTTTTAGGCACAAGCAGGTTCTGGAGTTTCACATGATTACACATGCAGAGAAAAAACCATACAGCTGCTCCAAGTGTGGGAAAGGTTTCAGCCGGAAGTTCATCCTGTTGAGCCACAGCAGGACTCACACAGGCGAGAAGCCGGTTTCTTGTAAAGTGTGTGGGAAGAGTTTCTATCATAAGTACTACTTAACACGTCACATGAGGTACCACACTGACGTAATCACTCAGCATCATCCATGTGCAGAGTGTGGGAAAACCTTCACCCGCAAAGGGACCATGCTGCGGCACATGAAGACTCATACAGGTGAGAAACCTTATTCCTGCCCGGAATGTGGGAATAATTTCAGCAGAAAGTCCAATATGTTGGTTCACATGAGAACTCATACAGGAGAGAAACCATCTCTGTGTACAACATGTGGGAAAACTTTCAGACAAAACAGTAATCTGTTAGTTCACATGAGAACCCACACGGGTGAGAAACCACATACATGTGCAGAATGCGGGCAGGGTTTTAGTAGAAGGTACGCCATGTTGACCCACCTGAAGTCCCACACGGGTGAAAAGCCTTTTTCCTGCAGGATGTGTGGGAAGAATATTCGCCATAAGAGTAACTTGTCGCGCCACATGAAAACGCATACAACAGGGAGATATGTTCTGGAATGATGTTGGCAGGAAACGCCGTCTCCTCCGTACTTCCTGTTTCCTCTGGAAGTTTTTCTCTCCTGGCAGAAAAAAGGAAGCTGCAGGATCTCTGGGAAACTTATACTTTAAGACGACATGGAGGAACGTCTCCTTTGAGTTTTCCTGGCAGTCTTGTTAAGCTCATGGTGAAAAGCTAGAAGACTCAACCATGTGTGACCCTAGCTGCAGTGTTGTGTATAAAGTTAGTCTGAGTTTAACTTTAAATACCTTGTTTAAACTGAGCCTCATTAAACGGTTCTTTAAGTGAAGCCTGCTGTCTTCTGGTTTTCTCTCAGTTAACAATACAGGAACCATACATAAGTAGAAACTATAGGACGGACCAGAGAGTTAGAACCTAGTGCTGAAAACTTGGTACAGAAGCTGCCCCCTGGTCCCGGCAGGGACATATGATCACTGGACATGAGTGGGAGTGGGTGTGTCCTTCCACACATGGTTTAGGAGGAGAAGGAGATTACAGTAAAACCTAAACTGGATCAAACAGAACCTGCAGATCACCAGATCACAGGCTGAAAAGAGAAGAATCAAGGTGCTGCAGTGGCCTAGTCAAAGTCCAGACAGACAGTTTTATAAAGGTAGAGACCTTTATAAAACTATGTGGTGGGACCTCCAGAACGATGAGAGACCGACAGAATCAGACAGAACCGCTGCTGATGGGGGTTCTACAAATCAGCAGGTGGAGGTAAATTTATTTTCTAACATCTGTAGATAATTATTTAAATAACAGATAAAAAATCTGAAGTTTCAACTCAGGATTTCAGCAAAACAAGTTTCAAAATAGCAGGAAGATTGCTGCAGCTGTTTCTGCAGAGAGAAGATCCGAGTCTGAGGACATCTGGACCAACGGGAGACACTGAGACTGACTCAGTGGTTCTGATGTATGTTTGGACCAGAACAGGACTCAGCTGATAAACGTGCTGCAGAGAGCAGATCTCAGGCGCTGCCATGTTGGATCGAGCTGGTTCGGTCGGACCCAGCAGGGCAGAGGGCCAACGTTTGGCCCTGCAGGGAAATATTCCTACGCGGAGAGAATTCCCCGTCGTTCACAGAGCATCTGCAGAGGTTAGATGGTGCCGAGGAATTTGGTCCAATTGAAACTGGATTCACAGCTAAATAAACTGACTGTTTTCTGGCAACTGAGCAGCATAGTGATGAAAACAAAGTGGTTCTGATCCATTTGTTAAATGTCAGTTAGCAAACAGGAAGTTCTAGCAGTGCTGAAGCTGAGAGGAAGAGGAGCGTTCAGCTTCAGGGAGGAGCTGAGCTGCTCCTGAACTCTAGAAGAGACACAAACTTCCTCCTTCAACTCAGTTCAGCTCACCAACATCAGCTCTGGTCAACATGCTGCCTCTGCTCACATCTGGACTCACTCTGCTGCTTCTGCTCAGGGGATCAGGTTGGTTGGAGTCTTTCAGAGAACAGTTTGATCCTTGTTCTTCTTCACTGATTTCAGTTTTTCCTTCCTTCAGGTGTAAACTGTCAACAGCTCACTGCAGCGAAGACTGAGGAGTTCACTTTAGAGGGCAGATCTGTTACTCTGACCTGCAGTTACTCCAGCAAGATAGCTGCTGGTGATCATTTCTTCTGGTATCGAGAATATCCAGGAAAACCTCCAGAGTTCATCTTCTACATCTCAGGGCTCAACAGCTCGAGATCAGCAGAGTCTCTGAAATCAGCAACAAGATTCTCCACTTACCTGAGAGGAGAGAAACACCTGGAGCTGCTGATCTCCTCTGCTGCAGTGCCAGACTCTGCTGTGTACTACTGCGCTGTGAGGCCCACAGTGACAGGAAACACCAGAACTCTGTACAAAAACCTGCAGTACTCCACAACATCCACTAGAGGGCCTCACTCACTGCTGAACCGCTGATTGTTGAGTCATTGGACTGAAGACAAAGACAACAGAGACATGAAGCAGTAAATCAGAGACAGAGCTGCAGTGGAAGCAGAAAACGCTCTGATTGGTTGAGTTGAAGTGGCCCCGCCCACTGAGCTTCAGCTCATCCAATGGCATCGTTTCCTCCTCCTTCTCCTGCAGTGGAAGAACATTGTTCATCTGCTGCGAGGCTCTCAGAACTCCAAAGACATGTTGCTTTCCCTCCTTGTGCTTCTGTCTCTCATTAGAGGTGAGTTTAAGATGAAGGGATTCTAGTTTAGTTCCAGCTGCTGCATTAACCTCTGATCCAGGCTGAGTTCACTGCTTCCTGCTGTCTTTGCTCTGGTTGAAGGGGAATCAGCTTCTCATCACCCTGGAAGCTGAACTGACACAGTTCTGCAGCTGTTCTTGTTATGAATGTCCACAGAGTAACACTGGAAAGGGGACTTTCATTCGTCATTTTCTCCCCTTTTCCAGGACTAATAGCTGGAGACAAAATCTCTGCTGTTGGAGATGAAGTCAGAGCGACAGAAGGACAACCTGTCTCACTCAGCTGCAGCTATGAGACAACATCTGAGTCTCCTGTCCTTCACTGGTTCAGATATCGTTCGGACCTTCAGGCTCCTCAGTTTCTGCTCTGGGAGCAGATGTTTAGGTTCCTGCAGGACCATAAAGCTCAGCTCTGGCAGCAAGTTTAGGACCGGTTCGGTCCAAAAGAACCCGCTCAATGTGGGCATGGAAGCGTGGTTCTGTATATCTACCAGCAGGAGGTCGCTCAGTTTGATCGGGGCTCAGAATCAACTGGCCCAAACGGACCAGAACCAGGTCAACGGAAGCAGGATGAAATACAGTTTCTGGAGATAAATTCGGACATAAATAACGACTAATCTTCAGAACCAGAACGTTGAACTGAAGAAATAATCTGACTCTGAACCAAAGAACAGAAACGACCCGGTATGGAAAACTATGGCAGGCTGTTTGAACATAAAATTGGTTCTGTCTGATTATCTGTAATTACATTCTAGATTTCTAAAAATGAGTTTCGGCTGGAAAAAACATTCTATCCTGAATCATAATTGAAGTTCTCTGTATTTACGTTCTGACTATAAGAACAATCCAAGATATTTTCAATCACATTTTGATTAATCAAAATTCCTTTCAAGAGTTTAAATGACATAACCAGATTCATCATCTGAAGGGTCACAGACCCCTAATTACAATTCAAGATATCTCAAACTTAATTATGACCAGTCAAAATTACATGGTTAGAGATCTGAATTAAGAAATTCAAGCCCCCTCCACCCCCCAAAGGGCTGCCACTGAGCTGTCCAAACAGTTGCCTGCAGAATTTTGGGTGGCTGCAATGGAGTCGGATGTTCTGGACAAAACTGTCAGAAAACAGCACAATATAGAAAGAGCTCAGCAGTATGAGGGACACGAGGAGAACTTGAACTTAAAGTCAGAAATCTGCAAAGAATTTCCAATTTACTTTCTGCCACCAGACAAAATGCACCTAAAAACAGCTTGGAAGAGCTAAATGTGCTTTCAACTTCCCCAAGCTGATAATGGAGCACTTTCAAAACATTTTTTTTCCTTTGATATTTCAACCTGCTTTGTAAATATGCAACATTTTGACATGACAGATCAAGATATCAGCAATGTCATTCTGCCTAGTCAGCATGTTAATTCAAGATATCGAATGCATGTTAAATATCATAAAAAATGTTCCAGATATCTCTAATTCGCTTGGAGATATGTTAAAAGGAATTTTGATGAGTCAGAATTACAGCTCCAGATAGCTTCATTTTAGTTTTGCTGAGTCGTTATCTTTCCAGAAATCTGCAATTTGCACCAGTCGAAGCAGATATAGCTGATATCTAAAATACATTTAAGATATCTTGAATTGAACTTATGACTAGTCAGAACACAAAGCAAGATATCTCCAATTTACTTTACAATTAGTCATAATTTCATTTATATCTAAAATATTTGTTTCAGATCGTCATTAATTGTAGACCCCTTGAACTGGAGCCTTGATACAAATTAATGGTGAATTTGACACCATTTATACTAGTCAGAATGTAATTAGAGATATTTTAATGAACAACGTCTAGTCATAAACCAATTTCTCATATCTGGAACGTAAGTGTGGTGAAGCCAATTTTATGTTAAAACAGCCTGCCATAAAGGGATTGGCGTCTCCTAGATACTGATGACATCACAGCAGGAGACGCTGATGACTGGATGGATTCTCGTGATGCAAACAGGAAGAACTCATGAGTCCGAGTTTCCAACTTCTTCCACAAACTTTATTTCTAGTGATGTTCTACAGCACAGAACCAGAACATGTAGAGTAGAACACATACTGGAGCTCACATTAATACAATCAGAAACATAGATGCTAAGTATTTGAACAGGCACATGATCAGAGAGAAAACATTCAGAGTAGAAAACAGCTTCCTTTGTTCGCTGTAAAGAAACTGGATGGAATAAAGGTTGTAATATTTGAATGAGTGTCTCTGGAGGAGCTTCTGTTATAGAAACAGTTTGTGATTCCTGGACCCTGTTTCAGAAAGCAGGGTTAACAAACTCTGAGTAGAAGGCAGATACTCTGAGTCAACCTCCCTGGCTCTGGGGGGCTCAGGGCTTTCAGGGTCAGACCAGGTGGTATCAACCAGGTAACTGGATCAGAACCACTGGATCAGAACCGCTGCTGGGTCAGACCAGGTGGTATCAACCAGGTAACTCAGCCCTGAGTTCAGTCTGACGCCATCAGAAGCCCTGATCAACGGGAGGCAGATCACACGATTCACCATGGCAACGGGAGGAAACGAGAGGCCTCACAGTGAGCATTTCTCACATGACGAGAATATCAAAACGTATTCAACAAAAAAAAGCAACACTGTTGTGAGTTGGGATGCATTCACACCAGTCTGTTCAGCCCACTTTAATCCAACTCCAGTCCGTTTGCCTGGAAAGTGCGGTGCGGTTGGGGAGGTGTGAACGTGTCAGTCTGGGTTCGGTTCAAGTGAACTCGGGTTCGGTTCGGATGCAGATGTGAACGCCAAGCGGACCAGAGACCGCTCCTAAAGCAGGAAGTGGACTACAGCGCAGGGCATTCTGGGTAAATACAACCAGAACAAACGCTAGCTAGCCTAGCGCTAGCGGGAGAAATGGCTCGTGGTCTTTAGCCTGAGACTGAAGAGAAATCCTCCAGCCGCTGAAACCTGACGCCGCTCCATGTTGTTGACGTTTGGTGAAGAAGGAAGCTGCGCTCAGCGTCTTCAGAGGTTTTCATGTCGTTTCCTTCAGCGGTTCTTGGTGCAGCGCCCCCACAGGCGAGGAGGGGAACAGGTTGCTGAAAGGGTTTGGTTGGTTTGACTCGGAGCAGAGAGGAAGAACTGCAGCAGCTGGAGATGGAGGACATGCTGCAGCTCTGGTCCCAGTTGAAGCGAGTCCAGCGGACCATCACGGGGGAAACAGCCTTAGTGTGGCAGATACCAAGTCAATGCGTGAGTTTCATCTGACAGAAAACAAAAGTTTTCTCCTCAATACTACACTTGATTAATCTCCAAAAGAAAAAAACCGCTGAGTGACCTTATTTCATTAAACAAAATATTAATAATTGCTTATAAATATCCAAGCTACCGATAAATGTCCAAGCCACAACACCGGGGGGAGGGCTGCTGTCTGAAAAGCTACTTTTAAAATAAAACTGAAGTAAAACTAAGATATTTTTGATTGATAACAAAAGAGAAATGGAGCAGCTTTACTCAAGAACATGTGGTGGGGTTGAACCCGGAGGACAGGTGGAGACACTGACCTCTCTGCTCAGGCGGCCCTCTCCATGTTAATGACGATAGATTCACAGCCACCTCATAGGCTCCTCTGCTGGACTGTAACATTCCTGACAGCATCCTGTTGGCATTAAAACAAACTATACCACAAATAATATGTCCTCGTTGCGTCATTTGAGAGATGCACGGGGTTTCGTTTACTGAGATAAATTATTGACCATGCCGGAAAACGGTAGCACTCAAAAATATATTAATCCGAAAATGATAACTTCTAATCTGATCACCCTCTCCTAATCTAGTGAAGGATTAGCATTTCGATGTCTACAGGCTCCCCCTAAAGGACATTTCTGACACTTCCCTCATGGCAGGTCTCAGCTAAACAGACGGACAGACTCAGGTTTTGCTCAACCAATCCTGCTACCCAGCAGGGTTGGTTCACGGCGTAAATTGACTCGGGATAACGGAGACCTGGCTTTCTGAAACCGAAAACCCAGGATATGCACATGGTTACCCCTGAACTTTCTGAAACATGCCTCAGATCTAAACTCAGATCCTGCAGCTTTTACTGAGGTTCTGGAGTATTAATAAAACACACCCGTCAGCTGGTTACCATGGAGACTAGACACAGCCTGTGGCCAGGCATTACTGGCCAAAGAGAGTCTCCTCCTGCTGCAGGGGCATCAGGAGACGATCGGTTCTGCTGGGTCCAAAGTCCTGATGATGTTCTGCACCAGAAGCCTCCTTGATCTCCAGATGAGACAAAAACCATTTTAACTCGAACTGAAGTTAATATTTATTACGCTGAAAGATTTTATAACAGTTTGAACGTCCTGAATCCCTCAGCTGGACTCTGGAGCTCCACAGGGACGAGTCATTGGCTCCTTTCTACTTCCAACCTGCTATCGTGGATTTTATTTCACAGAATTTATCCACCGTCATGTTTATGGTGCAAGCATATATTTTATTCTGACCAGAATGGTGCTGCTCAGGTTAAACAAGCTGTTCTTCAGCACAACACCAACGCAAGAACCTTCTGGTTTGTGTTCAGCTTTCCTCTGCTCTCCTGGTACCATCCGTCTTCAGGAGGTCCATCATGTTCTGGGATGGACTTTCTGGATTCTTTAAACTCTTCTCTCTACCTGGAAGTCCTTCCTGTTAAAGTTCATGGTCTGGTTGGAGGTAGTCCAAACATGGAGACCTCTACTTCCCTTCCTTCTTGGTCATCATTTCAACCCCTCTTTATCCAGAACCTCATCAGAACCTGATTATAGCTATAACCAGGCCTTGTCAGTCCAGCGATTCACTGAATCCATCGTCTTATATTCTCCTTCTAGACCTTCGTTCCTGTAGTGGTTCTGATATCGGGAACCGACCCTTCAGCCGGTTCTGCTCAGCTCTGGCATGCAGGAAGGAGCGGGGCTTCAGACTGATGGGCACACCAGGCGGCCAATCAGGTGCAAACAGACTGGGACCGTGGATATGAGAAGACAGAGTGCAGTGGTACTGGCCCGGTCCACGACTGTGTCTCAGTGGGTAGTCGGTTCAATTCCAGCTTGCTCCTGTCACATGCCGACGTGCCCCTGAGCAAGGCACTTAACCGCAGGCCGGCTCCTGATCAGTGTATGAATGTGTGTTTGAGTGTGGCTCTAGAGTTTCTAAGTTCAGTCCATTCACCTCAGAGACAAGAACCCAGATATAAACGTAAACGGGTCAGAAGCAGCACCTGGTTCTGATTCAATGATGAAATGAGACTAAGGGTCAAGATTAGTGTCAACAACAGACCAGAACCGACCGAGGTGGTTCTGGTCTCCAGAACCATCGAGGAGCTGCAAACGGTGGTTCTAAGGGAGCCGAGCCAAAAGACCTCCAATCACGAGACTCCTGAATGTGTGCAGGTTCTGGTTCTGAGGTCCACACAGAGAACTGGACCACCTTTCAAGGCTGGTGTTACATAAAAAGCTCATTATTTACATTTATTTACACAAACATTAACCTGTAGATAACTGTGCCTGTAGGACCTCCCTATGTTCCACATGAAGGCTCTTCATGATCTAATGCTGGAACCAGGGGTCCTTTCTTCACTCAAGTATTTAATATGCAAAACTTCTTGCTAATTCATGATGAACATTTTAAACATCTGGAAATCATTTTTCTGTCTTTTTTTTTGATTGATTGTATTGAATGTTGATCTTCATCTTCCACAACTAGAAGCTCCTCCACTGAACATCTAAACAGGCTTCAGGAGACATCTACCCTGCTCATTCAGGTCCAACTGGACCAGAACCAAACTGGTAATGCTCAGATCTGATTACTAGCCAGGTTAGCTGCAGCAACGGGACAGGTGAGCCCTGATGGTGAGCTCACCTGCATGGTCCAGAGAAACATCTGGATTGATGGGATTAGATAAATCCAACGTTCCTTCACCACATGAAGATCCTCAGTCGTAGTTTGATTAGAGATCAGCAGATTTTTGGAGCTGAAGACCAGCAGGAGGAACGCAGAGGAACTGGAAGACTGATGGTTGGAGGTTCTGAGATGTTCCTCATGAGGAGAACAGATGGTCGTCTGGGTAACTAAAACAATATTGACTCAATAATGATTATGTTTAAGGATCCTATATAATTATATGATAAATAGGCTTGACATACATCCCCCTGTCGGGTGCAGGTAGCATATGTAGCTATGCTAACACTGTTGACAGCAGCACAACCTGATGGGGGTAATGGAGTACTTTATGGGTTCTGGTACTGCTGGGCCTTAGCAGAACCACCTGAAGGTCCACTTAGTCTAAGAACCTGGTTTAATTTAACTCTTTCTGCCCACAATAAACTTCATATTTTATATGGATCTAGACCTCCTCCTCTATCGGGGATCTAGACCTCTTCTCTCGGGTCCAGTCCAGGTGAAAGTTCTTCATGTGACACATCAGGTGGCTGGACTGCCGGAACGTTCTTCCACACAGCTTGCAGGAGTACGGCTTCTCGCCGGTGTGGGTCCTCATGTGGTAGCTCAGCCCTGTCCCCCGACTGAAGGTTTTGTCACACACCTTGCAGGTGAAGGGCTTCTCTCCTGTGTGCATCCTCATGTGGATGTTCATGGCGCTCCGCCTGACAAAGCCCTTCCCACACACCCTGCAGGGGTACGGCTTCTCACCCGTGTGGGTCCTGACGTGGCAGGTCAGGGTGTTGCTCTGGCTGAAGCGCTTGTGGCAGATGTGGCAAGAGAAGGGCTTCTCGCCGGTGTGCCTCCTCAGGTGACGCAGCAGGTGGCTGTTGAGGCCGAACTTCTCCCCACAGATCTGGCAGGGGAAGGGCTTCTCGCCTGTGTGGGTGATCATGTGGCGGAAGGCGGAGTCCCGCCGGGCGAACCGCCGCGTACACAGCTGGCAGGAGTATGGTTTCTCCTTCTGGTGGGTGTCCCGGTGGTCATGGAGCAGCAACATGTTGGAGAACCTCTTGCCACACGTTCTGCAGACGAATGGTTTGGGTTCGTCTGAGTCTTCGGACTGCTGGGAGCTGCTTGGTTCTGGCTCGCTATGCTCACTCTCGTCATAGTTAACCGTCACCATGAAGATGTCGGTCTCCGGTTTCTGTCCAGCCTGACCGGACCCAACTTCTTCCTGCTCCTGTTTGATCTGAGGATGTTCTGGTACCTTCAGGTCCAGACTGAAGTTCTGTTCCTGCTCAGCCAGAACTTCGTCCCCATAGACATGGTTCTGTTGGACTTCTGGAGAAAGAACAGATAACAGAAAATTAATCAACAGGTTCAACCCGTGCTGGGCACGGCTAACTGAAAAATTAGCTGCGCTAACGCTAAAGCACTAATCATTAACAGTTTCACTAATGCTAAAGCACTATACCAACATGGTATTTAGCAGAAGCTAATGCTAAAGCGCTAACTTCAACCATTTTGATATCCACCACGTGTCAATGACACAACATGAGCAACAGCATAGTATATCGCCCTCTACAGGATCAGATCTGTCATTACACCTTCCTGTATGGTTTGTCTTCAGGAAGCGATTCTCCGGATCAGACATTTCTCTCATGGTTTCAGTTTCACAGTTGCTGATTTAGCCTAACTGACCACAGCTGGGCTTCGGTCAGAAAGCACACAGGACATGGGTAGATTTCAAACTGTTTACTGTAGAACTACAGCAATGCATTTTGGGTACAGACTAAACATTAGCTGCACCACATCGCAGGTGGAGAACGTGAGGAGCATCTGTTTTGGGATTGCTGTGTACAAGAGTATTCTGGAAGGATCTGACAAACTTTTCATCAAAAAGATGAGAAAATTATTTTAACAACTGAGCCTGTTTTATTTGGATGGAAAATGTGACCTTAGTGATATAGAAATGTTACATATTGCATACTTATTTTTTAAAGTAAATATATTCACACCTTCAAACATCTGCAACAAAGACTTAATTCCCAAATTATATCTTCATTTACATATAGGACTCTACATAAAATCCTTAAAATCATGATTAAATACTAAAGCCATTCAAACTATATCTGCTCTACAACCTTTGACGACCAATGTAATGTTGACATTATTGTTAACACGTTCTATAATGCCCTTAAGATATTGTATTTCTGTTTAGATGTTGTTTGCCACTGTTTTTGTTCCTGTATGTTTCTTGTTTTAAATAATTATTGGGGGAAAAAAAATCTGAGAAGAGAAAACAGTCTTCTCCCCCTTCAAAATAAGAGCACGAAAGTAAAAGTCTAACTACTTGCAGAATTCTTAGTTTATAAACAAAACTTCAATACAGATATTGAACTGTATTCAACTGAAAGTTTGTTTAACAGCCAGGAAAATTAGCACTTTCGAATTTATCAGAAAAAACCTATTTAAATTTTCCACATTCATCAAAGTACAGGGTGAGGTGGAGGAGTAGCAACTATTTTTCATTCAGATTTGTTAATTAATCCTACGGCTATTAATAACTACAGTTATTTTGAACATCTAACCTTTAGTTTTCCTCATTCTATCACAAAGCACTGAAACCACTTTTGTTTGTCGTTTTGTATCGTCCACCAGGCCCTTACTCTCAATTTTTAGATAAGATCTCAGATTTCTTTTATCTAATTTAGTGTTGAATACTGATAAGATGATATAGTGGGGACTTTAACACTCATGTTGACACTGAGGATGATAGCCTAAATGTAGCCTTTAATGCTATCTTAGACTCAACTAGCTTTACTCAAAGAATCCAGTCCTACCCACTCTTGTCATCATACATTAGAGCTTGTGCTGACATATGGCATTGAGTGAAAAGAAATAATAGCACTTCCCCAGATGACATTTGTTGAGAATTGGTGCTATATAAACAAGCTGTTATGGATTGAAAAATTAATTTAGGGGACATTTTAAAAGTAGTAAAAATCCTAAATGAAAAATTAGCACCGCTTATCCTGCATTAGCTGAAGTGTGCCCACCACTGCCTATCAGAAATAAAGAGTAAAGTCAGCAGAAATCTGTGTGTGTTTTTGTTGTTTTGTAAATAATTTCTTTACAGCTCTTAATGTTTGGGAAAAGTCTGAGGAGCTTCTCTGTGGTCCAGAACCCTCCAGATACATTAGAACAGAACCTACAATCTCATGTCTTTCTGCTTATCTGGATTTAAACAGAACAAGCAGCAGAACTTCTGGATCTGTTGGACTTCAACTGGTCCAGTCAGAAATCTAAAATGATCTTGATTAACCAGATTCAACTCTGGACTGTGGTTACTGCAGTGTGTTCTGTCCTGACCCGTTTGGGTCATTTGGACCTGTATAGTGTTTCATACCTGCTAGGTGGACGCCTGGAAGGCTCTCAGAACCCGGTATCTGTTCTTCGATTTTGGATTTCCTCTGTCGAGGCACGAAGGTATCAAACTCCTTCCTCAGCAGCAGACCCTCGTCGTCGTGTCGGGTCCAGAACTCCACTTTCCTGGTTGTATTCTGGGGTTCTGGTTCTTCAAGGCCGTGTTCCGTTTCTAGAAGTTCTGGTTCATCCAGGTCATCTATGATCTGTGGACTTTCTGGGTCATCCAGGTACTCATCAAAGTCCAGATATTCTAATTCGCCGAGGTCATCTATTATCTGTGGCCTCTCTGGTTCTGACAGAACTTCCTGTATAGATTCTTGTCCATCCAGGTTCTGGAGAGGTCCTGGCTCCTCCACAGCTTCTTCTAAATGTAGAGCTTCTGGTTCCGGCTGAGTCCCTGTGACCTGTGGAAGTTCTGGTTCCTCCTGGTTGTGTCTGATCTGAAGGGGGTTTGGTTCCACCTGCTCCTCTTTAATGCGTGGAGGTTCTGGTTTCGCCTTGTTCGTACTGCAGATACTCTCGTAGCCCGTTAGAACTTCCTCCTTACAAACGCGACGCTGAAGATGTTCTGGTGGGACAGAAGAAAGAACATCATCATCCTGGTACCAAAGACACGTTCCAGAACCAGAATAACAACTTGGTTCTTATGAATATGGACCCAACGATGCCTCTCTGCTCCAACCCACCTGGTTCTGGTGGGGTCATCATTAGAGTTCTGCAGAACTGGACGGAACCTTCAGAGGAACGTTAGAGAGGTCTTCAGTCTCTCTGAGGTCCAATTCCACCAACAGAACCCTGAATGCACCAGAATAAGGCAGAACCACACTGTTTCCAACACCACCACAAGGTGGCAGTAATGGGAAAAGTGTTCTGCTGAGTCCAACGGTACCGGAGGTTCTACCGGCCAAGTTCCAGCAGTAATAAATTCATCTTCATCAGTTCGGATCATCTGGACCGGTTCTGTTCCGCATCTGCAGCTCTAACCGGACAGAACCCATGTCTGGAGGTTCTGAACACACATCAGAACTTTACATTGAAGGAAGACGGGCCGGTTCTGGACACCCCTGCCAGGACAGATCCAGGGGTCAAAGGTGAAGATCTTCATCATGTAATCAGAATCTGTTCTCCAACAGGTCCTTCACCGGACCTTCATTATCATCAGCAGAACCTGATCAGAACCAGGTCAGCTAACAGAACTCCAGGATCAGAACCCCAACCGACCCAGGCCATTTTCTTGCGTTTACATGGCGCCCACGTTCTAACTGTCATGGGACGTCACCAGAACATCTGGGACCATTTTCAACAGAGGTTTGAGGAAACATCTGGACCGGACCTGAAAACATTCAAGCATCCAGGTTTCCATGATGCTCCTGAGCCCCCCCCCCACAACTGCTTTAGGTGAGGCATCGTCATGGCAACACCAGAACAAATCAAACAGTCTCCAAACATGGAGGACCTGCCAGTGAAGATCAGAGGTTCTGGATCCAGGTGGTGACTCGGTTCCTTCAGGAAGCTCAGGAGATGGTTGGAGGCTGCAGGACCCAAGCTGATGGACCCAACCAGAGCAGCTCATCTAAACCAGAACCAGAGGAAGTCCAAACGGACCAACCGGGTCCAATCAGAACTTGGTGATGGTTAAGAAGCTCCTCCAGAATGAGTCCCTCTGGTTCTGGATGCTGTGCAGCTGGAAGGATTCTTGCTCTTATCAAACTTTCAGACAGCTGTTATGATGCGTAACCATGGCAACAAGGTGTTGTTTTTAGAACTGGGAGCAGCTGATTAGCATCTCGAAGCCTCCAATGATACCTGAACTTTGACCCCAAATCCCAGAGCAGATGAGAAGGAGGCTTCATGGATGCAGAGCTGAGAGAGGAGGAGGAAGTTGCAACCGTCTCGGATCAGATCCCGACTCCAGCATCCCTCTGACCGTCCGGCCAGGCAGAGGTTTAAAGAGGAGCAGCAAAAGCAAAGGAGGTGGATTAGCAGCTGATGGAGGCATCCAGGACATGTTGCTGTGGAATATCGTCTCTGCTGCTGGACATCGAGCTGTTAGCACGTCACGGTGGTCATGAGGTCAGTCAGTAAAACCTTCAGTCAGAGGCCTCCACAGATTTATTGCAACACTGACTGCTACTGGATGATCTGAGTTATGACAACGTTTAACTTCCTTTTGGGAGAAACAAAGGATTTTAAAATTTTATTTTAATCTTTGGATCATTTCTCTCAGCCCTAATGAAGAAACATGTTTCCACACCCCAGAAACCAGACATGCGGGATGATTATTACTACTGCTGGTTGCATGAGAGCAGCAATAATTATTATAAATATCTGTAGGAATATGACTGAAGTCAGTGATTGCAGCTGTTTATTAATAAAGTCAGACTGCAGCGACATCCATCCTGCTGCCTAAAACATGATTTTTATCATCATTACAATAAACAGCAGAGAACGTCCTGATAAACCTTCTAGTCCAGGGGTCTGCAACCTGTGGCTCTCTGAACCTTCCACAATGGCTCTTAATAACATGGATAAAAATAAATCAGCTAATATTTTTAAATACAGATATAATAACAAATGCAGATTTTATTCATGGAATAACTGCACTGAATTTCCACAACTCAATGTCACTAAAAGTCCCAGCAACATGTTTTTAAACCTATTTTTCTTGTCATTACGTTGAAAACTGCATATTTTTCATATATTTTCCATAAAAATCAACATCCCACAGAAGAAAATGTATTTCTCCTCTTTTCACAACATTTTCATGCTTTTCTTCATTTCAAAACCTGAAAATGTGAATAAAATAGTTGTTTTTAGGAAGGTTTGGTTAAATTAGTGACATTTTCTGCAGTAAATGTTCATCAAAATTATAAGTTGTCTTTTTCAAAAGGTCATGTATCATTTTCGGGTCTAAATAAGTTTTATTCAACTGGACTGAGAGCAAAAATGGCTCCTTGGGTTGTAAAGGTTGCAGAACCCTGGTCGAGTCCATTTGGTCCATCTCCAGCCCAGAGGTCCAGATCCACCCTGTCTGGTTCCGAAAGCTGGACTTTATCAGAACATCAGATTTGAAATGTTAGAAGTGATATAATAATAATAATAATAATAATAATAATAATAATAATAACCTCCTCGTCAAACATAAAACTTCATAATAATAATAATAATAATAATAACAACTGCATGACCCATTTGGTCTGAGCTGTGGTTCCTTTAGTCCCACCGGACCGTGAAGCGCTTGGTTCCTGTAGTTCCGACTGGACCACCTGGACCATGAACCGAACCAGAACCAGATGTATGACTTCTGACAGAAAACCTCCTGAGCAGACATGGAGCTCCACAGCTTCCCCCACCCTGGTCCAGTCGGACCCAGGAGAGCACCAGAACCTACCGATCCTGTGCAGCCGGACCTGCGGCTTCAGGCACACCGCCAGCAGCCTACGCTGCGCGTCCAGCTCCTCCTCAAAGCGGCCGATGGTCCTCTCCACCTCGGAGAAGATCTCCTCGGCCGCAGCGGTCAGTCTCTGCCGGATGAAGTCTCTCAGAGGCTGGACGGAACACATTGTTGCTGCCGCGGCTCGGATGTTCCGCTCCGGCTCAACAGAACCACCGTCTCTTCCTGCTCGGGCCGCACAAAGGAAGCTAACTGTTAGCAGCGGCTAGCGGCGGCGCCACTTCCGCCGGACCCCAGGGTGAGAGCTTCCGGAGGGATGCGTCAGGGCCGACGCCATCTTGGAGGAGGAGAAACGGGTCAAAGACTAGTTTAGAGACAGCAAGGACCCGCTGTTTGGACTGGGGTGAGACTTTTGTTGACCAAAGGAAGCCAATCTGCTGAGTTCACAGCAATAAACAATGAAAATGACAAGATCACAGTTCTTATAGTAGCTGATTAATATCTAGAAAGCTTCATAGTGAAGATGTGAGTGAAAACAGCAGCAGATCCTCCAGAAGGAGAAGGGATGAGGAGAATTTGTTCCACATGCAGATCAGTGATGAGGCTGGGAATGATTCAGCTACCCTCCCCCTCTCTGGTGCAGTCTAATTCCTGCCACCTGTGTCCCATTATCTCTGCTTCCTGTTTGTTCCAGAGCTTCCCCCCTCCCTCCGTTACCCTTCCTCTGATTGTGGAGAAATGAACCCGCTGAGCTCCTGTAGAGGCTGTTGAGCTGATTTCAGACTGCTGCGCTCCGAGCTGGAGGAGGAGGGGGTGGGATGCAGGAGGCCTGGAGAGGATCTGAACAACAGAACCAGAGAAAACATCCCTGAGATCCGATCGCTCCTGAGAACCTGGACAGAAACAGAACCTGTAACTAAAAACTGATTCTCCTCAGTAGTTCTTCAGATCTTTTAGTAAATCTTTATTCAACATGAACACTGTTAACAACACAGAACCAGAACTTCAACTGATTAATAGACTAATAAAAAGAAGACATCAGTTTCTAACCACTGAGCCTTGAAGAAGTATTCACACTGCTTAAACTTTTCCATGTTGTGTCAAAACCCAACATTCCATGGATTTGATCTAATTTTCTCTCACAGACCAAACAAAACAGGTCAAAACTCTGAAAAAGAAGTAAGGGATTGAAGTTTTTCATGATAAAAATCTGAAAAGTGTGGAGTGCATTTCTGTTCAGCCTCCTCTGACTGAATCGTGTATAGAACCTTTGACTGAAGGTTCCTCTTTTTAAAACATCTCTGGTTCATCTAATTACAAGTCTTACCACAGATCCTTAGTTATATTCAGGTTTGGACTTTGACTAGGCCATTCTAACCCATGAATCTCAGCTAAACCATCCCATAACATCTCTAGCTGCATGTTCAGGGTGGTTGTCCTGCTGGAAAGTGAACCTTCCCCACAGTCTCAGGTTCTGCAGCTTCTAACAGGGTTCCTTTCAGGGTTGTCCTGATTTAACTCCATCCATCTTCCCACAGCATGATGATGCCTCCACCATGTTTCACTGTGGGGATGTTGGTCTGCAGGGTACTTTTCCTCAACACATCATGGAGGCCAAAAAGCTCCGTTTTGATCTCCTCTCATCTGAACACCTTGTTCCATGTTTGCTGGCCTCTAGTTGCTAATTAGACGACTTCTAGAGGCAAATGGTTGCACAAAAAGGGTTTTTCAGTTTTCTATTTCTAAAATATGTTGGAAACCAGTACTAGTTTTCTTGTGGTTGGAGAGGGACAAACAGAGGAAAAGTTCAGGAGTCAAATATATTCTCTTAGGCTTGAACATGTGGGTATCAACAGACCAGCACCAGGCTGGTTTAAATCTGTCAGACAGGTTCCAGTTTGTTCATGTGAACGATAAATCTTCTTCCCACTCCAGGGATACTGGTGGAGGACCACAGGGCTGTGTGCTCGGACCAGTCCCTTTTGCTATATATCTGCTTCCAGGTGGAAAAACCATCCGACAGCAGGGGATGAATGTCCACCGTTATGCTGATGATCCTCAGCTCTACCTGTCCATGAATCCTGATGAGCCCGTGAGGCAGATTGCAGGCCTTGAGGACCTTAAAACCTGGATGACACTACATTTTCTGCTTTTAAGTTCTGATGAGACAGAAGTTGTTGTTTTTGGACCAGAACCTCCGGAAGAGACCCTGCTTAGTCTGTCAGTCGGACGGCATTAAACTGGCCTCAGATGAAGAACCCCGGTGTTGTTTTGACCAGGACGTCACTGAAGCCCCACATTCAGCAGGTTTCTGGGGTTTCCCTCCCTCATCTCCAGGACGCTGATGGAGTTCGGAGCTTCCTGTGCAGGAATGACAATGAAAGCCCCCAGGCAGTTGTGACACATGGCCGCTGGTGCTGAGCCCGGCCCTGGTTCTGAACCTGCTGAAGGTTTCTTCTTGTTAAAGGGGAGTTTTTCCTCTCCACTGTCACTACGTGCTCATCCAGGAGGAGTGGATGCTGCAAGTCAATGACTCGTTACAATCTGCTGGGTTTCCTTAAACAAAAAACTTTTAAACTGATTTGAATAATTATGCACAGATTGATAACTGGGATCAGTTGGAATGTATGAGTGACTAAACTGAAATGACATTTCAGTTGTAAAGTTCCTCGAGATGGAGTGTTGTGAAATGCCACTATAGAAATAAACTGAACTGAACTGAATTAATTTGAAGTGGATCACTCTTCCAGAGGGTTTTGTTCCCAGTGGAGATGTCCTGAACTGCTCAGCAGACTGACGGACCGAGGCAGCCTTCCAGAGAGCTTGAAGTCAGCTTCCTGTCAGAGGGGTGGAGCTGACAGGAAGGCTGCACTAACTCAGAGAAGATCTCTGTCCCACTGAGCTGAGCAGGAAAGTCTCCTCCTAGTGACTGCAGAGCTGCTGCAGAACTGTTTGACTCCAGCTGTGAACAGCAGTTCCAACATTTCACCTGTGGAAACATGGAAAACCTGGCTGTGATTTGGTTCTTCTCAGCTCTTGTAGGTACGTCTGTTTCTCAGCAGAAATGCTGGAAAACAAAGACGTTTCCAGATCATTCCAGATGCAGGTTGGGTTTTCTTTGTGAAGATAACATGTTGTTTGATCAGCAGGTCAGAGCTTGGAGGCTGATATTACTGCCATCAGATCTGAAGAGTTTTCCTCAGAGGGAGGCAGAGTTACTCTGTCCTGTAAATATTCAGTTAAAGCTGAGAACCTCCAGTGGTATCGACAAGATCCTGGATCAGCTCCTCGGTTCCTTCTCCTGATCACTGATACTAAAGATCCAGCTGTGGTGAAAGCAGAACCTCCAAACCCTCGACTGACTGCAGGACTGAACGAGCAGAGGAACCAAGTGGAGCTGCTGATCTCCTCTGCTGCAGTGCCAGACTCTGCTGTGTACTACTGCGCTCTGCGGCCCACAGTGACAGGAAACACCAGAACTCTGGACAAAAACCTGCAGTACTCCACAACATCCACTAGAGGGCCCCACTCACTGCTGAACCACTGACTGTTGAGTCATTGGACTGAAGACAAAGACAACAGAGACATGAAGCAGTAAATCAGAGACAGAGCTGCAGTGGAAGCAGAAAACTCTCTGATTGGTTGAGTTGAAGTGGCCCCGCCCACTGAGCTTCAGCTCATCCAATGGCATAATTTCTTCCTCCTTCTCCTGCAGTGGAAGAACATTGTTCATCTGCTGTACTCACTCAGCTGTAGCTATGTGACAACTTCTGAGTCTCCTATCCTTCACTGGTCCAAACATGGTTCTGACCTTTATAAAAGCTAATGGATAACAGACAGTCAATGGCTGATAACAGAACTACTGGAACTCAAGGTTCAATAGTAAACCAACACATGGACAAACGGTTTCCTCAGCATTAATTTGCTCTCCTGTGGAAGATAATAAAAACATACATCAGTTATCTTCTGATTTTTATGTGCACTTCTGGCTCCTTCAACAAATTCACTGAGGTTGTTAAAAATGGTCAGACAGCACAGGCTTATGGGGAAGTACTGTTACTTCTTCATACTCAATATCACTGGGGGAAATGGTGGTAACAGAGGTAGGAGTTCGAACTCCTGCCCCATCCATCTCTGTGGTTGTGTCCTGACATTTCACCCTCCTTGCCTGCTGGTGGAGGTCTGAAGGGCCAATGGTGCCAGTATAGCAGCCTTGCTTCTGTCAGACAGCTGTGGCTACAATCCAGTAGCATGCCATCTTCAGTGTGTGAATGTGTACATGAATGGGAATGACTGATTTCATTGTAAAGCATCTTTTAGTGTCCTAATAAATTGCTATATAAGTCTGATATCATTTCATATGTCAGAACAAGGTCTAAAGTATGATAATAGGAGTGAGTAGGTCTGTGGATTTTTTGAGTAAAAGGAATTGCATTAAAGGCTCCACTTAGACTAACACTTTCAGTGTCAACATGAATGTTAAAATCCCCCACTATAATGACCTTACTGGTGTTAAATTAGATAAAAATCTGAAATTTAAAATAAAAAATGAGAGTAAGGGCCTGGTGAACGATACAAAACAGACAAAAGTGGCTTTGCTGCTTTGCAACTTGCCATTAGTAACTAATCTTGAGTCAGGTGTTTGTGACTATATATTAGTCTGAATCTGAAACAAAGAGAAAAACAGGTGCAGTCAGAGGCAGAGCAGCACTGGAAAGACAAGTTCAGCATAATTTTCCATAAATTAATGTCAAAGTTAGTGAAGAACAGCAGAGCTGCAGTCAAGACTAATTTCTCTGTTTAAGTCTGAGTTAATTTTTTTCTTCCTTAATAACTGAGTCCAACAGCGGTGAGTACAGCTGATAATATTCACTGTGTTTCTACCAGCAGCATCAACAGGAAACTAAAGATTTCAATAAGCAGCAAACTGGGAAAATTCATGTCATTGCTTTCAGAAACACTGATTTCACTTTAATCATTTATCTTCTATATGTTCTTTTTAACCAACATGAAAACTAAAAGAAAACAATGTAAAAGTGGCTTCTACTATTGAATTTAAAAATCTGAGAACAGTTTTATTTAACTCCAGTCAATAACAGGAAGACTCCTCCCAGTTTAAAGTTTACAGAAAGACTCTCCCAGTCAGAAAAATCCCAGTAAATGCCTCTGAGGAGATAAAATGTTATTTTTAATGATGTAGTGATCAGATGTTCTTCTCCTTTGGTCCGCTGACTGAACTCCCTTCATGTAACCTGATCAGAACATCATCTCAGACCTTCAGATCAGAAAGTGTTGCTAATCATTGATCCGTGTCTCCTGTCCTCAGAGTTCGGACATGTCTTCTGGCAGCAACCTGAGGTCTGAGGATCGGTTTCTGTGCTCCATCTGTCTGGATGTGTTCACTGATCCAGTCACCACACCATGTGGACACAACTTCTGCAAAACCTGCATCACTCAGCACTGGGATGGAAATGAGAGATGTCAGTGTCCTTTATGTAAGAAGGCGTTCAAGACGAGACCTGAGCTGGAAGTCAACACCTTCATCAAAGAGATGGTTGCTCAGTTCAGACGTGAAGCTCAGCAGGAAGCCACCAGCAGCAGCAGCAGCTCAGAGCAACAAGCTGCCAAACCAGGAGACGTTCCCTGTGACGTCTGCACTGGAACCAAACTGAAGGCCCTGAAGTCCTGCCAGGTGTGTCTGCTCTCCTACTGTCAGGCTCACCTGGAGCCTCACCTGACAGCTCCACGTCTGAAGAACAGAACTTTTCTGTTATCTTTGAAAGTTCAAATTCCGTTGACTCACCTTACAAAACCAATGATTACAAAACGTTCTTTTAAGAACAACAGAGCTGAAACTTTTAGTCAAGTGTACTCTTCCACCTTGCCTCTATCCTGCAGCTCAGTAGATGAGTTGGTAGATATTTTCTATTCTAAAATTTCCAACATCACTGATTCCATTGCTCCCATTAAAGAGAAGATCCTGAATGGTAGGAAGAAGCGCTCCACTAGTGAGATGTGAAAGAAGCCTTATCCGAAGGGCTGAACATAAATGGCGTAAAACTCAACTTCACGTTTATTATGAAATCTACAAAGAGAGGCTGTGAAGTGATCACTGAACATTAAAACATGCAAGGGCGATGTTCTTTGTGGAAATCAAACAAAAACATCAACAACGCTCGTGCCCTGTTGACAGGTTCACAAACCCTCCTGTGATTTTACCACCAGAGCTCCACTCGACCAGGGCCTGCAATGAATTTGCCAACTTCTTTGTAGAGAAAATTAAAAAAATAAGAGGGTTAATCTGCACATCCACACCAAATCCAAAAATGATGCTATGCCCAACCATAACAAATGCAGAGAAAATGGCTGAATTTCACCAACTCAACCATGAAAACTTACAGATTTTAAAACAATTCAGCTCCTCCTCCTGCTGTCCTGATATGCTACCAACAACCTTCCTTAAGAAAGTTCTGCCTGTCATTGCATCTGATCTGATTCAAATAGTAAACTCTTCCCTCTCATCAGGTGTTTCCCCCCAGGCTCTAAAAACAGCAGTTATCAAACCTCTGTTAAGAAAGAACAATCTGGATAAATCACTACTGCAGAATCACAGGCCGACCTCTGACCTTCCATTCATCAGCAAAATGATTGAAAAAGCTGCGTTTCAACAGTTGAACAGCTTCTTACCAATAACAAACCGCTTTGACATCTTTCAGTCCGGTTTCCTTGCTCACCACAGCACTGAGTCTGCCCTCGTCTAAGTGTTCAATGACATCCACACAAATCCAGACTGGAAGAACCAGTGCTGGTTCTGTTGGACCTCAGCGCAGCATTTGACTCTGTTGGCCAGGAGATATTATTGAAGCGACTGGAGAGCTGGGTCGGACTCTCTGGTCCAGTACTCTGGTTCGAATCCTACCTAAAGAACAGGGATTTCTTTGTGTCAATGGGTAACTTCTCACCGGAGCAGACAGAAGTCACATGTGGAGTACCCCAAGGTTCAATCCTGGGACCCCTCCTATTTAATATCTACATGCTCCCACTAGCTCAGATTATAACAAGTAATAAGATCAGTTACCATAACTACACAGATGATACACAGCTCTATATCACGATGTCACCAGGTGACTATAAACCCATCCAAGCACCGAACAGATGCTTAGAACAAATCAATGCATGGAGGTGCCAAAACTTTCTCCAGCTGAACAGAAACAAAACTGAAATCATTGTCTTTGGACCTAAAGAGGAACGATCTATAGTCAGCGTGCAGCTTCAGGTATTGTAGCTAGAAACTAGTGATCAGGCCCGAAATCTGGGTGTAGTGATGGACTCGGACCTGAACCTTCAGAGACACATAAAGACAGTTGCAAAGTCAGCCTTTTATCACCTGAAGAACATTTCCAAGATGCATACATTTTACTAACAAGACTAAGCAGTTTAATGCTTTTGTCTGACAAGTTAGGGGCTGCAGAATTTGACTCACATGGAACTCTGGTGGATATCTGAGATACAGATACAGTACTCCTAATTATTCATAAAACAAACAAATATAATGTTTAATACATGAAAAAAAAAAAAAAACATAGTTTTGGGTGAAACAAAGTTGTAAAGATGACCTTGAAAGATTTGAGATGGGGAATTACTGCAGAAAGGTTTACAGTCCTAACTGATTACATGATTTATTTAAGACTTTTTACAAGTCTTTTTTTGGAAGTTGGACCTGGAGAAAGAGTTTAGGATACTGACAGCAGGATAATGTTGTTTAGTCAAATTTGATTTACACCAGTGAGTGCTATGGTGCTGCTTGACTGGCCTTTAACTGTTTTAATAACTAGACCTTAAAGAGGATTAGATTAAAGGGGCAATGAGTGTTAACTTAGATCTTGAAGGATGGCGTGAAAAAAAAAATGCTGTGTCGAAAACTGAGCAGAATATCTACTCAGTGGCTTGCTTAGTATTGGCTGCAGGTTGTACAGGGCTGTGCTGGTGTTGGTGGGGGGGAGCCGTTTAATATACAGTACATAGTGTGTTATCGCAAGTCATAATATGACCGGGAGGTAACACGCTATGTTACTGATGCTCTGAAAATGAGAAACAGGAAAGAGGCATTGATTTGATCAGTTGGAATATGTAACGGTTGTGTTTGTAGCTTATCTAAATGATAACAATCATCTCAAAATATTTAATTTTTCATCACGAACTTGCTTTAAAAAACATTTAAAAAGTGATGATTATAGTTTTGTGATATGAAACATTTAACTATGACTCACTGCATAAATCGAATGCTTTTGTCCAGCGTTGAAAATCCAGTCATTTTCAGTGAATCAGTATAAAGATTAATAAGTTAAAGAAAGCAACTAACTCTTCCTAAAATCCATCCATGCTATGTTATTATCTGGAATGAAAACTTTGTCAGGAAAAAAAGCTGAAATTCTCTAAAAAGAAATAGAGACAGAAGGTAGGTTTAAAGAAAGTAAATACTCTGGACTTAATTTACCTTGATATTTATATTACCTTTGCTGTCGCCACATGGACAGTAGACTTCTATTTTAGACCTTTTTTCCTATTAAACACAGTAGAACATATTATCAATAACTAGAATGAATATATTCAAATATAAAAATAGGTGTATTAATATAATGGTATAATTCACATTTTTACTGATGATGTTGAGGCGAGTTGTGTGATAATAGTCAGACTCATTTTGAAACAAATAGCAGGCTGTTTTCAAACACTACATGGAAGTGTTGAGGAAGGTATGGGTTGGCAGAAAAAACGGAGGCACTTTTCAAAATAAAACCGATCGTGACAAGTTTTAAGACTCAAAGTTTACAAAAAAAATCCCTTGAATCAGTGTTTACTGAAATAATAATGTTTAAACGTCTAAAATCTGCTATGAGGTTTATCTTATAAACTGATACAAGCATAACAAAGCCATAGACTGCTTAAAGATTTATATCTAAATACAATTAAGTTTACTTGGTTTTCTGATGTGACTTATTCTCCCCAAATATTAATAGATAGCTATCATGTAATTAAAAAACATAAATGTTAATTCATGTCTATTCAAGGTATTACGTTAGAAGATCTTGGAATAAGTCTGCCAGCAAAAAGAAAACCAACAGAAGAAAATAAATCTGAACTTCACTTAAAGAATAATCTGTCAAACATTTTGCAGTTGTTTACAACCTAAATATACACTAAACAAGAAGTTTTATGTGGCTGCCCCACTAATCAGTTTCTAGAGAAGTATCAGTTTGTGTGTTTAAAGTTCTACAGTTAAATGATGATGAATCGATTTGATTTGTTCAGTGTTCGGTTAACCGATGCTCAGATTAGCTCCACCTGGCGCAGGAGTGTGGTTTTACTGATCAAGAAGAATGTGAGAGCCCTCCCATCCCGCTGCTGTTCTGGGACTCTTTGGAGCTCATGCAAAGCTTGGTCTCTTTGCAATCAAACATGCTTTATCTGTAATTAGAACATTTTTGCCTTGCCTGCTTTTTTCTTGTTCATTTTTATGTAACTACACGTGGAAGGTTAAAAGGTATGGACAAGAAAATAAAATAATAATGAAGAATCAGGTCTTGTCTACCTGGGAGTCCTCCGGTGTTCCTACCTGGAATCCCTCTGCTGTGAGACTTCCTGGCTCTGTTTCCCTGAGGGCAGCAGGTCAGAAGGTGTGAGGAGTCTCTGATCATGTTCAGAGTTCTGCTCCATATCAAAGCTGGAGAACCTCCCTGAGATCCAGAACATCAGCTCAGCCGCAACCACAGTTCAACAATATTCCTCCTGAACATGTGACCCACTGACCAGCTGCTGGAAGCCTTTCCTCCTCTCTGTTCAACTCAACCGTTTCCCTCCACCAGAGGGCGCCATGATCCAGCAGGCGGTGCTCTCCTTGTGCTCTGGGCTCCAGCATTGTGTCAATAAGAAGTGGTGCTGTGAAGAGAACAAGAGTCAGACTGAATGCTGAACAGCAGCTGCTTCCTCCTGCTGATTTCAACCTGGTTGGACAGATGGAACATTGGCTGTGGATTATTCTGGCTGCTCTTTTCTCTGGTAAGATAGAAAGCTCAACATGTTTCCTCTTCCAACACTGGAACACATGACTGAGCTCTCCATGAAGAGCTTTTCATGTTCATTCTCCAGAACATCAGAGCAGATCATTGCTGCTGCTGATCATTGGTTACCTTGGAAAAGCAGCTGATATGGTTCAAAGTGGCAATGATCAGTGAAAATGGCATCTATTCTACATGGACTAGAAGTCTTTAGAGCTGCTGATTGTTCTCCTTGAATCAGTCATCTTTATTGATTCCTCTCTTCCTCTGCATGTTCTGTTCTTCCCCAGAGTGTAAAGGAGACTCAGTGAAGCAGCCAGAAGGACAAGTTGTTGCTGCTGCAGAGGACTTGGTGACTCTGGGATGTACTTATAAGGCCAGTGGTGGAACTGACACCTTGTTCTGGTATAAACAAGAAGAAAACAGCTTCCCAAAGTACATGTTGAAGCAACAGTTAACAACAAAAGATAAAGCTCCAGAGTTTAACGACAGATTTGATGCTGACCTCAACACTGACAAGAAATCCTTTAATCTGAGGATCCAGGATCTCCGTCCGTCAGACTCTGCTGTGTACTACTGCGCTCTGCAGCCCACAGTGACAGGAAACACCAGAACTCCGGACAAAAACCTGCAGTACTCCACAACATCCACTAGAGGGCCTCACTCACTGCTCTGCTTCTGAGGTTTGTTCGGATTCAGCTGAGAGTAAAACAGACATCAGTTTGCTACATCACCAGAGAATACCTGAGATTTCATCAAACTGACATCAGGTTCAAACAGGAAGTCATGTGACTGCTCAGAAACAGGAAACAGAAACATTCCAGCTGATATTAATATCATCTCAAAGGATGAAATCTGCTGGATTCTTTGGATCAGCATGTTTTTTGGATCTGACACTAAATCTGACTACATGGTTCTGTTCTGGGACTGAACTGGACTGCTCTGATTTAAATTAATACAGTCATGCAGCCACATGATTGGCTGATTCACTGCGTTCACAGGCAACAGGTGTTTCTAATAAAGTGGCCAGTGAGTGTTTTTGGACCCAAATCTTTCTTTGGAGCGGGCTCAGATTGAGTCCTGCAAACATGAGGCTCCCGGGCCACAGTTGGTCCAACAAACACTGAGGTGTGAGCCCTGAAAGCGGCCAAAATCCACGAGGCCGACTGAGAGTCTGCCAACCAAAAAAACTGCACCTGAGACCAAAATGCATGTTTCATAAAATAAAATAAGATGTCTGAGACCATTACCCAACTGGAGGGTTGTCACAACACGACCATAATATAACTCATGCATAACTTATTGTCTGCAAACAGACTAACCTTCTGTTTTACTCTTCCATAGAAATCTAAAGCACATTTCAAAAGTCTAAATATTTTTCCTTCTAGTGAATTTATTAGACATATAAAATCTCATGTGATAGCTCTTCTGTATGGAATGAACCTGAAAGAGAACAGTGATAACTGTTACACATGACAAGAATAAAAAATTAATTGTAATTATCACTCACACGAGTAAATGCAGTTTCATTTTTTGTAATGTCTTGTATCATACGATTCTAAAGAGCTTTACAGCTGCGTGTGCTCGCAGTCGGCCTCAGGCAGCGCTGCCTTCTTCATTCTGAGGAACCAGAACCTGTGCTGGAGGAGGAGGTTCTGTTTGGGCTCTCCTGTCTGTCACATGTCTCCCTGTGACCCAGTCAGAACAGCTGCTTAATATTTAGGAGCCTTGATGCCCCAACATGCCTGATCAAAATAAACTAGTAGTGAAACTTGTTTAAAATGTTTCCAGTTAATTTCGGGGTCTGTTAATAATTAATCGCCATTAATCAAAAACTATATCAACAAAATCAGCAACATTTCAGTTCAAACCCCTTTTTGCTGCTAAATGACTGAATCAGCAGCATCTGAGCTGAGCAGCAGAGATGTTTCTAGATTTAATCTGCTCTTCAGGTTCTTCCAGCATCAGGTTGGAGCAAAGCTCATCTCTCCAGAGCTTCAGGAACCCTGATCATTCATGGAGCTTCTTTAGAAACGTGGGCTGTGGACGCTGACATTAGCGCTGCTGCTACATGGTTAGCATTGAGATGCTAGTCTAGGCTAGCATAGCTTCTCTGATAGGCCGACTGCTTTTAGCTCAACTTGAACACAACTGGAGTCTTTTCCAGCATCAGATCGGCTCTGGAGGCAGAAATTAACCCCCAGAGGAGCCGCTTCCATCGCTGCTGTTGGAGGGTGCTGCTTGTGTGTCAATTTATGGGTGTACCAGAAACATGCACATATAAAAGGTTCCGCTTGGAACCTTTGTATGTTTAAAAAAAATGCGATTAATTGCGTTAAAATTTTCAATGTGTTAAAATTGATGTAATTAATTAGTCAAAATGAAGGCATTAAGGTCCCGGCCCTAAAATAATCTAAATATTTTCCCGGTTCTGACTAACCCGCTGCACGTCATGAATGTCTGCAGGAAGGTCCGGTTCTGGAGAATGTGGGCCTGGTCCATTTAAGAGTGCAGGCGTCACCAAGGAAACTGAGTTGGTTGGTAATACTACATATAAATATGAATTAAAAATAATATTCAAAACATCAGTTTTAAAAAGACTGAACCATTTATGGAGAAAAGCAACTTTATTTGAAGGAACCTCAAAGAAGACGGGTCAGAACCTCAGAACATCTGACCTGCACTGGTCAGATGTTTCCATCTTCTCATCACGGTCCTGATTATTAAACCTGCTGAGTTGTTCTGATCCAGGATCCAACATCTGATTTATTCTGGGCTTTCTCTGATGCAGGGTCAGAAGTATACATACAGTCACTGAGGAATCTGTTCCTGGATCAGCTCAGCTTCATTCTGCTCTTCATGACCTGGGGGGACTTTGGCTTGGCTTTCTTCAGATGACTGAAGCTCCGCCCACATGTTCAACCAGAACACGCCTCCCCCCCGCCATGCTGAGTCCTGATGTGACCCAGCAGACCCGTCTTCTGACTGAAGCTCCGCCCACATGTTTTGCAGATGAATGGTTTCTCTCCTGAATGCGTTCTAACGTGTCGCCACAGACTTCCTCCCTGAGTGAAACTTTTCCCACATTGCCTGCAGGAGAACGGCTTTTCTCCCGTATGGGTCCTCATGTGGGACAAATATCGGCAGTTAAAGCGGAACCGTTTCCCACAGGTGTTGCAGGAGTACAGACTCTCTGCTGCCTGAGTCCTCTGGGCCCAGTTTGCTGCTGACAGGTGAGCAGAAGGCGTCCCACAGGGTCCGCTCTTGCTGAATGAGCTGCGCTCTCGTGACGGCGATGAGGTAGAAGGTTCTCCTCCCTCTGGACCTGCAGAGAGCGCGTCCTCGGCTCTGGACGTTCTCCAGTAACTCATCAGTGAGGATGCTCCACCACCATCATCATCATCATCCAGACTGTCTGACCCAGAAGAACCTTCTGCATGTTTTCTTCTCCTTCTCTGGGAACTCTTCATGGACTTAACTTTAGATCTTTGAGGAGGTTCTGACCCAGGGTTTGGTTCGGGTTCACTCTGATCACTCTCTCCATCAGTAAGAGTCGCCATGAAGGTCTCAGAGTCCGGATGCATCACCAGCTGCTCTTCCTCCTCACAGATACACAGCTCCTCCTGGTTCTGCTTGAGGACTGGAGGTTCTGGTTCCTCCTGGTACTCTTGCTTCAGTGGTATTTCTGGCTCTTCCTGGTTCTGTTTGACCCGTGGAGGTCCAGAATCGTCCTTGTCCAGACTCCAGTTCCTGCCGTGGTTCCAGAGCTGCTGGCCAGTCAGAACCTGCTCCTCAGAAACATGTTGCTGTGGAGGTTCTGAGGGAACAACAGAGAAAATGTGACAGTGATCAGAAGGACTGATGGTTCTGATGTTCCGACCCGCTGAGCTGCAGTTGGTTCTGTCTCTGCCTCGGACCGGACCGGACCACACGTCTTTAACTTGTCTTTTCTGCTTCTATATAATCATCCCGGTTCTTTAATTCCAGGCTTCTGCTAGGACCTCCAGGTGCTGCTAATTTCACTGCCTGACCACAAATGAATGCCCGCTTGGATTTAACTAGGCCAACGGGACTTTCTAATGCCATCTTGAATTAACTTTTTAGACCAAAAAACTATAAATTTAGGTCATGGTTGGGCATCCTGGCTGCGTGACAATCAAACATAGCAAAAACGGTGACATTTCTGGGGTCTTTTGGTGGCAGCAGCGCGGTGCTCCTCACCCTGCAGGCCGCTGTAGCGCCAGAACGCACCAAGCCTGCATGGGCTGGGAACAGGAGGAGCCCGTGGCGAAAACCAGCGTTGTCCTGCCAACTGGAACCAAAGAGTAAAAACAGAATCGAAAATCTGAAGTCAAAACTAAGTGAAATGGAAACCAATCAAAAACTGCAAAACTATTAAAACATCTGAATAAAACCTGGAAGGAGAGTCGGGAACCATCGTCTTCGAGGAAGAAACGTGGTCCGAAACAAATCCTGCTTGATGGTGATGGGAGTGAGATCAGGTGGAGCAGCAGAGCTCTGTTTAACCTTTAACCCCTGCAGGGTTTTGGACTAAATCAAGAATAGCTCCAGAGTTGTCAGACCTCACTGCAAACCGTCCGTACCTGAGTGCAGGTAAGGCGTCAACGACAGCGCTCCCAGTGTCAGCACCACTGCAGCTGCTGCCCGCCGGCTTTATCAGACACCCAGTCGGGTTCTGTTGGTCTGGTGCTGATCCAGCCTTCTATTCTGATGAATATGATGGTTTTCCATGAGGTGCGGTTCTGGTGACAAAAGGTTTTCTCACTGACCATCCGGAACCACAACGACCCGAACCCGGCCTCCTCTGGGCCGGGTCAGAAACACTGATATTACCCAGGAAGCGCCGGGTTCTCACCTGTTCTGTGAGGCTTCATCTCTGGTTTCCAGCTGGGGTCCAGCAGCCGGCGCCGATGCGCCACCTCTCCTTCAAACTGGGCCGAGCTGCTTCCACCTCCGAATATCTCTCTAATCTGTGGCGCCGTTAACGTCTCTTCCTGCTTCAGGGGCGGCTGCTCCTCATCCTGACCCAGGCGCGGTTCTGCTTCCTCATCCCGACCCAGGCGCGGTTCTGCTTCCTCCAGGTCGGACCTGTGGTTCCTCTCCTGGTTCCAGAGTTGCTGGTCACTCAGAACCTCCTCCTCAGAAACCTTCAGCTGCTGGAGTCCTGGATGGACTGAAGAACCGAGATCAACAGTTAGCTCCTCCTGCTGGATCCGCCCAGCACCAGAATCTGGACCCGCTCCAGCTCCAGCGAGGATCGGATCCTGTTTCTGGGCGGGAAGTTAAAAACTGGGCAGAGAAGCAGAAGTGATGAATGGGTGGATGGCGGATAGCGGACCCTGAACGAAGCTCGAACACGATCACCTTCAACTGCTTCACCAGCTGAACAGACGTCTCTTTAAACCCAAACGTGTTTGATTAATTCTGTTATTAGTGCAGAATAATTCTGACCCGTCCAACTATTGCAGAACCAGCCAAATGTAGAAAATACAGTTCATGATTAACAGACCCAAATTAAAGCTTGTTTTTGGATCTCGGAGGAGCTCAGCTTTAGGCAAACCACAACTTGCTGTATTTGAGCAGATTAACTAAGTTTGACCCGTTAAATCTTGTTTTGTGTTTCTGTTGCACAGACCCAGTCTAAGGTGGCCTGTGGCCGAAAAAACGGCTTAAATCTCTCAGTTCTGAGTCTTCAATCAAATAAATGTTCAACAACGTGAATAAATAAATACATCTGATCAGTTCAAGTTTCACCTCCAGTTTCAGCTAGAGCTGGACCCGGTTAAACACAGCAGAACAGAGTCCAAACTCAGAGCTTCAGTATTACAGCAGGTTCTGTTAAGCCCCCGGTTCTGACCCAGAACCCAGTGCGTGTTTCTGGACTCTGATTGGCTGATGAGGAGCTGACAGCCTGCGGGCTGGCCGGGAGCAGCTCGGATCTTCTGCCAGCTCCACCTGCAGCTTCTCTACCTGCTTCCTCTGGCAGAACTTAAGACGATCTGACCCGGATCCTGCAGGTGTTCCGTACCTGTTGGTTCCAGGTGTATCTGGGTCCTCCAGCTGGTCTCCAGCAGCCTGATGGTGTTCTCCACCTCTGAGAAGATCTCCTCAGCAGCAGCAGCGAGTCTCTCTCGGATGAACTCTCTCAGAGGCTGAACGGAACACATTACTGCTGAAATATTCGGTTAAGATCCAACAGAACCAAAGTCAAACAGCAGCTGCTAACCGCTACTAGCCAGGCTAAGCTAACAGGAAGTCACGTGACGCTTCGAGCTGCGTTTCAAGTACGTCACGCTGTTTATTTCCGTCATTTCTGAGGGGAAAAAACTCAGGTAAGATGACAAATTTAATAATATCTCCACATTTAAACCGTCAGCTGCTCAAGAACGCTTTATTTAAATGCAACCTGTAGTTCCGGGTCAGTGTTTCCGGTTGATTAGAAATTGTTAGCTTGTGTTAGCAGTTAGCTACCATTAGCATCGCTAGCTCATCACTCGGAGCTCAGGTTCTGAAAGGTTCTGCTGATTAAATGAGCTCGGTGAAATGTCTGCAGTCCTGTTAATAACCAGTTTATTAATAACTCGGGTGGTTAATGGGTTAACTGGTTAA
This sequence comes from Anableps anableps, assembly GCA_014839685.1. NCBI lineage: Eukaryota > Metazoa > Chordata > Actinopteri > Cyprinodontiformes > Anablepidae > Anableps > Anableps anableps. The sequence continues at coordinate 516,561 of CM026077.1, forward strand.
CTGATTGCGTTAGCCACCAGCTAGGTTATCCTCCAGCTAAAGGATCCACAGTGTTTAATTCACATCTAGATGCTGAATCTTTACAGGAAAATGTCTTTATTTCGATCAAAGTTTCGAGATTAATGAGTGACCAGAACAATAATTAATAAATTATCTGAGCAGTGGTACCAGTACCAAATACATTCTCTGAATGAACTCAAACCGGGTCAGGGTTTACGTTACGTTACAGACCTTAACCAACTGTTGGTAACTGAATAGTGAAGATTTTTAACCTCCTTTCTTGTTTTTACCCAGGATGCATCACTGTTTCTAAGGGACTCTGCAGGTCTGTGAGGCCCATTCAAAGTAGCTTTTCTGCACGTCCTGCAGGTGGGTCAGCCCGACCATATATGGGCGTGTGATGTGAAGTCCTGGACCTGCTGGACTGGTTCTGGACAGTTTAGTTCTGGAGGATCCGTCCTGGCAGGATGCCGAAGCGCTGCGTGGCCCAGTTCTGTGACGGGACGGGGAAGGATGGAGTCAGCATGCACTTCTTCCCCAAGGAGCCGGTTCTCCGGAGGAAGTGGGAGCGGTTTGTCCAGATGAGGCGCCAGAACTTCCAGAAGGCTTCTCGCCACAGCGTCCTCTGCTCCAGGCACTTTGAGGCCGACGACTACGAGAGCAGCATGATGCAGATGTTTGGCTTCAAGGCCAAGAACAACACCAGACTGAAGAAGGAGGCTGTTCCCACCATCCACGCCCCAAACCCCCGAGCTCTGCTGCTGGACGCGGAGACCGGGCTCTGCTCTCGGCCGGGTCGACGGCCTTCGTCATCGTCGTCTGCTGCCAGGAAACGCCACGTCTCTGAGGTAAGCTTGATCTTCTGCTGTTCTCAGAACATCAGCGATCAGTCTGGAGGGGACTGGTTCTGATCTGGGCTGGAGAGCGCCGCCCCTGCAGGGTCCGACTGAACCATGGCGTCCTGACCCGTTTCTACAAGCTTCTTCACTGAGCATGATGTGATTGTTTCAGGTGCTGGCTGAAGGCTCCCCAGCAGCACCAGGACCCAGGCAGGCGGGTGTTCGGGGTAGAAGTGAGTACAGTGTGGAAAGGACACCTGGTCTTCCTTTTCATTTTTTGTTTCTAGTCCTGCTGGAGGTTTAGGGTGTGTTTGGGTTCCAGCTCCATCTTGGACTCAGCCTATAGGACCCGGTCCAGCTAGCGGTTCTGGTGCTGAAATATCTCATCCCAGAGCAGTTTATGATCTTTGGCTTAATCAGATTTCATATAAATATAGCAGCTTTATTATCTGCCTTCTGATTGGCTACCTGAGCCTCAGCTGCCTTCTGGTTGGCTGCCTGAGCTTCACCAGGTTCTCAGACACCTGTGTTAGCAGCAAGCTAACTTCACCTTTGTGTCTCCAGAACTTCCACAGAAACATGTTTATGAGGCGGATCTGCCCGACCCGCTGCTGTGGGACCAGGAGGAACCAGAACCTCCACAGATAGAAGTCGAACTGCAGGAACCAGAACCTTCTCCGATGGAAGAGAACCAGGAGGAACCAGATGTTTTACAGATTAAAGTAGAACTGGAGGAACCAGAACCTCCACAAGTCAAAGAGGAACCAGAACTTCTACAGATCAAACAGGAACCAGAACCTGCTCAGATCAAAGAAGAACCAGAGGAGCACGTCATCACTGAGGAGCAGCCGGTTCTGTATCAGGAGTTTGGAACCTTGATGATGCCTCAGTTGACCCTTCCAGAACCTTTTGGATGTTCTGCAGATGATCTGGTCCAGTCTGAGGAAGGTGTTGATGCTCAGCCCAGATGCCTGGAGACCAACTGGAGACCAGTGATTGGTAAGTGACACTGATAACTTAATTAAGCCCCGCCCATGGATGTTCTTGGTTCTTCCAGGTTATTTTCCAGGGTTTGGAACCAAGAACGTGTTGGTTCAGGAACGTTCAGCAGCTCCACCTTTAGAGTAGACCTTTCACCTATAGCAGGGGTTCTCAAACTTTTCAGCCTGTGACCCCCAAAGTAACATCTCCAGAGACCTGCGACCCCCTGTCAGCAACCTGGCAGCCCCCCGTTAGCAACCTGGCGACCCCCCGTTAGCAACCTGGCGACCCCCTGTCAGCAACCTGGCAGCCCCCCGTTAGCAACCTGGCCAACCTGGCAGCCCCCCGTTAGCAACCTGGCGACCCCCGTTAGCAACCTGGTGACCCCCTGTCAGCAACCTGGCAGCCCCCCCGTTAGCAACCTGGCAGCCCCCCGTTAGCAACCTGGCGACCCCCCGTTAGCAACCTGGCCAACCTGGCAGCCCCCCGTTAGCAACCTGGCAGCAGCAACCTGGCAGCCCCCCGTTAGCAACCTGGCGACCCCCCCCTGTCAGCAACCTGGCAGCCCCCCATTAGCAACCTGGCCAACCTGGCAGCCCCCCGTTAGCAACCTGGCTAACCTGGCAGCCCCCCGTTAGCAACCTGGCAGCAACCTGGCAGCCCCCCGTTAGCAACCTGGCGACCCCCCGTTAGCAACCTGGCCAACCTGGCAGCCCCCCGTTAGCAACCTGGCGACCCCCCGTTAGCAACCTGGCCAACCTGGCAGCCCCCCGTTAGCAACCTGGCGACCCCCCGTTAGCAACCTGGCCAACCTTGCAACCCCCCGTTAGCAACCTGGCGACCCCCCGTTAGCAACCTGGCCAACCTGGCAGCCCCCCGTTAGCAACCTGGCGACCCCCTGTCAGCAACCTGGCAGCCCCCCGTTAGCAACCTGGCCAACCTGGCAGCCCCCCGTTAGCAACCTGGCCAACCTGGCAGCCCCCCGTTAGCAACCTGGCGACCCCCTGTCAGCAACCTGGCAGCCCCCCGTTAGCAACCTGGCAGCCCCCCGTTAGCAACCTGGCCAACCTGGCAGCCCCCCGTTAGCAACCTGGCCAACCTGGCAGCCCCCCATTAGCAACCTGGCCAACCTGGCAGCCCCCCGTTAGCAACCTGGCTAACCTGGCAGCCCCCCATTAGCAACCTGGCCAACCTTGCAGCCCCCCGTTAGCAACCTGGCTAACCTGGCAGCCCCCCGTTAGCAACCTGGCAGCAACCTGGCAGCCCCCCGTTAGCAACCTGGCGACCCCCCGTTAGCAACCTGGCCAACCTGGCAGCCCCCCGTTAGCAACCTGGCGACCCCCCGTTAGCAACCTGGCCAACCTGGCAGCCCCCCGTTAGCAACCTGGCGACCCCCCGTTAGCAACCTGGCCAACCTGGCAGCCCCCCGTTAGCAACCTGGCGACCCCCTGTCAGCAACCTGGCAGCCCCCCGTTAGCAACCTGGCCAACCTGGCAGCCCCCCGTTAGCAACCTGGCCAACCTGGCGACCCCCTGTCAGCAACCTGGCAGCCCCCCGTTAGCAACCTGGCGACCCCCCGTTAGCAACCCAGCATAGACGATGTCTATTTTATTTAATTTTTGTCTTTGAAAGCTGCTGAAGTTTGCACTGAATATAAACCGTTGTTTTTGTTTTTTATCATTTTATATTTATTTCTCATGGCTCATTCTTAAAAAAAAAAAAAAAAAAAAAAAAAAAATAAAAAAAAAAATAATATATATATATATATATATATATATATATATATATATATATATATATATATATATATATATATATATATATATATATAAAATGAGCTATAAGGAGAGATTTTGAGAGATTAAAATTTCAATGCCTATTTTATTGACATCAGCAACAGAATCTGTCCATTTTTGTTCAGTTTTCCTGTAATGCTTGAAGATTTTAGTTTAAAATATGACTCTTATTTATCCAAAGCAGTATAATCTGTATAATCTTTGATATGTTCAGCTTTTAAAAATAAATCTTTCAAATCAAAAGCTTTTGATATCTTCAGATCTCACTTCATGTTACCAGCGAACTTTAAAGAAAGACAAAAATAATGATTTGTGTTATATTGTGGTATTATATCGATTGATATGAAAGATTTTATTCTGACGGGTTTTTCCATATTGCCCAGCCCTGTTTCCAAGTGATTTTATTCTGTAATTGGCTGCTCCTGTTTTGTTTTTATTCTGTTCAGTTTTTAAATTTTTAGAAAATCAGAAAATTAAACTATTTTAGAAACATGTTTATAGCAGATTCCCGCAAAAAAATGTGACGTTTTAAATATTTAGTAGCATTCTTTGTTATCCACAGAACCTCCGGAGAAACTTGTTTACCAGGCAGAGGAGGTCAGTACTGACCATGAGCTCTGTTACCATGACAACCCTGATCCGTTTCCAGTTATTGAACAGAACCAGCAGGAAGCAGAACCTCTCCATGCGGAGGACCAGGAGGAACTCTGCATCACTCAAGCAGAGGAGCCACTGCTGGCGGACCAGGAGGGTCTGACTGCTGGAGGGGGGTTCCTGTCCCTGGAGAGCAGCGGGTCAGGTGGGACACCATATTCCTGCAGAAGGTGTGGGAAAAGTTTTAGTCAGAGAACCACACTGAAGACACACAGGAGGACGTTCTGCAGAGACTGTAGGAGATGCTTCGACCACAGAGGAAACTTTCTGCAACACATGAGAACCCATACAGGAGAGAAGCCGTACTCCTGCAGTGACTGCGGGAAACGCTTCACAGTGAGTGGAGGGTTGACCCGACACCGGAGGGTTCACACTGGAGAAAAACCGTATCCCTGCTCAGAGTGTGGGAAACGCTTCAGTCAGAGAGGAGCTTGGGTTAAACATCTGCAAACTCATGGAAAGGAGGAACCTTCTTCCTCCAGAGGAACCTTTTATATTAAGAGGTTTGTCTGCTGGTTCACCTGAGACTGAGGTGCTACATGAGGACTGACCAGGATGTTCAGACCAGATCTGGACAGCTTTAGACGTTAACCTGGAACAAGAGTCTTACCGTCACCTCAGCAGCTGATTTATTATAATTTAGGAGTAAAAGTTGAATCTGTTCAGACGAGAACAGCTCCAAGCTCATTTAGACCTCAGGTAATTCACCTTCAAAGTTTATAACTAAGATAATAATAAATGAAGTAAACAATGATTTTCTACGGAAGCGTTCAACTGCCAGAGCTTGAAAATGCATTCAGGAGCAGGATCTTCAGAACGAGAAACTCTCTCATTAAAACGAGAACGTTTCTAGTTTAACAAGGAAGTTTTTCATTTTAACGAGTTAAAACAAGAGTTTTTGTTATAAACAGATATGAATCTCATAACAAGAAACTAATTTTAATGAGCTATAAAACTCTATAAAATGAGAAACTCTTATTAAAACGTTATGAAACTTGTTATAATGAGAAAGTTTCTTAACGAGATAAAACTTGCTATAACAAGAGGTATAAAAGTTGTCAAAACGAGAAAGTTTCTCGTTTTAACGGGATCTGACAGATTAAAAGGCATCCAGGGGCTCCTCGGACTCCCCTCCTCCCCGTTTCTTCTGGACGACATCGAAAAATCCTTTATTATTTAAAGGAGAAGATTTTAATTTAAATTTAAATTTCCAAGAAAAAAAACAAGATAATTTTCACTTATTAAAGGCATAAATTTAAGATATTAAAGATGATTTCAACGTCAAACGTTTGTGACGGAAATGCCAGAACTCCTGGAAGGCTGAATTTAGGAGATGAACATCTGGATAGTCACAGAGTGGAAGACCCGGGTCAGAACCACATCCCCCGGGTCCGGACTCGAAGCGGATCCAGAGTAAACCGCCGGGACGGTGAGGATGATGCTGCAACGTGGCTGCCTCCAGTCTGGACCCGGGAGAGGTTCTGGTCCAGAACAGAACCGCTGAGACTGGAGCATATCCAGATTATCTGACTTTATAACCTCAGAGAACAACTAAGTTTTTAATGGTGGAATCGCTGTATTCCCAGTCCCCGGCCCAGTCCCGCTGGGATTGACTTCCTGCTGCTCTGGAGAATCTAATCTGGATTAAACTGGATTTGATCCTTTTTTAAAACTCGTTTCTGACTGGGAACTTGTGATTGGAGCAGCATAAGCATGTTTACTGAAAGACTAATAACTATGGGAAGCTGAGTGTTTGACTGATGCTGTGCAGAATCAGCTCATGTTTATTTATGTAACATTTCTATAAGCAGATTGTTGTGATCATTAATAAAATTTATGTGAACCACACTTTCAACATTTTTATTCAGTTTAGATTTTATTTGCACAAAACCATTTAAGTTAAGCAGCACATTTATTAGTTTTGATCAGATTATTAGTTGAACAGATTTGATGCTTTAAACATCAGAAATGTCCCAAATGAACCTCGAATCCCGAGTTTATTTCATTTCTCTGCCTTTTTATGACATTTTTGAGGAGAAAATCCTTTTCCAAAGTCATTCTCATTTTTCTTTGTATGAATTCAACCATTAATTTCTCTCCAGGTCTTGTTTCTATGCTTTTATCTCTGTTGTAAACATTTTTCTCTCTTACTCTCATAATATTTATCCATTTATTTTGCTGCGTACATTTTCTCTAAACCCAATTTTCTTCAAACGGTCATAATTCTTTAATAATCCAGATGAAGTGAGGTTTCTGTTCATATTTAAGTGGACGGTTCTGATTCACAAACATGTTTAATATTTGGGTCGCCTCAGCATCGCTGCATGAGACCCTCCACTGTCATCCTCCAGTCAGTCCTGTTCCATTCATGCAACAGGAAGATGGTTCGTTACACCAGGAAGAGAAGTGATCGATTAATGTCAAACTTTCCTGTGATTCCTGGTGGTTTTTTAAAGTTTTTTACTCTTCATACATTTAACAAAATCCCCACATACACCCTGTATTCCCTCTTTCTCTGTCAGCCAGAGCCAGACTAGAGGTCTTCCTTCCAACTAACTTACAGTTAGATTCAGAACTACTCTGAAAAACACAGAAACTAAATGTTCTGGTTCAACATCAAACAGTTCTTCCTTTGGTCACGAGGAACATTTTCCTTGCTGAATCCGTTGATGAAGAATAAAACAGGAAGGAAGTGGCTGAAGCTGTGAGGAAGAGGAGCTTTCAGCTTCAGGGAGGAGCTGAGCTGCTCCTGAACTCTAGAAGAGACACAAACTTCCTCCTTCAACTCAGTTCAACATCAGCTCTGGTCAGCATGGACTATTATGGTCTGTTTCTGCTCGTCGCCTCCCTGCTAACAGGTCAGATTAAGAGGTTTTATTATGAAATGTCAGAAAAGCTTCTGAATCAAACTTGAAGCTGATTTCTCCTCCTCCAGGAGTCGGCTGTGAAGGACCGACTGCGGCTGAAACGGAGATGTTCAGATCAGAGGGCAGCTCTGTCTCTCTGTACTACAACTACCCCAACCTGAGGCTGGGCGATTATTTCTTCTGGTACCGACAACACCCTGGAAAACCTCCAGAGTTCCTGGTCTCCCACTCAGAGAAAGGAGTGATAGTCATAAGTAAAATCCCTGAGCTGAAGATTCATGTTGAAGACAAGCAGATGGAGCTGCTGATCTCCTCTGCTGCAGTGCCAGACTCTGCTGTGTACTACTGCGCTGTGAAGCCCACAGTGACAGGAAACACCAGAACTCTGTACAAAAACCTGCAGTACTCCACAACATCCACTAGGGGGCCCCACTCACTGCTGAACCACTGACTGTTGAGTCATTGGGCTGAAGACGGGGGTTGTCTCACTCAGCGGGAGCTCAGAGTCCAAACCTGCAGGTGTGTCTCTGGTAGGTGGTCGGCATCATGAGGTTCTGGTTCTGATCCGTCCAGGTTCATCACAGCTCCACCTTCTGCTCTTTAACCTGAGGAGCTTCTGTTTGCTCCTGGTCCAAACTGGACTTCCTGTCCTGCTCCTCTGTTCTCCTCAGGTCCAGCTCTCTGATGGGACGGACGAAGTCCTGAACCTGTCCGGAGCTCCAGCGAAATGATGGCCACGTATCTTACGGCTGTCTTTAGAAGGCTGTCTTTCTCCTCACTGTCTTCCTCTGTCAACACCGTGAAAACTACAAAATAAACGACATTTGGCTCAAATGTGACATTCCAGCTCTTTTTAAGATCCTTCTGCTAATGTCTGCCCATAAACAGTCTCAAATATCTGGAATGTGCAACAATAAAACGAAATGAAAGTTGCAACAACAGACTGTGGCGGCCTCTGGCAGATGTGTAACATAAACAGTGGAACCAAAGTAATGAGCAGGTACCGCGTGCGCCTCTTGGACCACATGCAGAACAAGTTTCTTCCCTCGGCGTCCATCGGGTCAGAACCCATGATGCATCTGTGAGCGGCGGTCAATGGGAAATCACATTACTTATGAAGCGCTTCACAACTACATTTTCCTTTAAATGCATTTCCTTCCTGCATCACTTTCATGCTTTTTTAACCTTCCTTTTATATTTTAACAACATTTCATTTTTTATTTATCAGTTATGAGCACACAATAATACATTTCAAATAAGTGTCTCAGACAGTTACACTGTTGGTTTCTGGTTTGGTTCTGGGTTCTCCAGCTGAGCTGAGGGTGAGAAGATCTCTCCTTCATCAGGACCGGAGGGTCCTGCTCCAGTCCTCCAGGACCCACCGGTCCTGCCAGGACCTGCCAGATCCACATGCGGAGGCTGCAGATGCTCCAGCTTCCTCCTCAGTGGGTCAGAAAGTTCTTCTTCTGGACCAACTGGACTGGAGTGTCAACCGGAAATTAATGTGGAAAAATAAATAAATTAATACCTAAACTAAATAAATTAATATCAGTAAAGTAAATTCTCTTTGTTAAATTTGTATTTTTCAAAAGTAAGATGATTTGACCTTTTATTTTGCTCACATCACATCCAAAAATACTTTTAACTGTAAATTTGATTCTGATTTTATTCACATTCCTTTCTGATTCATATGCAGCGTGTCAGGACGTTCTGCTGATGAACCATCACTGGATCCAGGTGTGCTGAACCAGGAGAAGAACGAAAACCCGCAGGACACCTGGCCAGCAGAGGTTGATATATGGCAGGCCAGTTTAACATAAAGTCAGTTTCCGCTGACTATCTGTAATTACATTGGAGATTTCTAAAGATTAGTTTTAACGACACACAACTACATTCAGACTGTGCTGAATGGTAATTTATTTGTATTTACATTTTGACTAGTCATAATTTAGTTATCTGAAATGTTTCAGGTAGTCAGTAATTTCTTGCAGATATTTTGAATTAGAGCATCCATTCAACTTAAAGATAAATTTGACGTCATTTATACTGGTCAGAATGTTATTAGATATATCTTATTTTACTAATATGTCGAGTCATAAACCAATTTTAGATATTTGGAATGGTAAATGCGATAAAGCTGATTTTATGTTAAAACAGCCTGCCACAGCCCAAACTGAAAACACTGTTACTGCGCAGACTCAGACTCAGCAGAGATCCGTCATACAGCTGCTGGCCAATCAGAGTGAGAAAGAATGTGGGAGTCACGTGATACATCCATCGGTTATTTTTAATCGATTCTGAGGATAAAAGCTCCGGTAAGATGATAAATTTAATCATTTTACCGTCTTTAAATCATCAGCTGTTCAGTGACGCATCATTTAAACTTGTCATGTGGTTCCAGGTCAGTGTTTCCGGTCGATTTAGTTAATCAGAAACAAGCAGTTAGCAGTTAGCTACCATTAGCATCGCTAGCTCATCACTCTGAGCTTTGGTTCTGGAAGGTTCTGCTGATAAAACGTCTGCTGTCCTTTTGATAACCAGTTTATTAATAACTTAGCTAGTTAATGGGTTAACTGGTTAGTTTCCAGCTAACAGAACAACAGCTTCTGCTTCAGCTCCATGGATGATTGGATCAAAACATCCTCCTGACCTGCACCACTGGTTTGGATCTATGACAGTGGTCCAGTTGGGGGGTGGAGAACCAGGGTCAAAGGTTCTCCACTCCCCAGCCTTCACTCTGTGCATCAGTGATGCACAGAGTGAAGGCTGGCCTGGTTGGTCCGGTCCAAACCCAACAGACCTGATGGTTCTGATAGAAAGCTGCTCTACTCTAGACGCCATCTTTGATCTGAAAAACACATCAGTAGGATGCATCATGGGAAACCAGGGCAGCTGGTGGAGGCAGGGTCATGGTTCTGGTGATGTTCTGCTGGGAAACGTTGCGTCCTGCCATCTGCAATGGTTTCCATAAATAAGTACACCACAATGAAAAGCAAGATTTGATTCAATAAGTCAATGAACAAGAACAAGGTAGTGTTTCTCAGAGACTAGTTTAGACTAGTTAAAGTCCATCACATGAAATCAAGGTAGTAAAATAACTCCAGTCACAGAATCGCTGCAGTTTTACTCACATTACTGATTTTTAATGACAACATCAAGTCTGCTAGGCTGGAATGAACCAGACGTCTGTCTTCCAGGAGCTCCATGGAGCTCCTTGCGCAACCCGTCTCCAGAACTCCCTGAAGGTGTTCGGTTCAGACCCGGAGAGGTTCTGGACCTTCATCCTGTGGTCCTTCAGAGACGCACCAGGAGCCTCAGATTAGGGCAGCAATTAATGAATATTTTAGTCATCCATTGTTCTGATGATTAGTCAATTAATCGGATAAAAAGTTCACACTTTGCAGATTGTTCATTTTACCAATTAAGCCTTTTTTTATACAATATTAAAAATTCATTAAAAGATGAAAATAATTAAATATTATTTTAAATAAGAAAATAAACATTTTAATGTCTAAAATGCAGCAACAGCATTCTTTAGTGAACGATTGATCATCGGTGGCAAAGGATGCATCTGCAGCTGAATAGATCATCCTATCATCAACATGTGAAAAGCTCAGCTCTTCCTGCTGGACTGAACATCGATACAGTGGATGATTGCCCTGGGGATTATTATTGAATTAACTGATTAATAACTGTATAGAAAGGTGAATAATAGGAGATTTATTTCCAGAAACTGAACCAGGTGAAGCTAAAAACTGCCTCTAGAGGAGTTCCGAGTGTTGGTCTTGCAGCTCATGGCCTTTTTTGAGTCAGTATTCTCCAGTTAATAATTAATCAATGACTAAATTAGTTGATGGTTATTCCAATAATGGATTCGTTAATCTGATTAATCGTTTCAACCCTAGTTCAGATGGACCACAGAATGATGGTAGCATTTCCCCCCCAGTACAGAGGAGTGAGAACCGTATGATGTCACAGGAAACGGTCACTGCCGTGCGCTCCAGAAGCCAACGGCAGTGAACTTTAACCCTTCTCATCAGATGACTGACGTCTCTGTGCGATGGTTTCACCTCCATGTTTCCTAAATGTTTGGATCATTTTGCTCCAGTATTCTGACTGATCTGTGAAGCTCTGCTGATCTTCACCTGTTTGTGTGAAGAAACAGTTTCCTTTCTCAGGTTCATGAGGAGCCCTTCTATAGCCACCTTTCTGCTGGACGAACAGTTTGTCTAATATCTCTATAATTTGAGAGTAGATGTTACATGCAGTATGAATATCCATCAAATTTCTAAATGTTTTTTTAACAGGACCAAAAGCAGCCGTTTTCTGCAAATTGGATGAAAGTCAGAGCCTGAATTTCCATCCATAGCTCTTGGAGGAGCCAAAGCGATGCAGGATGAACAACCCAACCCTTGGTGCTCTGATCCAGCACCTGATCTGGATTAGTAGAAGCAGCTTTTCTTGTTAAGCTTGGACATGATTTTTGGGATCTTAAATGGGATACTGCGTTGCTTTTGGGTGCACCAATGGTGGCGGGTCAGGCGTCAGCTTTTTCAGTTTCCCAAAAGATCCACGGCGGCGGAAGATCTGGGTGGACGCTGTGAGGAGGAAGGACTGGAAACCAACGAAGCACAGCAAGCTCTGCTCGGACCATTTTGAGGAGTCTGCCTTCTCGGTGCCTCCCAGTCTCTGCAGATCCATAGGGTTTGCTCCCAAAAGGCTCCAGCTGAAGGAGGACGCAGCGCCATCGATATTTCATCGTCCCGACAGCAAAAGCGCAGCCGCATCAGGAGCCAAAACAAAACGCAAAAAACGAAAAGAACCGGTGAGTTGCTTTTTATTAAGATTATTAATTATGAGGAGATTCAGGAGAGTCGTTAGACCCGGGTCCATATGTTCTGGATAGCTCCGGATCTCACGAAAAAAGATGTGAACAAACCTGTAGGATCTGTTGAAAAGATACCATTAGATTTCAAACTTACACACGTTGGCCCCCCGGGGTCTCCCCGAGAAAACTGGCTAAGCCTGGTGGTAGGGGGCGCTAGAACGTTCCACCAGCGGCTCACCGTGTTTATGTGTCAACAAATGTTGCGTTGACAGGAAATTAGAAAATATGACTGGGTAATTATGTTATTGGAAGACATTAGCTGCGTTGTCACTAACTTTGAAATTGTGCAAATTAATTTTGCTAATGGAAAGACACCATTTTCGAAAATTCTCTTTTTTTTTGAGACAAAGTTTTAGCGCTAGGATGAGGTGTTTTTTTTTGGTCGTATCGAAATTAGTTTATTTTGCGAAACTGCGATGAAATCGCTTTTTTCGCATCACGTGATCACCAACCGGATGTTGCCGCTGGCGCAAACCATGAAGAAGACGACAACAGGAAGTGGTTGAAGGATCGTGCCACAGTATGTTTTTAATGATTTATCTCATGAACAAGCTTATTCACATGTGATTTTAATTTAATTTCTCATTTAATGGAAACACCACAAATGCGAAATTGTGTTTTGTCGACATTAGCAGAAAATCAAGAGATTTGTGTAGCTTTGTAATGGAAACGCAGCTGTTGTTGACAAAACCTAAACACACAACTATAGTCTAAAAATAAAGGAAGCACAAAAAATTTAATTAAAAGAAATTATATAGTTTTTTTGCATTTCAGTTAAATCCCAATTAATTAATCAACCAGTGGATCTTAAAACAAGCTCTATAATGCTGGTTACATTCAGAGCCGGCCCAAAGCAAACGCGAACTAAGCACCTGCCTAGGGCCCCCCAGATCTTCAGGGGCCCCATAAATGCTAGAATTTTTACATCTATTTATTGAGAATGGAAATACTATTAAATCTGATTCAATGGTTTTGGCAGAGATAAATAAAATATTTCAAACTGAATATTTAAAGTAGTCGGCAAGCTTACGTGGTAAAAGTGGAAAGAATACTCTTCATAGTTTGATTGTGGTGTAACCATGGCGACAATCTGATGCTATGAGTTCAGTCTTTGTGCTTGAGCTCAGTTTGTTAAATACATCCCAGCAAATAATAACCAATTATCGCTGGTTGCTTTAAAGCTCGGTTAGTTAAATTTGACCCCCCACCCCCACCCCTAACCATCATTTTTAAGGAATACTCTGGGTGAAAAACACCTTTCTGTGATTGGCTGCTGGTGTGGATCATCTACATTAACTTTATCATGTTGCAGAGCAGACACAGAGCTAAGCACTGCCAGAACATGTATTGAGCAAGTGTGAGATCTAAATGCACACACCACACATTATTCTTTGTTCACAAAGATATATGAGGTCATAGCGCGCTCAACGGAAACTACTAAAAGCGCAACTATAACTCAGCCTTTATAGTTGCGGTTTTAGAGGTTCATGTTGAACGAGCTGATCAAGCTTGTTAATTTTTGGTGCAGTATTCTCTGAAAAGACAGCCTTCATAGACAGATCGTATAAATGCCAGAACAGGTGAACCTGCTCTCCAAGAACACCTCCCAAATAGACCACTTTGAATGAAAGGTGGTGCGTACGATCCACACAGAGCTACTAAAATTCGAAGAAGGAAACGACCAGGCTCCATTACAGTGGATAATATGACTGGTAACCATGGAGTCCAGAACAACCTCGATAAAGAGTAAACATGAAGTCCATGATCAAGGTACATCAGTGTCAGATCGCAGCATCCATCATTTTACAACTCAGGAGGAAAGCAAAACAAACAAAAAAAACAACAAAAAAAAAAAAAACAGACTGGAATTTGCCACAATGCATATTGACAAGCCAGAGAGCTTCTGGGGGGATGTCCTTTGGACAGATGAGACAAAACCGGGGCTTTTTGGCAAGACACATCAGCTCTATGCTCACAGGAGTTACCAAGAAAAGAACACTGTCCCTGGTATGAAACATGGAGGAGGCTGGGTTATGCTCTGGGCCTGCATCTGGCCAAGAATGACTGAGAGCAAAACACTGGACTGTTCTGAACTGATCTTCTATGAGCCCTGATCTAAAACCTGTTGAACATCTGTGGAAGGAGCTGAAACATCTGGAGAAGGCACCCTTCAGACCTGAGACACCTGGCAGTCTGTCTACCAGGAGTGGACCAGAATACCTGTGGACAGGTCCAAAAGTCTCACTGGTTGTTACAGAAATGGTCTGATTGCCTCTAAAGGTTGAGTAACAAAATATAAAGTACAGGTACCATCATTTTTGTTCAGGTAGTTTATTTAAAAAAAAAAAAAAAAAAAAGATTCTGTTGAACCACATTTCAAAAGCAACGTCTGATTTCAAGTTTTCATTTCTATACTCCGTCGATGCTCTAGATGGCTGAGGAGCTGCACATGGTTCTCATGTTTTAGTCTGTTGTGGTGAGACTTTTCTCCTGCTGATCTGGAGCAGATGGGAGGTCTGGTTTCTTTCAGGTTGTTGATTGGTTGTTTCTCATTATTTCAGCTGCTGACAGAAGAGTTGACATCTGTCTCTGAAGAAGCACCTGATCATCTGGTTGAAGATCACGTGACTCCACAGTCCCTCCAGCCCCTCATCTGGAATTGTTTTCTTCAGTTGGACCAAGGTTTCTGTTCAGGTGGATGAAGCCATAGACGTCAAGTCTTGAACAGAAAATTAATTAAATGTGGTTTATTGAATATCAGATCTTTGTCTTCAAAGACATTGCTAGTTAATGACTTGATTTGTGAAAATCAGATTGATTTGTTCTGTCTCACAGAAGCTTGGCTGCCGCAAGAGCATTATATTAGTATAAACGATTCAACAAATTATTTAAATTTTCACTTTTCTCAAAATACAGGGTGAGGTGGAGGAGTAGCAACTATTTTTCATGCAGATTTTTTAATTAGTCCTAAGCCTATTAATAGCTATAGTTCTCCTGAACATCTAACCTTTAGTTTTCCTCACTCTATTGCAAAGCACTAAAACCACTTTTGTTTGTTTTATATCGTCCACCTTACTCTCAATTTTTAGATCAGATCTCAGATTTTTTATCTAATTTAGTGTTGAATACTGATAAGATCATTATAGTGGGAGATTTTAACATTCATGTTGACACTGAGAGTCATAGCCTAAATGTAGCCTTTAATGCTATCTTAGACTCAGTTGGCTTTACTCAAAGAATTCACAGTCCTACCCACTCTTTTTATCATACTTTAGACCCTGTACTGACATATGGCATTGAGTGTGAAGAAATAACACTTTATGATTTTAGTTCCCTGAACCATTATAAAATGTCTTTCATCTCTTTCTTTGCAGAACCTCCACAGAACCAGGAGCTCTGGAACCAGGAAAGGATCTGCAGTCTGACCCAGAAAGAACCAGAACATCCCCACATCAAAGAGAAACCAGAACCTGAGCAAATGAAGGAGGAACAGGAGGGACAAGAATCTCCTCTTTGTAAAAAAAACCCAGTGGAACCAGAACCTCAGCAGATCAAAGAAGAACCAGAGGAACCAGAACCTCAGCAGATCAAAGAAGAATCAGAGGAACCAGAACCTCAGCAGATCAAAGAGGAACCAGAGGAACCAGCACCTCAGCAGATCAAAGAAGAACCAGAGGAATGCAGCATCAGTCAGGAGCAGCTCGTTCTGAAGCTGGAGACGGACACTTTAATGACGTTCCGATCCAAGTCCCAGTTCACTGAAGTATTTGGAGGTTCTGGAGACATCATGACCCGGTTTGAGGAAGAGGTGGATGGTCAGCGGAGACTGCTGGAGATAAACTGGAAACCAGTAATAAGGTTACACAGATGTAGTGAGTAACGTTATTGTCCTCCTGATGCTCTGCCCACTTCTAGTCTTCTGCGTCAACAACTATATTTGTACCTGCTGTATAGGGGAGGTTGACGACTGATTGGACCGCCCCCTAATTTTCATTTTTATTTCACTTACACTACAAGTCTCGGTCCAGAGAGGTTACAAGTCCTTCTAATGCGGACTTGGAGCAGTCCAGGTCTTTCTTTCTCACATCTGTGCTGGGTTCTTCTCTTCCCATCTACATTGATGAACCCAATGATCGGAGGTCTGGGTCCAGGCCCTGTTACCTTCTCCTCTGTCCTTCCTCTTCTGAGACTTTCAGTTTCAACTCCAACAATCACAGTAAAGTTCCTCCTTCAGGGCAGAACCAGTTGGGCTCTGAATGGTTTAGAAAGTTTTCTAAACTATGGAGGAATTTCAAGTTGGCAGGTGATGGCTGGAGGTTTTGGAGTCTTCATAAAATCATATTAGGAACAAAGACCAAAGTTATTATTGCAACCAAATAAAAGAAATAATAAAAGTTAAAATAATTTATTGAAATGTTATTTGCCATGCTCATCTTTCTGATTTGCTGTCAGTCAAATTTATCAAGCTTCTTTCCTCCTCAAGCTAGCGTAGCAAGCACAAAATTGGACAAGTTTCTGACAAGAAAAAGACTGAAGGAACCATCCAGTAACCCTGCTGTGGAGGAAACTGCTGCAGAAATGTAATGGCCAAAAAATGAAAGTGTCTATGGATACAATTGGCTTTACTCAAAACATCCACAGTCCTACCCACTCTTGTCATCATACTTTAGACCTTGTGCTGACATATGGTATTGAGTGTGAAGAAATTACAGTACTTCCCCATAACTCTGTTCTGTCTGACCCATTTTTTAATAATATAATGGCCAAAAAAATGAAAGTGTCGTTGGGTACAATTGGCTTTACTCAAAACATCCACAGACATCCACATCCCTGCTGTGGAGGAAACTGATGCAGAAAACCCTTAAGAACTTCTGTCCAACTAAAATCAGAAGGTATGAGACAGCATTTGTTCTAAACAGATGTAATAATTACTGAATCGTAAATAAAAATGAGAAAAAGCATTCTAAAAGTTGATGTTTCTTTACATATTTTGTAGCATTGTGTGTGGAGGAGGTCCCCGGCCAGAAGCTAGTGGTGTTTGGGGGGTCATGACGAGGAAAAGGGAACCCTTGGTTTAAGCAGCTGAATTTCGTCCACGTTTCCTTCAGGGTTCTAGAGGCGACAGCTTGGTCCAGAAGATCTGTTATTCCAGTAAGTTATTCTTTTAGGATTCACCATCCTCTTTTCCTTTGTCTCTCCCCAGAACTCAAACAGCTATGTGTTTATAAGGATGAGGAGGTTCGGACAGTCTGGAAGTTCTGCAGCCCAGAAGATGCAGAACTTCCTGGAACCAGAGAAGGCCAGGGGGACCAGTGGTTGGGACTGAAGCAGGAGGCTGATGCAGTGTTGGTGACTGTTGACTATGATGACTCTGATCCTTCTGATGACAAGCTCCAGGATCAGGATGGAATAAAAGAGTCGCCTGGAGGTCAAAGGACTGAGCTAAGCCTGAAGAAACGTAACCACAGAGATAAGGGTAACCCTATAAAAACCTCCTTCCTGCCAGAGAGTCGGTGGAACGATGATGACTTTGGTGAAACATCAGTGAACATCTGTAAGTCCTCATCAGTGTGGACAGATGAGAAGCTCTGCTCTCCTTCAGCCACTCTGATGCTAAATGAGGATGGATCCTGCAGCAGCAACAGGTGGGGGATGGATACGTATTTATATGAAACAACCAACGACCAGCGGAGTCACCAAGCTCAGAAGCCATATTCCTGCAGTCTGTGTGATAAACGGTTTGGATACAGCAGCCACTTAGTGTCCCACATCAGGATCCATACCGGTGAGAAGCCATACTGCTGCGAAGACTGTGGGAAATGCTTCAGCAGGAGGGAAACTCTGGTGCGTCATGCAGTCACACACACAGAGACCAAGCCTTACTCCTGCACCCAGTGTGGGAAATGGTTCAGTAGAACAGAAACTTTAAGGCGGCATATCAGGAGTCACACTGGAGAAAAACCATTTTCCTGCAGCGAATGTGGGAAATGCTTCAGTCTGAGAGGAAATCTGATGACGCACAAACGAACCCACACAGGTGAGAAGCTTTATTCCTGCAGCACCTGTGGGAAACGCTTTGGAAACCGCAGTCATCTGCTGTCACACCTGAGGACTCACACTGGGGAAAAACCGTATTCCTGCAAGGAGTGTGGGAAAAGTTTCAGCCAGTC
Organism: Anableps anableps; assembly: GCA_014839685.1. NCBI lineage: Eukaryota > Metazoa > Chordata > Actinopteri > Cyprinodontiformes > Anablepidae > Anableps > Anableps anableps. The sequence continues at coordinate 534,756 of CM026077.1, forward strand.
AGGAAGTCTGATGAAGCATAAGAGAACCCACACTGGGGAGAAGCCGTATTCCTGTCAGGAGTGTGGGAAATGTTTCAGTGAAAGTGGAATCCTGAGGAAACACGAGAGGACTCATAAAGGTCCAGGAGGAGTTTCAGGACTTCCTTTCATCACCACAGGAGGAGAAACCATGTTGAGATGATCACCTCACACCATTACCATCATCTGCAAACACAAACTGCTGCCTCACTTCTGAACACTATTTTATTCTTTATGTAATGTTTTTCAACAGGAATCTGTTCACTACTAACAGTTTCTAAAGTAACACTAAATAACTCCAGCTAAGCGATCAGCCAGATGATGGGCCGACCAGAACCACTGTATCAACACCTCCTGTTCCAGGCATGTGGGCTTAAACTTTCCAGTGAAACCAGTTCAGACAGTTTCTGGACTCTTTGAACAATATTCCAGGAAACAGAACCTGCTCGTGGGATGTCTTCTTCCTGGTTCTGTTCTGACTCTGGGAGCAGATCGATGTAAAATATCAGTACATAGTACAGACAGAACCAGCTCTGGCTCTCAGTCTGAGAGCATGTGATTGGTTGAAGACATTTCTATAATCGTCCAATCAAATCTTATTTGCTCCAAAAATATTTGAATCAATGATGAGGCTTTTCCACCAAAATGGTTCCAGTTCTTAACCAGGCCTGGTGCTTAAACCAGTTTCTAAGTGGTTTGGTAGAAGAATCGGTTTGCTTTCTCACCACCTGAGAACCCAGTCAGAGCCAGGTCAGCCGTTTGATCCTCCATTGTAGAGCATGGAGACACTAACTGTGTTTCCGTCAAGGATTTTTATGCACATTTTGAAGTATCGCATTTGAAATGGTTGATAGAAACTGCAAAATTTGAAATAACCTCTTTAAAATTGCAAAAAAGTTGCGAATAACATGTTGACTAACTCCTCCCATCATGCTTAGCAGCGTCTTCATGCTGGTTAAGTAGATTAACTAGACCTGTTTACCAGTCTGGACACAGAGAGCAGATGTTCATGTGAACTGGTCAGGGTCCTAACATGGATGTGGAGCAGCACATTCACACCTCTGATATGTTCAAATTTTTTGTTTTGTAAATAAACCAATTTTAATAAAGTTTGTCTTTATCAAAGAAGTTTGATAGAATTTGTTTATGTGCTTCTCATTTATATATTCCTCCATATGCAGCAGCAAATTTTATTGGCACACCTCTGCTGAATTATTATTTATTATATTTACAGGTGTAACTGTGCACACTGTAATTTATATATATATATATATATATATATATATATATATATAAAATAAATTGTCCTGTTCTGTAGTAGCTACTTCAGCTAGTAAAATCCAATCCAGCTTTATTTATAAAGCACTTTAAACTACCAAAGGGACCAAATGTTGGGTTCTGCTGTGAGTGTGTCTGATGGTGCGTGTGAGACATCCTGTTTCTTTTAGGATCTTTGCTGCAGAGCGTGGGAGCTGGCTGCTGCCTGCACAGCTGCAGGCCATTTCTCATCAGACCTGGGGTCTGCTCATGAGGAGCTGCTGGAGGAGCCATCGGCACCTGACCATTAACCTCTGCTGGTAGTCTCCAGCCATCCAAGTTCCTCTAATCCTTGTCTTGGTTTCCAGAGAACCTTGTTTCCTCCAGGCTTCCCCTGTTTCTGTCTTCATCTTGCCAGGTCTGCCTGTTCAAGCTGACCAAGTCCTCTCAGATGATTTCCTGGCAACGCTCTGCGCCAAATCCTCCCGCTAATGCTCCATGACGAATTATTCCAAGCATTACCTGCCTGCCTGCTCTCCGACGCTCTGCTTATATCTGGGTCTCAGAATCTCTCACAAACCCAACCTAAGCTGGACCTGCTCGGTTCTAACCTCCAGAAGCTTCCTCCAGCTGAACCAAACTTCCCCTCTCTGGACCTCCATTCTCTGGCAAACTGTAAGTTGGACCCAGCTTTGCACCATTCAAGGAAACGTCCACAAATCCTTGAGTCAAACCGAATCTCCCTTTCAGGCGCTGCCGCATCATTTCCTGTCCGAGTGTCCAGATTGCACGTTTTCACCTGTGGTACATATTGGAAACAAACCTCATATTGTTTCCCAACCTGTGTTCATTCATCGATTCTGCATGTGAGTTAAGAGACTTGCTAAAACCATGACAGGAAGTGCTGTGCAGAATACATAATCAGCAGGAGCACTAATCATCGAAAAATAATAAAGTACAGAAATAAAAAGTTTAAAACTAAATGACCAGACATGCAACAAAAGACTTGTAAAATAAGCAGAAGCTAAAATCAACATCTCACGTGGTGTCAAAGTCAAAGAAATGAGTTTTAAGAAGGGATTTAAAATCAGACCGTGATGCAGCCTGTCTGATCTTCGGTGGTAGCTCATTCCGCATTTTAGGACCTGCCGTTTTGTTTCGTTTTGTTTCGGGCGCACTGAGAAGCAGCTGACCTGAGGCAGCGGGAGGGAGTATGATGGTGCAGCAGCTCAGAAGGTAGTGAGGGGGCAAAAATGACCCCTAAGATGTATGGGAAGCTAAAATGGGGGAAATGTGCTCATATTTGCGTGTGCCAGATAAGACGTGCCGCAGCGTTTTGGACTCTGCAGCTGGACAATATGGGGGCCGCTAACCCCCACATAAAGTGCATTACGGTAATCCAGCCGAGCAGTGATAAACACATAGGTTACTGCCTCAAAGTCCTTCCTGGAGAGAATTTGGCCAACTGTCTTACCTGATTAAAACTGGACTTCACACCTGCTCTTATCTGACCATCAAATTTAAGGTCACTTCATATATTTAAAAGAAATATGTGACAGATAAAACGCAGGTAAATAAACCATTCAGTTCCTTTTTTAATTAGAAAACATGTTTTTGCTTCAAATACAATAGATTCATCATCTCATGATTGAGGTACTTGAATCATTTCATATATATATTTCCATAACAGCAATATTATCAGATATTGACTCACATTTTTATCCCGGTGCATCCCTAGTAATTACTTTTGTAGCTCAGAAAATTAACCTTTAACAATAACAGCTCACTTTTAAGTAAAACCTGGACAAAAATTACACAAAAATCTGAATTATATTCAGTGTAATAATAAAAATAGAAAGCAGCAGTTTCACTAAGACACTTGTGTATATCCCAGATTTTAGTTTCAGTCTTCATCCTCCTCAGTCAGTCTAATAGATATTTCATGTGCCAGCTATGCTCACGCTGCACTCCGCCACCAATGTTGCAACCGGGAAGGTATGAAGGAAATTATTCTCCGGTTGGTCCTTGCTGCTGCGCTTCGTAAACATCAGCAGCTGCAGTCTGTTCCGTCGATGAACAGGTGACAGCTAATTTATTTATGCCTACTGGGGGTTGAGATGTATATTAACGCCTTCTTCTATACCGTAAATGGCGAGGTACGCCATTTTCCCACACAAACGCATTGTGAATCAGAACGTGCAGTGGCGTAAATAACGAGGAATGGTGTTTTTTGCAGAAATTTATCATCAAGAGGATGTCTTCTTAGTGCTCAGCCACTGGATTTTAGGGCATTTTGACCAGTCAGAGCACTGCAAGGCCAGACACAACTAGGAGATCGCTGATCTTTTGAAAATCACTGAAGGTACGTACATCTGCCATGCTGCTTCTGAGTTAATCACACCCAGTTTAACAAAGTTTGGTTTGACATTCAGCTCACTTTACCTGTGATATTCTGACAGTAAAACACCAGTAACCTTTAACAATCTGATTACAAAATATATGTTTTGGTAGTTTTTAACAATGACAAAACACATTAAATGTAGTTTGTCAGCTTGTAGTTTCTCTAAAAGGACAGCAGGTGTCAGTAAAGGGTAGGAACCCAACATTTAGGACTTTAACATGAATGTAAATACCACTCAGAAGGCAATTTTTAAACGTCTGTGTATCCTTCCTTTTTGTTGGCTCTTCACTGTCCAACTGAAACATTTTAAATGGCCACCAATGCAAAGAAAAGGCATTTAGAGTAAACCCAGGATCCAACATGCCGTAAATCCTGATGTCCAGACAGTAGGTAGTTCCAGGAGGAATCATTTCAGACTATTTTCCACCTTTTAATTAAACATTTCTCCTGTTTAGCTTTGAAACATCTGGTTTGAACTAAATGTTCTGGTGCAACATCAACAAGTTCTTCTTTCATTCATGAGGAACATTTTCCTTCCTGAATCTGATGACATGAAGAAGAAAACAGGAAGGAAGGAAGCAGCTGAAGGTGTGATGCAGAGGAGCTGAGAGCTTCAGCTTCTGAACTCTAGAAGAGACAGACATCAGCTCTGGTCAACATGGACTATTATGGTCTGTCTCTGCTCGTCGCCTCCCTGCTAACAGGTCAGATTAACATGTTTTATGACTAAATTCTACATGATTTTCTCTGAATCGTCTCATTTTACTGATTTCTCCTCCATCAGGCATCAGATGCGATGAACTCACTCCGATGAAGACCGAAGAGTTCAGCTTAGAAAGCAGCTCTGTCACTCTGACCTACACTTTATCTAGAGAAGCTCGGAGCAACGACTATTTCTACTGGTACCGTCAGAACCCAGGAGAACCTCCAGAGGTTCTGATCTCCCACTCGGCTTCAGGAGCTGAAGGAGTTAAAAAAGTTCCTGAACTGAAGATCCAAGTCAGTAAAACCCAGATGGAGCTGCTGATCTCCTCTGCTGCAGTGCCAGACTCTGCTGTGTACTACTGCGCTGTGAGGCCCACAGTGACAGGAAACACCAGAACTCTGCACAAAAACCTGCAGTACTCCACAACATCCACTAGAGGGCCCCACTCACTGCTCTGCTTCTATGGTTTCTCAGGGTTCAGTCTGGATGTTGTGATGATAAAACCTGAACAGAGAAAAGAAACATTAATACAGCTGCCGTCAAAGCAACTCTCATGTATTTAATTCATTATTTTAATAATCAGTTAAAAGGGCAGTAAATACATGTTAGTATTTGATACGAAACATTCAATAATAAAGAACTTTCAGGTTAAACTGAATAAAAGGTTTTGTTCATTGATTTACCAGAGAAGTGGAAAGAGGAGGAGCTGAGCTGCTCCTGAACTCTAGAAGAGACACAAACTTCCTCCTTCAACTCAGTTCAGCTCACCAACATCAGCTCTGGTCAACATGGACTATTATGGTCTGTCTCTGCTCATCGCCTCACTGCTAACAGGTCAGATTGGATCTAGACGCTTTAAACTAAACTGGTAAAAATGACATTTTAAAACAGATTTCTCTTCAGGAGTCGCCTGTCAAGATCTCAGTCCTCTTCAGAACGAAGAGTTCAGGGTAGAAGGAAGATCTGTCTCTCTGTCCTACAGATTCTCTAAACAAGCAGCTGTGGATGATTATTTCTTCTGGTATCGACGACATCCTGGAAAACCTCCACAGTTCCTGATCTCTCACACTGGAGCAGGACGAAAACTCCAGGATCCAGTTCCTGGTTTCTCCTTCAGAGTGAGTGATGATAAAACCCAGATGGAGCTGCTGATCTCCTCTGCTGCAGTGCCAGACTCTGCTGTGTACTACTGCGCTGTGAGGCCCACAGTGACAGGAAACACCAGAACTCTGTACAAAAACCTGCAGTACTCCACAACATCCACTAGAGGGCCCCACTCACTGCTGAACCGCTGATTGTTGAGTCATTGGACTGAAGACAAAGACAACAGAGCTTCGGCTGATTTCCAGGTTCCCCACAAGACAGAGGAGAAACCCTGTTTATGTTCATCGGTTCTGCTTTAGTCCTGCCATCCTGTTTGACCCAGAAATGTTCTGATAGGCCCCATCAGTCCCAAACATAGACTATATTCTGTATAAAAGTATTGGCACCCTCCCGACCATGATTACCAGGTGGTGGATGTAGCTGTAGAGCCTGATCTGTTTGGACGGTTCTGATCCAGGTGAGCTCTGAGCTGCAGAAATATCAGCTTCATCTAATCCATCATCTTGCATGTCTGACCCAATCAGAACCAGAATATGTAAAGAAGGCTACGTTCAGGCAAATGCAACCCATATGACTTTTCCTCTGCAGTCTGAACGGCCCGATTCTCGTCTTTTCACCCAAAACTAAACTCCGGTCTGCGCCGCTTCCGTACGTGGAGCGAAATCGTACCTGCTGGTTTCCAGAGCGTCTGCGGTCTGAGCGCTCACGTCGCGTTTTATCGCGTTGACGCCGTTGACGTGAGGCGCGTCACGATTCTGCAGCAGAAGCAGGGCGGCGAATCTGGACGTCAGCAGCGTCTGAAGATGATGACGTGATGAGAGGCGTGAGAGCCGGTGGAGCGTCCCGTCCCGGTCCCAGCGCTCCCAGTCCGACTCCACCTCCAGACGGGTTCTCTCCAGCAGCTGCAGGCGATGCTCCGCTGAAGGCCGCTGCTGTTGGTTCTTCTTCCTGCTGCTCAGCTCCCTGCGTCTGGTTCTGATCCGGTGGCGGTGCTGTCGGCTCTCAGCAGCTTCAGGATCCATCCAGAGACGGCGGCGGCCATTATCGCTGCGGGGGGGGGGGGGCTGCGGTCTCCTGCTGGGTCGCTTTAACCCGCCACTCAGACGTCTGCCTGCTGCACTGAGTTAGTGGACAGAACGACCACGCAGGAAAAAATAGGATTTCTGCAAAAAATCAGAACTGAGCATCAAGACCTGCTGTGTGAACGTCGCCCAAGAGTTCCCTTTGACTCCGCCCCCTTTTTAGAGACGCTTAATGCGTCCTGAGTAAAGAACCTTGGTGCTATCTTTGATCACCAGGACAGCCCATAGTAAACGGGGGCTTTAAAGGCACGATGTCTGTCTGCTGAGAGAACATGGAGGATGTCTGGATGCTACAAAGAATAAAGTCAGCAGCTCATTTCCACAGCAAGACTCCAGCAGTGATGGTTCGCTTTCATTTTCACACTTTATTGTTGACATTTTGACTTTATTGATGCTTTTCAACTTTTTTTTCATTGTTTCAACATTAAATGTGTAACCTGAGCAAGAAGGTCAAATCTGCACACACAGCTGGAAGCTGAATTTTGGAAGCAATGGTGCAGACTGTTCTGGACCAAACTGTCAGAAAATGCCACAACATAGAGAAAGCGCCACAGGACATGAGGAGGACATGAGCTTCATGTCCTTGGAGACTGCTCAGAAATCTGCAAAGAATTTCCTATTTGCTCTCTGCCAATATTGCACTTAAAAACGGCTTAGCAGAGCTGAAAGTGTTGCTGTCGACACATTGTCAAGCTGAAAATAGAGCATTTTCAAAATGCTACATAAATCTGGGACGTTTTGACAGAATAATTATTCAAGATATCAGTGATGTCATTCTCACTAGTCAGAATGTTAAGTCAAGATATCCGAAATAGAAAAGCCTTCTAGGTTAAAAAACATCCAGATATCTCTAATTCAGTAGGAGATATCATAAACGGAATTTCGACGAGTCAAAACTACAGTTCTAGATATCTCTAAGTTAGTTTTGCTGAGTCATTATTTGCTTTTAAGATATCTGCAATTTAATTTGTACTAGTGAAATCTTATGTATCTCATATCTAAAAATACATTTAAGATATCTTTAATTAGAATTATAGCTAGTAAGAATAAAAAGCGAGATATGTCCAATTTCCTTTGACTAGTCATAATTATCTGAAATATGTGTTTCAGGTAGACAGTAATTTATTGCAGATATTTTGAATTGAAGCCTCTGTACAACTTAGTGGTACTCGTCAGAATATAATTAGAGATATCTTGATTGACTAATATGTCTTGTCATAAGCCAATTTCAGATATCTGAAACTTAAAGTGCGATGAAGCCGATTTTATGTTAAAACGGTCTGCCACAGCTTGGCCAATGAGCTGCAGCGTGAGAACGAATACGGAAGTGACGTAACACACCGCTTTCAATCGTTCCTGAGGACAGAAACTGGTGAGTTGATAAACGGAATAATTTTTTCACATTTGAACCCATCGGCTGTTCAGTGACGGATCATTTGAACTCGGCCTGTAGTTCCGGGTCAGTGTTTCCGGTTCATTTAGTTCCCTAGATATTGTTAGCTTGTTGTTAGCAGTTAGCTACCATTAGCATGGCTAACTCATCACTGAGCTCAGGTTGTGCTGGTTAAATGTCAATAACCAGTCAATAATAACCAGTTTATTAATAACTCAGCTGGTTCATAGTGATTCCTCATGTGAAGCTAATCAGTCTTTCTCCTCCTCTTCCTCTGTCAGTCTCTCCATCAGGAGAAGAAGATGAGAAATGCAGCTTAATGACGGAGAGCTTCTTCTTCTCTGCTGGAGGACTGATTTTCTCCTTCATTGCTTCATTTGTTGGACCGAATGGAGACCGGTGATTCGCTGCGGCGAGCCCTGAAGGGAGAAGAAGGCTGATGGAGCAGACAGTCACCGAGGTGTGAGCCTAACGCAGTGTGTTGGTCAGGGCTTGGTTATTTACGCAGCTCCGGTCAGACTCAGGGCGGCCAACGAGCTTCACAGGACGCCTAAGGAAAGACCAGAGGTGGGTAGTAACTACTTACATTGACTGCGCTAATTGTTAGGAATAAATGCACTTTTAGGAGTACTTTTACTGCACCGTGTTTTTTACTTCATTATTATTATTAAGTAACACTATTACTGGAGTAAAACCTCTGTTTTCTCTTGTCAGTGTAACGTCACTGAATAGAAAACAAACACGTTTTAGCCACCAGACACAGACCTACAGTTTATGTCAGAGTGAGACCTCTTGGTTCTACACAAGCTTTGTTGTTCTGAGGCACTAAGAGGTCAGCTGAACAAACGGTAAATATTATATACTGTTACTGAAAGTACTTTACCCTGTTCTAACATATAACATATATATATATATATATATATATATATATATATATATATATATATATATATATATAAAATCTGCTGGAAGGATTAGTTTAATAAGTTTTATAGTGAAAAAATGGGATTTGTAAAATTGTTTCTTCTGCCTGAATTAATATGTTATATATTTGTATATGTTTTCATTTTAGTCTTCGAAATACCAGAATTTGCTCATAACTTTATGTGGTTTTTTGTGTGTTTTGTGTTTAAAAATGTTCAAAGCTGACAGGAAATGTGAAAATATGACTAGGTAAAATGATGTTATTGGAAGACAATATTGACAACACTTAAACACCAACTAGTGAGTCTTAAAAAAGGCAAAAAAACCCCCAAAACAAACAAACAAACAAAAAAAAAAAACTACTAAAAAATAGAATTAAAATGCAGTTTTTGCTCTTCATTTACATCCTAATGAAGTAATCAGCCAGTGGATCTTAAAACAAGCTATTTAATGTTGGTCACATTTAAAAGTACAATAAATGACAGGAAATATTTGCTAAAATGAGCGATGATGAGTCAGCATAGTTGCATGCTTTACTAAATATTCTTAGGGTGGAAAATTCAAGTATTTAGTATTTATATATTATATTGTGTTTTATAAAATCCTACTGTGTTGTTTAGTAATATGTTTTAGTGTACTGGTGGTGATTGGTTGTTATTTATCAAAGCAAAAGCAGATTTGCAAGGAACACTCAATACTTGAGTTGCCTTTTGACCAAATACTTTTTCACTTCTCAGTAAAACCCTGGTTCGATACGTTTTACTCCTACTTGAGTAAAAGTTTTGGCTCCTCTACCCACATCTGGACCAAAAAGAACCGAAACCTTTCCATTTAGCTTGTTGATTTCAGTATTTCAGTATGTGCTTCTCTTTGCTCGTTTCTCCTTCTGCAGTCTTTATGGCTGCTGTTTCATCTTCTGTCTTCATCCAGGATCACCATCGTCCTGCCTGTAGATCTGCAGCGCCGGTCGCAGCTCGTTCCCGGCAGCTCGTTCCCGGCAGCATGCCGAGCCGCTGCGTGGCCCGGTCCTGCGGCAGCACGGTGAAGGACGGCGTCACCATCCACTCCTTCCCCAGAGACGCCGAGCTCCGCAGGACCTGGGAGCAGTTTGTTCAGGCGAAGCGGAGGGACTTCCACCGAGCCACTCCCTACAGCGTCCTCTGCTCCAAGCACTTCCAGGCTGATGATTATGACGACGCCATGATGCAGATGTTTGGCTTCAAATCCAAGAAGAAAAGACTGAAGAAGGACGCGGTGCCGTCCATCCACGCCTCGCCTCCCAGTCCCAAACCCGAGAAACCCCACAGACGGAGAATATCTGTGGTGAGATTCTGAACCCATGTTTCTGTCAGCAGGGAGGACCTGCTGTTAACTCCAGCGCTGCTGCTATCCTGACGTTCCCTCCAGAAGCTCCCACCTCTGAGATCCATGCAGGGATGGGTTGTTTTCAGATGATGTGTCTTAGCTTTTCTCTCGGCCTGATGGTTTTATTTCAGGTTCTGACAGAAGAGGCTGAAGCTCCTCCACGGCTCCTCCAAAGCAGTCAGCCATGTTCTCGGAGCGAAGGTGAGGTCATCTGGGGTAAATGATGTTTATTGTTCTGATATTTCATAAACATTGACGTTTTGACCTGTTCTGAATAGTGTTCTGTCATTTTAACAGTCGACTAATCTATTGATTATTTTTTTCCGTTATTCGTGATTATTTTTATGAGAAAACGGAGCAAGGCTGACTGCTTCGATGCTGCTCGCTGTTACAGTGAGGAAAGGGTTGCTGAGGTTACATCCGCCCTAGTGACCTGCTCCTCGTGTACAGTGGCTGCGGCTGGAGCGCTCAGGGCCTGTCCACACTGAGACGATTCTCAGAGTGTCTGCAAAGGTTTTTTGGCCCTTCAGGCTCTGCGTCCACACGGAGCCGCTGTTTTTGGGAGACCAGAACCGATCGTTTTTGGGTGGTTGAATCTCTGGTTTCATGTTTCCGTGTGGTTTTTTAAAACCATGATGTCGTAGCTCCATGTTTCTCCCGATCCTGCTGACGTCTCGCTCTCACAGCTAACCAACATGGCGCCGCCCGGTGTCGTTTGCTGTTTTTTACATCGTTCACGGGTTCCAGCTTCACGCTAACGTCACCTGTCTAACTTTGTTCCTCCAGGACCACCACAGCAGGACGAGGTTCTGACCCACCAGCCGCTCCAGAGCCACGAGAGAAGCCGCAGTCTGGACAAGGAGCAACCAGAACCTCCACAGGTCAAAGAGGAACCAGAACCTCCACAGACTGACTTGGAAGCAGAGGAACCAGAACTTATAATGATCAAAGAGGAACCAGAGGAACATGGCATCCATTGGGAGACTGAGTCAGAACCTCCAGAACTTTCTCGAGGTTCTGGAAATGACATCCAGTTTCAGGAAGAGAGTGGTGGTCAGGCCAGAGAGCTGGGAACCAGTTTACCCAGTGGAGGTGAGTAACCATAACAACATCATGGTGCTCCGCCCACTTCCAGTCTTCTCCTCCGGCGACCATATTTGTGCTTCCGGGTCGTTTCTTCTGTTGTGACAGAAAAACCCAGAATGACTGTGGGAGCTGCAGCAGCTTGTCTGCAGCGGTCGGACCCGTTTGGGCTGAAATCCTCCTCCATCACAGCGTCTCTGGACCCGACCTGTGAAGTTCTGACGGTTGGTGGTGAAGTCGGACTTCTCTAAAGAAACCAGCAGCTGTCACTGGTTCTGCGGTTCACCTGGTTCTGGTGCTGCTTAGGGGTGGGCGATATGGACTTAAAGTTTTATCACAATTTTTTGTGGCGCTACTGTGATGACGATAAAATAATGTCTTTTTTCGGTAGCTGTTCGTCTGTGACGACATCAGCATTCAGAGACCCACAAACGCTGCTCGAGAGAAACAGTCCCAACAGTCCCACACGCTTCTTTAGGACGCCGTCACATAAAAAGTGTGATTTGACAGTTGAAGACTGCACTCAGTAACTGCATTTCAAATTCAAAAGTGCTTTATTGATCCCAAAGGGAAATTACATGTTGCTGTAACTCATTTAGTCGAGGAGTTATAGATGGTGATGGCTGTGGGCAGGACAGAGCTCCTGTCGCGGTCCGTTTTACAACCAGTCTGATGGCTTTAAGGAGAATTTAATACTATTTTCAAATTTATTGGTATTTACTGATACTTCTAATAAACAAACAGTGGAGAAAATTAGGGCTAACCGTTATTTTACTAATTGATTTATTTTATCAACATAGTGACTTTCTCATAATTACCTACATTTTTTTAAAAAAATGGCAAACATGCCGACTTTTTCGTACAAAAAAGTGACTAGCGGCAGCAAATTTAGTGACTTTTTTTCTGTTATTGGAGACTTTTATGGCGACATGTGACAGCACCAGTTGCTACGCAGCAACTGAGCAAGCAGCGAGTGCTGCCGAACGCTCCTCCTGCTTCCTCAGCACTGCAGTCAGAGCAGATCTGAAAAAAAGTTGATTTGGGGCTAGTTGCTCATTTTTCATCAAAACTCCATTTTCCTTCCAGTTGTGTCGACATTTAAAGGGAGGAAAGAACAAACTGGTTACTTCTTGAGCAGTCTATCATCCATGATTGTCTTTCTGACCCGACAGAACCAGCAGACGGACGTGTTTATAAGGAGGAGGACCTCTGGAACAAGGAGGAGCTCCGTAGTTTGAAGCGGGAGGAACCAGAACCTCCACAGATGAAAGAGGATGAGGAGGAACTTTGCGTCAGTCAAGAAGAAGAGCCGTCATTAATGAAATCTGAGAGTGAGACCTGTACTTACAAAGAAAGTGATCACAGTAACCCAGAACCAAACCTTGACCTGCTCCATTGTCGCTACCCCTCTGAAGACAAGGTCCAAGCTCAAGAAGGAAGCAAACAGGTTAACTTTGGGCTAAACTTCAACCAAAAGTCTCCACTGAAGGATCAGCCCACAATTCATGCAGGTTCCAAACTGTTTTTTCATACCTGTGGGAAGAAATGTTCTCCTTCATCCTCCCTGGAGTTTGGCCAGAAGGAAGAAGTCACAGGCAGCAGCAACTCTTGTGGGACAGATGATTCTCATTTGTCACTCAAAAGTGACCAAATATTTCACTCACGTAAAAAACTGCATTTCTGCAGCATCTGTGAGAAAAGCTTCAGACATAAAGGTAATTTATTGAGCCACATGAGAACTCATACAGGTGAAAAGCCATATCCATGCAGTGAATGCGGGAAGAGTTTCACTCAAAGAGGAAGTTTAACCAAGCATAAGAAGAGGCATACAGAGGAGAAGCTGCATTCCTGCACCGAGTGTGGGAAATGGTTTTACCAGAGAGCAAGTCTGCTGCAGCATGTGAGGACTCATTCAGGAGAGAAGCCTTATTCCTGCAGTGACTGCGGGAAAAGCTTCAATCAAAGAGCAGGTCTGACCAAGCACAGGAAAACTCACACAGGTGAAAAACCGTACGGCTGCGTGGAATGTGGGAAGGATTTCACCGTGAAGTTTAACCTGGTGGTCCACATGAGAACTCACACGGGTGAGAAACCGTTCTGCTGCTCAGAGTGTGGGAGGAGTTTCAGCGTGAAGAGCAGTCTGCTGGGTCACATGAGGACTCACACTGGAGCCAAACCATATTTCTGTCAAATATGTGGGCGGAGTTTCAGACGAGGGAACAACCTGAAGAGTCACATGAGAACTCATGCAGATGAGAAGTGATGTTTCTGTTTCACTATGTAAAATTTATTCAGTCTAACCTGAGAGAACTGCTACAGTCCAAGCCAGATATTTACATACTTTCTGCTGGGGGGGCTTTAGGATTCAGTAACACTATGATTCACATAAATCCATGATAGACACAGCAGGACTTGGGTTAAATGTTTTGGGTTTCCTTCAATGAGTCGCTCATGACAGAAATGTGGCCGATACCTGAACCGGTGTTACTGGGTCATCACCACTCCAGAACAGGAACTTTATTGTCCATAAGACACTTTGTAACTAGTTTAGCTGCGTACATTGGACCCTGATATTCACAGGGGATAGGAAGCACAGCCGTCCTCTAATAATGCTTTGAACTGCTTATTTTCATAGTTCACCAACCAAATATAGCGTAATATGCATTAATACACAGTGGAAACTAGGGCTGTTGTAAATGATTATTTTAGTAATCAAGTGTTAATTATTCTGATGATTAATTAATTATTCTGTAGTAGCTACTTAAGCTAGTTAAAGAAATACATGAAAGGGGAAATACTAGAAACAATAATTCAGTTCCTTTCTTTAATATTGAAACATTTTATTGCTTAAAATGAAAAATGATTCAAACATCTCTTTTAGTCTCAAGTTTGAAGTATGTTATTATTGAATTAAGCATTACATTCAAGTATATTATGAAGTATTTATTTTTTATAAAATATTTCTAATCTATTTTTTTTCACGTCATTACTCTTCTGGATCAGCAAGTATTTGTAATGTTAGCCAGCATGTATTTCCTTGTACATGTATAACCTGCCAGGTTCTGGACCAACAATCACAGATGAAAGTTGAGTCTTTTGCAAAAGGGAACAGCGTCGTCACCTGTTCGCAGCTACGACGAGCTCCTTGCACGTAGTTTCCTGCTGAGGTGTTGCAGCATCGAGGACGTGCTGTTGTGAAACACCAGTTCAGTTCTGCAGAACTCGCACTGAGCTGTTATCTTTTCTATTTAGTTTTAAGTGATCCACACTGTTGACACTTGTCTCTTTCTTGGCGGCGCTTCTTTCTGTCCCTCTCAGTCTCCCTCCACAGCTGCTAATAGTGCTTAGCTACATCAGCAGCTCATTGGTGGAAGTGAGAGCGTTGTGCAACACAAATGATCATTCAGCCAGAACACAGTGCGCTCAATAGTAAAACGTCATTTAACGAAGCCTCGAGACAATTTGCCAGGAGGAATTTTAAAAATCGCTTTAATCATTTGATGAGTCATTACAGCCCTGGTGGAAACCGTATAGCAGAAGCTTGGTTACGTCTGCTCTTGGATGTACACAGGGTGTCCATGCATCCTTAAAATGCCTTAAATTCGTGAATCTAAAATTAAAGCCTTAAAATGTCTTATTTTTAAAACATGAAAGTTGGCCTTAAATATGTTAATTACAGGTCTTAAATTCTGTCGTGCCATTTTAACTACTGAATCTCGTATATTCTGTGTAGTCTTTTTTTTTTTTTTCTCGCGGGACTTTTCTGTCAGGATAAAGTTTGAGTCACACGCACACATCCTCATTGCGTTGTGTGACTCGAGGTGGTTGAGGCCACTGCTAACTAGCTGCTAATACACCCTTGATAGCTAGCTGGCTAGAGTTTTTACGTCCATCATGGGTAAGTGCAAATTTATTGCCAATTTGTCTTTTGTAGATTTCTGTCGTGATACAGGTCCTAAATTTCATTCAAACTGGTCTCAAAATGGTCTTAAAAGGTCTTAAGTTGGGAAAGCTGCAGCAACCCTCGTACAGCTGATAAGAGCCAAGGAAAATAAATAGTGCTTCTTGATTGGCTCCTTTGCAACCACCAGCCAGTTCTGTGCCAGGCAGCATTGAGCCGAGGTATTTCAGCTTCCCAGCCTGCATTTTCTTTTGGATATTTTAGAAATGCGCTCAAAAAAGAGACGCAAGCCGGAGAATTTTCCATGAATAATTTGGAGCTATGTTCCACAGAAAAACGCCATAAATAGGCAGGGATCCACTGTAATTAGGGTTGGTGTAAGTTGAAACTCCTTGCTGATGTCTTAAGATGTCACTTTAATATTTCCACTTAATGTTCTTTCCTCATGATGCCAACTGTGAAGCACAGTGGTGGCAGCATCATGTTTTGTCCTGACATCTCCTGGGCTTTCCAGCATTGTTTAAAGGCATATTAATAAGATGTTCTTGCATTCTTTTGCCATTTACCAAAGAAATAATGATGTTAATCCTGACTGACCTGAAACAGCAGAAGCTTGAAGAAATGCAGTCATGAGTCTTAATGCAGTGTATGTAAATATATGGTTTTAACTGTAAGGAACGTTTTGGATAGGATTTGATGTTTTTGTTTATAAATTGGGTCATTTCTTGTAAAGTGCCTTCAGGTAACGTTTGTTTTGATTTTGTGTTTTAATGATATCCCTGCCAAACTAGCTGGACTCGAAATGTCCTTGTTGGACATTAAAGTTCTTCCTTTCATGCAGGACAAAGGAGAGAAATGTCTGATTGTAGGTGCAACGGCTGCAGAGCAACGTCCAGAACTTGGGCTGACCTAGAATCAGTCTGGGTCTGGGCCGGTCTCACCGTGGGACAGATATCAGCTCTAGACGGGCACGCCTGTATAATCATTCAACCAGTTAGATGTTTATCGGTCTGATGGGATTATTTTCCTTCTCTGAATAAGCCATTCATTTATTTTATACTTTATCTTCAATCAAAGATAATGCTGCGTTAAATTTGTAGTCTGAACTTGGAAATTCCTAAATCAGCTGGAACGGTCCCTGAAGTCAGACTTCCCACCCGGAAAGTGGGAGCAGCTCCAACTACCCCCAGTTAGGAGGAGTAAGGCTGACTTTGCGTTTCAATATGGCTGCTCCTCGCATCAACAATAGGAAGCTGTGGTGGAAACATGTTCACTTTAAGATGTGCAGGAGTGCATCTAAAATCAGTGTTACATGTAGCTCCTGCAGCTCTAAACTGAACATAAAACACTGAAAATACATGATGAAAGGTGCTGCAGTAGAAACGTGCCGTTAGCTATGAATCAAGGCTGTGTTCAAGAGTCTCCACAGACACATATGAAAACTATATATATATATATATATATATATATATATATATATATATATATATATATATATATATATATATAAATTCCCTTCTCACCCTCCACGGGTGGTCTTTCTCAACCTCTGAGCTCGGGTCCTCTACCAGAGGCCTGGGAGCTTGAGGGTTCTGCGTAGTATCTTGGCTGTGCCGAGAACTGCGCATTTCTGGACTGAGATGTCTGATGTTGTTCCTGGGATCTGTTTTAGCCACTGCTCCAGCTTGGGGGTGACTGCCCCGAGGGCCCCGATGACCACAGGCACCACTGTGGTCTTCACCTTCCAGGCCTTCTCCAGTTCCTCTCTGAGGCCCTGGTATTTCTCCAGTTTCTCGTGTTCCTTTTTCCTGATGTTGCAATCGCTTGGTATTGCTACATCCACCACAACGGCTTTCCTCTGTTGTTTATCCACCACCACGATGTCCGGTTGGTTCGCCATGACCATTTTGTCTGTCTGGATCTGGAAGTCCCACAGGATCTTAGCTCGGTCATTCTCCACCACCTTTGGGGGTGTGCCCCACTTTGATCTCGGGGCTTCCAGTCCATATCCTGCACAGATGTTTCTGTACACTATGCCCGCCACTTGGTTATGACGTTCCATGTACGCTTTCCCTGCCAGCATCTTGCACCCTGCTGTTATGTGTTGGACTGTCTCAGGGGCCTCCTTGCACAATCTACACCTTGGATCTTGTCTGGTGTGGTAGATCTGAGCCTCTATCGCTCTGGTGTTTAGGGCCTGTTCCTGTGCAGCCAGGATGAGTGCCTCTGTGCTGTCCTTGAGTCCAGCTTTTTCCAGCCATTGGTAGGATTTCCTGATATCAGCCACTTCAGTTATTTGTCGGTGGTACATCCCATGTAGGGGCTTATCCTCCCATGATGGTTCCTCCAGCACCTCATCCTCTGGTCCCCATTGTTTGAGACATTCGCTGAGCACATCGTCGGTTGAGGCTTTGACCTTGATGTATTTATGGATCTTGGATGTTTCATCCTGGACAGTGGCTCTCACACTCGCTAGTCCTCTGCCTCCGTCCTTACGGCTCGCGTATAGTCTCAGGATGCTGGATTTAGGGTGGAACCCTCCATGCATGGTTAGTAGTTTCCGAGTTTTAACATCCATGGTCTTTATCTCTTCCTTTGGCCAGCTTATTATTCCTGCAGGGTATCTGATTACTGGCAAGGCATAGCTGTTTATTGCACGGATCTTGTTCTTGTTCTTGCCATTGAGCTGGCTTCTCAGGACTTGCCTTACTCGTTGGAGGTATTTGGCTGTGGCTCCTTTCCTTGTGTCGATATATATATATATATATATATATATATATATATATATATATATATATATATATATATATATATATATATATATATATATAAGCTTGTAAATGTGGAAGCAGCCATGTTGTTGCAGGTGTTGCATCCATTGCTGCACGGCTGCTGCTCCTCTATCATCACTGAATATTTTGGACGACACATTTTCGCGGTTCCAGCCAAGATGAGCCCAGTTTCTCAGGAATCCTTGATCTCTCCAGAGCCGAGTCTCCTGGTGCTCAGCTTTACCTAATCATGACATCTGATGGACCCTTTCTGGTACCATGTTCTCATCACTGCTGCCAGAAGAACCTCCGCATCATTACTTTTAGCAGAAATCATTCATCATGGCTGCAGTTCCTCTTCTTGCTCTATTGGTCTCTAATCAGAGCTCACTACCGCCCTCTGGAGGTTAACCTTATCTTCAGTTCTCACTTCAAACTGTACCTTTCTTTTTTCAGCTTTGACTGGAGAACCTGGTCGGCAGTTTTCTCTTCTGTTTCCCTGTCTCATGTGAACCACTGAAGCCATCAACTCCTGCTGGCTGGTTGCAGGTGTCCTGGTGGCCTCCATCTGTTTGCTTCTTGCTCAGGTACTCAGTCTGTCCCTGTCCCTCTTTATCCACCTGCGCCTGTGTCGACATGGAGCTACTCTGTGGGTGTTCCTCACTCCTGCCTGGGGTTGCAGCAGTGCTGCAGGGTCTCGCCATCATCTGCAGCTTTAAATGTAGACCCTGCAGTCTCCACACGTCAAATATCCATGGTGATGAGTTTTAGGATGACTCCCTGGTTGGCGCTGGGCCGGCTGCCTCCTGGTTCCCATGGTAATGCTCTCTAGGGGCAGCGAGGTCTGACTCAGCTATCTGGTCCTACCACAAGGAAAGAGGACTGCACAGTTTCAGTGAGTCCATTAGGTCAGTGGTTCCAGTGCTCCCAGTAACTCTTGGGCTCCAAGAGTTACTGGGAGCACTCCAATCCTGGTTTCAGGATTGTTTCAAAACCCTTCTCACGGTTTGGCAACCACACAGAGTCAGGAGAAAACCTCAGATCTGCTGCTAAATCCAACTCCACAGTTAAAAATTCCACACCGTTTAATAAAAATCCATTTGGACTTGATATAATTCACAGCTTTCTCAGAATGTCAAACATTTCTCTGCTGACAGAAACACTGACGTCCAAAACAAACACGTTCAGCTGTTTGACTTTCTTCATGATTCCTGCCAGTAGTTTTTACAGAGGAAGAACAAAAACACATCCAACTCTGATGCTGCACACTGCTGAAAATGTTATAGCAATAAACTCAACTTGAGCAAATCTGTGTTGGCAGCAATTTCCACGTCACAGCCGCCTGACCAGACACAGAAAACAGCTTCCTGGTTTTCTCTGGGGGGAGTTTGCAGATGAACATGTCATTATAGTCTGTGGATTTTAGTTCTTCTTCCTGTTCCTCTGTTTTCTGGAAGTTTTTAATAATTTTTGATAATGATGGCAGCTTCTGATCAACCACTGATCCGGCAACTTGGACCTCTACAGACGTTTTACGAGCCGCATATGACAGTAAAGACCTTTACTGACTGTTGGCAGCGTCATCAGGACATTAGGAGATAGGAAGACTGGGAGGTTGGGTGGAGTCTTCTAGCATCTCTTGGACTGATTGATCGACAGGTTGAAGAAGAGGAAAAGCATTGATGGAAATTGTTGACATGAGTCCATGTTGAGGTCCAAGAAGACACCCGTCTGACTCTTGTTCTTGTCCCAGAGCCTCAAACAGAAACCAGACTACATTTTCTGACTGAAAAGCTCTGCTTGATGCCGTCAGGAACCAGGAAGATGGACTTCCTTTGAGCAGGAGAAGCAGATCTCCAAGTTCATGTCTTCAGCCAAAGCTGCTCTGACCAGAACTGGAGAACTTTTTGCTACAGAGTGACAGAAACATCAGCAGCTAAGAAACGTGATGAACTTCCTTCAGGAGTCGGCTGTGAATAGCTCGCTGCAGTCAAGGATGAAGAGTCCAGTAAAACCAGTTCCTCCTGAACATGTGACCCACTGACCATCTGCTGGAAGCCTTTCCTCCTCTCTGCTCAACTCAACCGTTTCTCTCCACCAGAGGGCGCCATGATCCAGCAGGCGGTGCTCTCCTTGTGCTCTGGGCTCCAGCATTGTGTCAATAAGAAGTGGTGCTGTGAAGAGAACAAGAGTCAGACTGAATGCTGAACAGCAGCTGCTTCCTCCTGCTGATTTCAACCTGGTTGGACAGATGGAACATTGGCTGTGGATTATTCTGGCTGCTCTTTTCTCTGGTAAGATAGAAAGCTCAACATGTTTCCTCTTCCAACACTGGAACACATGACTGAGCTCTCCATGAAGAGCTTTTCATGTTCATTCTCCAGAACATCAGAGCAGATCATTGCTGCTGCTGATCATTGGTTACCTTGGAAAAGCAGCTGATATGGTTCAAAGTGGCAATGATCAGTGAAAATGGCATCTATTCTACATGGACTAGAAGTCTTTAGAGCTGCTGATTGTTCTCCTTGAATCAGTCATCTTTATTGATTCCTCTCTTCCTCTGCATGTTCTGTTCTTCCCCAGAGTGTAAAGGAGACTCAGTGAAGCAGCCAGAAGGACAAGTTGTTGCTGCTGCAGAGGACTCGGTGACTCTGGGATGTACTTATAAGGCCAGTGGTTCAGAGGATACCTTGTTCTGGTACAAGCAAGAAGGAAACAGCTTCCCGAAGTACATGTTGAAGCAATACTATCAAAGCAGAGAAAATGCTCCAGAGTTCAACCACAGATTTGATGCACAGGTTGAAAACTCAGCTTTTAATCTGACGATCCAGGATCTGCAGCTTTCAGACTCTGCTGTGTACTACTGCGCTCTGCAGCCCACAGTAACAGGAAACACCAGAACTCTGTACAAAAACCTGCAAAACAAAGACAACACAATACTCCACATTGTCCACTAGAAGGTATCATGCACAAACTTAAGATTAAGTCCATCTCTTAGGGAGAGTCTACAGGTTTATCTCCATCCTGTAGCTAAAGCCAGAGTTTTCAGATAAGTTACCGAGGTATCAGGTGGGAGAAGCAGACAAATGAAATTTCCAGCATGACATAAAGTAAACCATGAGCTGTAGTGAAGACAGGCATCCATGTTCAGAGAAAAAAAATCTAATAAGGTTTTTATTTTAAAAAAAAGTACATTTCTGTAAAATTCAAAACAAGATGAGAGAGAAACTGGTCAGACAGCAAGATCTGAACCTTCAGGGACACATAAAGACAGTTACAAAGTCAGCCTTCTATCACCCGAAGAACTTTTCCTGGATCCAAGGACTGATGTCTCAACAAGATCTAGAGAAACTCATCCATCCGTTTATCTTTAGTCGTATTGATTACTGCAACAGTGTCTTCACAGGTCTGCCTAAAGATTCCACCAGAAAGCTGCAGCTGATCCAGAACGCTGCTGCTGGCGTTCCTACTAAGACCAGAGAGATAGAGCACATTGCCCCAGTTCTAAAGTCCTTCCACTGGCTCCCTGGAGCTCAGAGAATAGACTTTAAAATCCTTCTGGTAGTTTATAAATCACTGAACGGCTTGGAACCAAAAACATTAAAGACCTATTGACATATGCGCTACAGAGTCCAAAATGTTTAAAATAGCAATCATTTGGTAGAGTTCAGTGAATATGCTGGACTCACCATCACTCAGCCAAGTCTCAGTCACAAACAGAAAATCCCATTGCAGTGAAGTAAAGAAGTCATTCAGGAGATTTTTTCTTGCTGGAGATCGAGCATTGCCCAGACCAGATCTGATGCAAACTGGGAGATCTGCTTCCTTAGCTGTTCTTCACAGATGACCTACGTTCTGCTGATCCAGACCTGGAGAGCAGGGGTTGCAGGGCTGTAAGTTTCCCTCTACAGCGGTGGTTCTTAACCCTGGTCCTCAGAACCCACTGTTCTTCATGTTTTACATCGGTCTCTGGTCCAGCACACCTCATTCAAATGATCGCATTGCCTCCTCAGAAGTCTATCAAGTCCTGCAGAAGCCTGATAATTCATCGTGAGGAGCAGGGTTAGAAAACACTGAGCTGGTTTCATTAGAGAACAGGCTGAAACCTGAAGATCCAGCAATGTTTGTCGAATGTAAACCAGTGGAGAGTGGACATTTACTGGGAACATCAACACCAATCGTACAAGGAAACACACAGTTGATAGAGAACGCAAACTGCCAACGCTTGTGTCGACTTTTCACCTAATGAGTCACATTATAAACTCCTAGCATTTAACAAGGGTGTTCAGACTCTCAGTCTAAAAATCCACAATGCATCTGATCATTCTTAGTTTAACAGAGAAGAGGAAGAGGAGCTTTCAGCTTCAGGGAGGAGCTGAGCTGCTCCTGAACTCTAGAAGAGACACAAACTTCCTCCTTCAACTCAGTTCAGCTCACCAACATCAGCTCTGGTCAGCATGGACTATTATGGTCTGTCTCTGCTCGTCGCCTCCCTGCTAACAGGTCAGTTTCAATCTGATATGCAAATCATGAATTCAGAGCATAAAGAAAGTTTTTTTTTTTCATTTTATTGAACTAAGTTAAAGTAACAGATGACTTTTCTTGTAGGTGCCAACTGTCAACATCTCACTGAACATGTGGATGAAGAGTTCAGTTTAGAAGGCAGCTCTGTTACTCTGTCCTACAATTACTCCAGAAGAACTGCTGGAGATGACTATTTTTTCTGGTATCAACAAAATCCAGAAGAAAAACCAGAGTTCCTGATCTCTCACTCTGGAACTGGAATATTAATGTCAAAGCCAGTGTCTGGAATGTCTTTTAAAGTGAGTGACATAAATCAGGTTCATCTGCTGATCTCCTCTGCTACAGTGCCAGACTCTGCTGTGTACTACTGCGCTGTGAGGCCCACAGTGACAGGAAACACCAGAACTCTGGATAAAAACCTGCAGTACTCCACAACATCCACTAGAGGGCCTCACTACTGCTCTGCTTCTATGGTTTGTTAGTTGTCAGTCTGACTGAGCAGCTGAGAACAAAGCAGAGATCAGAGTTTGTGCTGCATCTCTGAACTCTCTGTGATGAGAACGTCTGGATCATCAAGGAGGGATGATGGCTGCTCCATGTTGGAGGTTCAGCTGTGAAGGACAGCAGCCTGGACAGAGTGATGTTCCTCCACTTCTGTCCTCCTTCAGGCTGCTGATCTTCTACACAGCCTTTATGGCCACATTCAATAACCTCATGATGCATTCAAGTGCACCTCAAACACAAAGAGTTATGTTTTTAAATAAATCTAAAATTATTGTCACATTTCTCTAATCTGTCTTAAGGGTCTTCTTAAACACCACATTCAGCACCTTGGACAGCAGCAGCTCAGAGTCCAGGCTGCCGTCGGACTGGACGGCTGCTGGTGTTCTGTGTGTTCAGGGAGTCTGTTCATGTTGAGGCATTTAGTCTTTGACTCCTTTTTAACAACGTTTAAAATCCCATTTAGTCAGAAATGATGATGCGTTCAACAGGAGAAGGAAACCAGGAGATCACATCACTGGTTCAGGCTGATTTAGTTCCTCTCCTTTAGGTTCCAGGGCCTCTCAGGGACAATTCAGAAGAGACTCAAAAACACAGAGACAGGGACAAACTAAGGAAAACCATGTTGATGACAAGGATGATTG
Organism: Anableps anableps; assembly: GCA_014839685.1. Lineage (NCBI taxonomy): Eukaryota > Metazoa > Chordata > Actinopteri > Cyprinodontiformes > Anablepidae > Anableps > Anableps anableps. The sequence goes on from CM026077.1 coordinate 558,430, forward strand.
GCTTCACTGTGTAAAGAGTTTAGATTGCTACCACAGAGGTTAAATTATTTACTGTTGATATGGTTTAACTATTGTTCAACAGTTCATTGACTGCTGATGAGTCAGATTGGATCATTTAATAAAACCAGCAGTAGAACCAGGAAGTGTTGAATATGACCTTAGTGAAATTTGATGATAAAAAATGATTCAATGATTTTGTCTGTATTTCAGTATCGATCAGAGGTGGATAACTCCAGTCCTGAACTATCAGTGCCCTTCATCTTTTCCTCTGGTCCATTACACCTGATTCACATTAATGGTGAATGGGCCCACTGCTCCAGAACCAGGTGACATCATTAGGGGTAAGCTCAACCTTCATATTCACCCAGTGGCGGTGGGTGGGGGGGCGCCTTGTTCTCTTTGTAGCCTTTTTCTTTTCTCAGTCTGACAGCATGTAACAAAGTTTAACTGTGCGACGCTGTTGCTGTGATACTGATCTCAGAGAGCTGTCGGTGAAACATCAGCCTCTGAAACAGCCTTAAACATTTTTGTATTTTATGTTCTTGTGTTTATTGAAAGCAAAGCTAACTAGGGAAATATGCTAATGCTCTTAAAAATCACAGGTGAGTCATTGCTGGCAAGCGAACAACGGACGTGTTAAACTTCGATCATCCGCCACCTTCAGCAGACGGTTCATTCACTGCAAACTTAATTCAACTTTAACTTTGTGTGTTTAAACATCACCTGGAGAAAGTTGGGCAACTCAGTGGCTCCACTCCGCCGACTGTCGAGCTGCCCTGTGACACAGCAGCATGTGCGGCTGTGAAGCGGGAGGCAGAACAGGGCTGTAACTATATTTTTCAGGGACCTAATATAATACTTATTATATTTTTTGATGCATTAATATTTAATTTGAAAGCTATACGAGGTTCTGGAGAAAAAAAGAGTTTAGATCTTAAAAGTATGATTTTAGGGACATAAAATCTGGGGAGGTAGTTGAGGGATGACTGTATTGCAGGGGGGCAAAGAAGGGCAGTTACCCCCCTTTGTCCCCCTGTAGTTCCGTCCCTGAATTCACCTGAGTTCCAGCACGAACACATCTAAAATACGGTAGTGATACCAGATGTTGTGGACTAGAACTAGGAACACCTGATATGTTGCTCTGATGTACGATCGGACCTGAATGCACCATGGAGTCAAAAGACATAAAAAGGAGGAGCTTTCAGCTTCAGGGAGGAGCTGAGCTGCTCCTGAACTCTAGAAGAGACACAAACTTCCTCCTTCAACTCAGTTCAGCTCACCAACATCAGCTCTGGTCAACATGCTGCCTCTGCTCACATCTGGACTCACTCTGCTGCTTCTGCTCAGGGGATCAGGTTGGTTGGAGTCTTTCAGAGAACAGTTTGATCCTTGTTCTTCTTTACTGATTTCAGTTTTTCCTTCCTTCAGGTGTAAACTGTCAACAGCTCACTGCAGCGAAGACTGAGGAGTTCACTTTAGAGGGCAGCTCTGTTACTCTGTCCTACAAATACTCCAAACCAGCAGATGGCAATGATCATTTCTTCTGGTATCGACAATATCCTGGAAAACCTCCAGAGTTCATCTTCTACATCTCAGGGCTCAACAGCTCGAGATCAGCAGAGTCTCTGAAATCAGCAACAAGATTCTCCACTTACCTGAGAGGAGAGAAACACCTGGAGCTGCTGATCTCCTCTGCTGCAGTGCCAGACTCTGCTGTGTACTACTGCGCTCTGCAGCCCACAGTGACAGGAAACACCAGAACTCTGTACAAAAACCTGCAGTACTCCACAACATCCACTAGAGGGCCTCACTCACTGCTGAACCACTGACTGTTGAGTCATTGGACTGAAGACAAAGACAACAGAGACATGAAGCAGTAAATCAGAGACAGAGCTGCAGTGGAAGCAGAAAACTCTCTGATTGGTTGAGTTGAAGTGGCCCCGCCCACTGAGCTTCAGCTCATCCAATGGCATCGTTTCCTCCTCCTTCTCCTGCAGTGGAAGAACATTGTTCATCTGCTGCGAGGCTCTCAGAACTCCAAAGACATGTTGCTTTCCCTCCTTGTGCTTCTGTCTCTCATTAGAGGTGAGTTTAAGATGAAGGGATTCTAGTTTAGTTCCAGCTGCTGCATTAACCTCTGATCCAGGCTGAGTTCACTGCTTCCTGCTGTCTTTGCTCTGGTTGAAGGGGAATCAGCTTCTCATCATCCTGGAAGCTGAACTGACACAGTTCTGCAGTTGATTTAGTTTTCAAAACAAATAGAAGAGACGAGACAATCACACACAGTCTGTACACTGTCAGGCGGCAGGACACACACACTGGCGCCATCTTCCAGTCCAGAACCAACCAACCAACATGGTTCCTCAGCTGAACGTCTTCCTGATCATGGATGAGTCTCAGCAACATCCTCTTCCTCCACTGAGCTGAGCATCAGAGAGCTAACCCTGGCAGACACAGCTCTCTGCGACTGAGCTCTAGAAACACAGTGATACAAAGTGGAGACGAGGCTGAACAAAAACCTGAACCCAGATATCTGACTGGTCTTCAAAGAGGAGGGAAGTGGTATTCAGAGCTCCGCTTCATATCAGATGGATTCTGCTAATTGCTGCTTTCTCAGAGTCACTGTGGTTACAGCTGCTGATCAGCCACTGAGGGAGGATCCACAGCAGCAGAGTCACACTCAGGCACTGAATATAACCTTTGTACACTTCATGAAACCTGCGTTGAATGAGCTGCTCTTGACATTCAGAATGGTGCTGGAGTTGTGTTCACAACAGAAATGCAGAAAGCAGGACTTCCATGTTTGTTTTCTTTCTGGGTCTGCGCTCTATCCCGCCCCCGCCGTTTCTGTCCAATCGGAGCAAAGATCGTCATCCGCAACCTTTGTTTTCAAGTTATAGTCCACTTCCAATGTGAAAGCAAAACCACACCAAACAGAAAAAATAAACTAAACAAGCAGAGCGAGGGACTTTTCTGCTGGGAACACACCATGAATGTACTCTGTATTCCAACTTTGCGTTACCTTTCTTTATTAAACCAGTGCAAAGCAATGTTCTGTTTGATTTTTATTCTTGAAAGCAGTTTGAATCGTCTTGTGCTGAAATGTCCGACACAAACCTGCTTTGCCTTGTCTTGAAATTCTGATTCCATTTCTTTGATATCAAAACATTTTGATCAAGAAATAATGATTTCCATTAGTCCTAAACTCAGCTTTTCTTCCTCTACATTTCAGCTTCTTCCAAAAAAATTAAATAAAGAAAAGTATTCCACACCTTTTGGTCTGATTCAAGACAATTCCCATGCATTCAGAAAGTACCCTAGATGGAGAACTGGTGAAGCATGTCAATCGTTTCACTTGGCTACTGTCATAGAATAGAAGCTCCTTTATTGTCCCACAATGGGGAAATTTAACCATAAGAACATTTAATAAGCCCTTTATGGTTCAAGATAATAATGATGCCTCTGGTTGACGTTTCTGCTGAGTTTTTTGTTGATTATGCTGAGCTGACAAAAGTTTTTCATGTAACGTTAGCTTGGAAACTGTGAGTGTTTGCTTGCTAGTTATTCTTTGTAAATTTACAGAAAATAAAGTCCATGATATTATTTCTTCTTTCAGGATGACAGCTGTTACCGGTGGCCCGCAGACGAAAAGGGAGCAGCAGAAGGAGAGGGAGGATGAGTCGGCAGGAGAAGCTGGAGACATTGAAAGTATTGAGGGAAATTCTGGTTTTGGAGTCTCCCCCCCAAATCTGTTCAAGAGGATCTTCTGTAACTGACTGCAGCACATCATCCAGAGCTTTACCTCCTTTACACGATGACCAGAAAACATTGTTTCTCTCCACCAGGGGGCGCCATGATCCAGCAGGCGGTGCTCTCCTTGTGCTCTGGGCTCCAGCATTGTGTCAATAAGAAGTGGTGCTGTGAAGAGAACAAGAGTCAGACTGAATGCTGAACAGCAGCTGCTTCCTCCTGCTGATTTCAACCTGGTTGGACAGATGGAACATTGGCTGTGGATTATTTTGGCTGCTCTTTTCTCTGGTAAGATGGAAAGCTCAACATGTTTCCTCTTCCAACACTGGAACACATGACTGAGCTCTCCATGAAGAGCTTTTCATGTTCATTCTCCAGAACATCAGAGCAGATCATTGCTGCTGCTGATCATTGGTTACCTTGGAAAAGCAGCTGATATGGTTCAAAGTGGCAATGATCAGTGAAAATGGCATCTATTCTACATGGACTAGAAGTCTTTAGAGCTGCTGATTGTTCTCCTTGAATCAGTCATCTTTATTGATTCCTCTCTTCCTCTGCATGTTCTGTTCTTCCCCAGAGTGTAAAGGAGACTCAGTGAAGCAGCCAGAAGGACAAGTTGTTGCTGCTGCAGAGGACTCGGTGACTCTGGGATGTACTTATGAGAGCAGTGGCACTAATGATGCCTTGTTCTGGTATAAACAAGACGAAAACAGCTTCCCAAAGTACATGTTAAAAGAATACGCTAAAATAAGAGAAAAAGCTCCAGAGTTCAACAACGACAGATTCGATGCAAAGGTCAACAACTCAGCTTTTAATCTGAGGATCCAGGATCTCCGTCCGTCAGACTCTGCTGTGTACTACTGCGCTCTGCAGCCCACAGTGACAGGAAACACCAGAACTCTGTACAAAAACCTGCAGTACTCCACAACATCCACTAGAGGGCCTCACTCAATGTTCAATGGTTTGTGAGGATTTAGACTGATTGTTTATGTGGTGAAAAAAACCTGAATAAAACAAAGAGAAAAGTATTTAAAACAAAAAACTAATAACTGGGTGGTTTTGGATTAAACCTACTTAAATTCATTAACCAAAATCAAACCACCAAGAGGAGCCTTTTTAAAAATACGCAAATGAAAATCTTGTATGAGCTGCATCTGCAGAAATTACCTGGTTGTATATCGACACACTTAATATAAGTACACCTGAAAAAAAAAAAACAACAAAAAAACCAAACTGATTATCATGACAGTTCAATATTTAATGTTAGATTCAGTCTGATTGTTCAGCTGAGAACAAAGCAGACAGAGTTCATTGAAATATTTGTGATAAAGTCTGGATCATCAAGGAGGGATGATGGCTGCTATGTTGGAGGTTCAGCTGTGAAGGACAGCAGCCTGGACAGAGTGATGTTCCACCATCAAGATGTTTGAGACCAGTTCTGAAACCAGGGCTGAGAGGTGTAAAGTTCAGTGAAAGGAAGATGCTAAAGACATTTAAAAACAAATTTCAGTCTGACATGGTGAAATGAATCCAGTTCAAATATACAGTGCCAATTCACAACCAATGTCAAACCAAAGATCTTTAAAGCTGCAGTAGGCAGCTCAATAACAATATGTTGCTTTACATAGTTGTTAAAACTGTCACTACGTCCTGACAGTAGATTGTAAGAGATAAACTGTGAAAAAAACTAAAAATCAGGATTCTGGGCTTCCTTCCTGTGGTCCTACTGCCATCTGCAGAAAACAGCACTTCTAGTCAGAATCATACAGTCAGAGCCAGGAGGAAGGTCTTTGCACTGTGAAATAGTTCGGTCTGTTAGGTTGTTTCTCCATCGTTTGCAAAGCTGCAGCAAACTGGTAATCTTGAGCAGCACGTGCACGAGTGTAATTGACAGTGCTAAGACCTTCCTCCTGGCTCTGACTGGTTGTTTCTGACCAGGAGCAGAAGTTGGACCCCAGGAAGGAAGCAGAAGAGCTGGATTTTTTCACTGATTATCAGTTTCATGGTTCACCGTCAGGACATAGTGACAGTTTTAAGAAACATGTAAACACATTTTTAAAAAAGTTACCATCTCCTGCTTTAAGAGACAGAAAGGTAAAATTCAAGAATGAGTAATCTGGCAGAAGGCTGCCTCACTGACTGATCTCGACTCCTCTCATATGCTACAGCCACTATATTTCCTATATTACTCGTCTGTGTTTTTTCTGTGGATAAACTGAGGCGTTCAATGAGGGGATGTGACTATGAACTTACCGTTTTATTTTGAGCAGTATTTTTCATAATTTCTTTCACCAACAAAACACCGTTTAAATGTAATATCATTTACAGACGTATCCTGGCCAAAAAGGACAACAGCTCGAAACAGCACTGAAATAAAATGCATACGTACAACAGTCGACACATTCTTGTTGTGTTGTTCTCGCTCTTCTTTAGTTTCCAGAAGATTCTCCAAAATCAGCTGGGCTCAGGCCCACTTCTGCAGTCCCTCATCAGAAACATGTATACGGTACAGAGAATAAGTCCAAGCAGGGAACCCTGCTGTACACCAGAGCTAAACATGGTGCCTGAGGAAAATGTATTGTTAACATGTCCAAAGTGGAACCTGCCAGACAGACATGATCCAAATCTAAATCAACCGAGTGACTAAGAATAAGCAGCAAACTTTGTGAAAAAGTCACACCTTTAAGTGTGATTCATATATATATATATATATATATATATATATATATATATATATATATATATATATATATATATATATATATATACAAATATTGAAAGTGTGTACTGCTGTAAAATACATCCTTGGACATACTTTGCATGAATACTATTGATATTTCATTTTTTATTCGATTTCTGGTTATTTTTTACTCTGGACTTTTTGTTCTGACACACTGAGAAGCTGCTGGAAGCCTTTCTCCTACTCAGATACTCAGATCCACTAGAGGGCAGCATTATCAAGTGGGCCCTGCCCGCTACTTTAGCTCTCTGTTCCAGCATTACGTCACTCATTGAGTCAAAAAACTTTGTTTTTGTGATCAGTTCCTGCAATCAGAGAAACTGACTTCCTCTTCGTTCTTTCAGTTTGTTTCTATTTTTGTCTCTATTTTACTTGTTTAAACCAAAAATCTCCAAAATAAGTGGACTGTTGAGTTCCTTTCATATGGTGAGAGCCTAGAAGATGTTTGTCCACAGATTCACTCAGACCAGGTCTTAGATGTTCATGTCTCCCATGCAGGGCATCTGCAGCGATCCCTCCAGATCCTGGACTGAAATTCTGACCTTGTTTTGGCATTAGACACCCTGGGTTTGGACTGGTTTTAATGGGACGGCCCATCATCAGGCTGAATGGAACCAAAGCTCAGCCAGGGGAGGAGCTCCACTCTGAAAGACTTTGCGTTGGAGCTGAAGAGCTGCTGTGTTCTCTCTGTTCTTCTGTCGGTACGAGTGAAAATAATGTTGCTGCTTTTCTTCTGGATGACGATGATCTTCTCCTTTCAACCAGGTAAGTCATCTAAAGATGCAGCCAGGTGGAAAAGGAGACAGTAGACATGAAAACATCTGGAGCTCTGAATTTGGTTTCAGAATAAACTAAGAATAAAAGGCACAGAACTGACATCTAAACTTCCTGCTAAATCAACCTTTGTCGTTTTCAGGATCCTCTGAGGAGTTACTGACACCATTAAATGATGTTCTCCTGGGTTTGGCAGAAGACACTGTGACTCTGTCCTGCAACTATTCAGGAACAGTAAACCTGCTCTTGTGGTACCGACAGACGTCCAGTTCATCTCCACAGCTGGTCACATCTGGATATTCAGACACAACAGGAAGGCTTTCTTTGAAACATGAGAGATCAAGAATGATGTTTCATCTGCTGATCTCCTCTGCTGCAGTGCCAGACTCTGCTGTGTACTACTGCGCTCTGCAGCCCACAGTGACAGGAAACACCAGAACTCTGTACAAAAACCTGCAGTACTGCACAACATCCACTAGAGGGCCCCACTCACTGCTCTTCTTCTATGGTTTGTTAGTTTTCAGTCTGACTGAGCAGCTGAGAACAAAGCAGAGATCAGAGTTTGTGCTGCATCTCTGAACTCTCTGTGATGAGAACGTCTGGATCATCAAGGAGGGATGATGGCTGCTCCATGTTGGAGGTTCAGCTGTGAAGGACAGCAGCCTGGACAGAGTGATGTTCCTCCACTTCTGTCCTCCTTCAAGCCGCTGATCTTCTACACAGCCTTTATGGCCACATTCAATAACCTCATGATGCATTCAAGTGCACCTTGTTTACAATGAATTATGACATCAAATAATTGGAAATGTTAGCTATTTTTTTCCATCATAAATTATCACCATTGTCTCATTTAGCCCTTCCTACAGAGCATCGTTCTGTTGATTATTGATTTTCCTGATCCGATCTAAACAAATCTTTTGTGCCATTTACTTTTAAAAATGCTGAAGAAAGAATAATTGTTAACACAGTTATAATAAAACTGTAAAAACTGTTTGACACTTAATTGTGAGATTTTTCAGGTGCAGCGTCTTAGAACAATTGTTGTTCAGAATCAGAATGCCTTTGTTCAGCCAGCAATAAGGTGAAACTGACTGTTCAGCACCATGGACAGTGGCAGCTTAGAGTCCCGGAGGAAGAGGAGCTTTCAGCTTCAGGGAGGAGCTGAGCTGCTCCTGAACTCTAGAAGAGACACAAACTTCCTCCTTCAACTCAGTTCAGCTCACCAACATCAGCTCTGGTCAACATGGACTATTATGGTCTGTCTCTGCTCGTCGCCTCCCTGCTAACAGGTCAGTTTAAGATGTTTTATGACTAAATTCTACATGATTTTCTCTGAATCGTCTCATTTTACTGATTTCTCCTCCATCAGGCGTCAGATGTGATGAACTCACTCCGATGAAGACCGAAGAGTTCAGCTTAGAAAGCAGCTCTGTCACTCTGACCTACACTTTATCTAGAGAAGCTCGAAGCGACGACTATTTCTACTGGTACCGTCAGAACCCAGGAGAACCTCCAGAGGTTCTGATCTCCCACTCGGCTTCAGGAGCTGAAGGAGTTAAAAAAGTTCCTGAACTGAAAATCCAAGTCAGTAAAACCCAGATGGAGCTGCTGATCTCCTCTGCTGCAGTGCCAGACTCTGCTGTGTACTACTGCGCTGTGAGGCCCACAGTGACAGGAAACACCAGAACTCTGTACAAAAACCTGCAGTACTCCACAACATCCACTAGAGGGCCCCACTCACTGCTCTGCTTCTATGGTTTGTTAGTTTTCAGTCTGACTGAGCAGCTGAGAACAAAGCAGAGATTTTCTGCTGCATCACTGAACTCTCTGTGATGAGAACGTCTTGATCATCAAGGAGGGATGATGGCTGCTCCAAGTTATTTTAGCTTCCCTTCATCAGCTCCCTGTTAAATAAAGATTATAATCTCGGATTCTCCTTCTCACATTTAAAGCCCTTAATAATCAGCTCCATCATCCATCAGAGCCCTGATTGGTCCAGATGTTGCTACCAGAGACCTGATTCGTCCAGATGTTCTTCCTCCTTCTCCTGCAGTGGAAGAACATTGTTCATCTGCTGTGAGGCTCTCAGAACTCCAAAGACATGTTGCTTTCCCTCCTTGTGCTTCTGTCTCTCATTAGAGGTGAGTTTAAGATGAAGGGATTCTAGTTTAGTTCCAGCTGCTGCATTAACCTCTGATCCAGGCTGAGTTCACTGCTTCCTGCTGTCTTTGCTCTGGTTGAAGGGAAATCAGCTGATTTGGTTGTAAATGTCCATAGAGTAACACTGGACAGGGGACATTTGTCCACTGTTTCCTCTTTCCATTTTAATTTTTTTCCTATCAATTTTCTTTGTGAAACACATGGCTGAGTTTGCAAAACATCAATCTCTTTAAATAAAAGTTGCCAACCTCAGTGATTTTGCCTGGAGATAATCCTTCGCTACAACAGCCTGAGGGAGGAGGCTCACCTGAACCAAGATGGCGGCTGCTCTGATACATCGTTCCAATGAAAAGCAGCAGAACTTTCAGTCCAGACCAGACTGGGATGCCACGGTGCTGAACTCATTTTTAACCTGATGTTTTTGATTTAATGTTTTGATTATCATCTTCCAATCTATTCTTTATGTTACCCTTCTCCAACCAATCCTATCTTGGACGTAGAATGATGCTACTGTAAGGCAAGGATGAAGGCAGCCCCTCCCAGCAGCAAGCTGATACCTCTAAGATCCACACTTCAACATTTTTCACATTTAAATTTCCCCAGATGTAAAGCTTCCTCACCTTAACGGGGAGGCTGGCAACACATTCAGGATTGCTCATGGATAACCCAGAAAACCTGAAAAGTATTTACTTCTCATAATGTAGAATTTACACCCCAGCAAATGGGATGTAGGTTATAAATTCAGATGTAAAGAAATACATATTTAGTCATTTAAAATTGGGTTAAACTTGCAGCTAACTCACTCTACAGTAGGTGGCGCTGTGCCTTAAAAGGTGCAACAATAGAAGAGCGCTGGACGTCCTGCTTTTAAAGATGTTCCAGTTTTTATCCTAAACTGTACAACAGTTCTTCACGTCAGCAGAAATAAAGGTAAACAGTCCAGCAGTTATCTCCAGAACTCTGACACCTGTGGACAAAAACGTTCTGCATCAATAATGAGGTTTTTGTGTTTTAGACAAAGGAAAACTTTATTAGTAGATTTAATATTTCTTACATCATTCTCTGTATTAAAGAAAATCCAAACCTCATGTTTCCACCAGAAAGCAGCTGAAGCTGTGAGGCTGTCAACCAGGAGGAAGAGGAGCTTTCAGCTTCAGGGAGGAGCTGAGCTGCTCCTGAACTCTAGAAGAGACACAAACTTCCTCCTTCAACTCAGTTCAGCTCACCAACATCAGCTCTGGTCAGCATGGACTATTATGGTCTGTCTCTGCTCATCGCCTCACTGCTAACAGGTCAGATTGAATTTAGAGGTTTGACACTGTTGGTAAACAAATGGTAAAATGCCTCGCTGTGAAAAATATATCTGACTGGATTTTACTAATTATAAAGACTTTTGTGTCCTAAAATAAAACCTTCCTCTCTGTCCTTAGGAGTCGGCTGTCAAAAGCTAACTGCAGTCAAGAATGAAAAGTCCAGTTCTGAAGGTCTCTCCGTTACCGTGTCCTACAGATACTCTCAGAAAGCAACTGGGAGTGATGAGTTTTACTGGTATCAACAACATCCTGGAAAACCTCCACAGTTCCTGATCTCTCATTTAGGATCTGGGGTTAAACTAAAGGATCCAGTCCCTGGTTTCTCCTTCAAAGTGGGTGATGATAAAACCCAGATGGATCTGCTGATCTCCTCTGCTGCAGTGCCAGACTCTGCTGTGTACTACTGCGCTGTGAGGCCCACAGTGACAGGAAACACCAGAACTCTGTACAAAAACCTGCAGTACTCCACAACATCCACTAGAGGGCCCCACTCACTGCTCTGCTTCTATGGTTTGTCAGGATTCAGTCTGATTGTTCAGCTGATATCAAAGCAGAGATGTTGCTTTTCCTCTTTGTGCTTCTGTCTCTCATTAGAGGTGAGTTTAAGATGAAGGGATTCTAGTTTAGTTCCAGCTGCTGCATTAACCTCTGATCCAGGCTGAGTTCACTGCTTCCTGCTGTCTTTGCTCTGGTTGAAGGTGAATCAGCTTCTCATCATCCTGGAAGCTGAACTGACACAGTTCTGCAGTTGGTCTTGTTGTGAATGTCCACAGAGTAACACTGGACAGAGGACCACTGCCGTCACTCTGCCCATGCACTGCGCATCGAAAACCAAATGGCCGGGGGGGGGGGCAAAAAAAAAAAATCAGCCCTGTGAAAAAAACCACCATAATAATAACTAGATAATAACAAGATATTAATTTAAAAATGTGTAAGGCATGTTATTAGATACAAGCAATACAAAATAACAAATTTTCCCCAGAAAAAAAGATGATTCTCCTCCAGTCTCCCCCAGTGGTGCCCCCCTCTCCCACCTGCCATTGGCCCATTCTGTTATGCTTCAGTCTCAAGTTCTACAGACAGCTACGTTTGAAATGCATTAAGAGTCAGGGCAGAACAGAAATAAAAGAAGCCATCACTTGCACGCGCTCTCTCTCTCTCTCCCTCCTGCCGCCCTCCTCTCAGACTTGGCGTGGTTTGTACGCTTCGCGTTGTTGCTCACAGCTGCTGTGAGAAAGCGCTCAGAGTCGAGGTCTGTAATGCTGCTCTGTAGGTTCGAAGGGAGAGAAACAAAATGAACCACCGAAATCATTTTACTGTTGCAGACCAAAAAAATGCTCAATATAATTTTACATACTGTTATTCACTACTGAAGCAACAATATACTATATAACATGAAAAACACGAAACATGATAAATACATCAAAGATATGAGAAAGGACCCATGTTCCCATGCACCATAAAGCATTTATGCTCAAGGCACATGGCGAGCAATGGCCCTGCAGAAAAACAAAGAGACTGATATCAGAACTTTTATTCCAAGAATCCATTAACCCACGTTCAGTTTTAGGAGGAAGAGGAGGAGTGTCACTGCGTGAATATGTGACATCATGTTAACAGAAGCTATCTGCTGAAGGAAGACATCCATTTCTCACATCGGCTGTTGCCTTGGAGAGGACCTCTTTCTTGGACCGTACACCCTCCCCCTTTTGCTGCCTTGGAGGGAACTTGTTTCTTCATTGGTGAGGAAAGGAGATGATGCTTCTTCCCAGAAGACCTGGATCCAATTAATTTCAGACTGTTGTTACTGTACCCAGTGTCTGTCTCCCAGTCGAGAAATAAACCTCGACCCTGATTTCAGAAATTCTGCAGGCAGAATTTCTGAACTATAGATTCCCAACACATAGATGTTGTCTCTGACTCCGTCACTGAAGCGACATCTCGTCCAGCCCCAGAGCTGAGCGGAGGAACCGCGGTCCCTCACAGGTCGACCTGCCGCTGCAATGCTCTGCATGAGGCCGAAGACACCCCACAGTCCAAGCTAACATGTGCCAGCCAAACCGCCACCGCCACCCAGCTGTCGTCGCAACTCCATGCTCGTCCTGTCTTGGAGCTGAAAGGAGAACAACTGTAGCTACTTTCGCCTTTTATTTTTCCCAACAGCCACAGCTTTCCCCTTTGCTGTCTCCACCATCCCGAGGGAGCCTTAGAACAAGCCAGAGCTGAGGCTATCAGTGAATCAAACTTCATTCAAATAAGTGGTTTGATTCCTAATAGTCCAGTACCGTAAGCATGTCTGTTTTACTGGTATTTTTCTTTCCCTCTCTCCTCTCTTCTCACTAATATGCATAAACTTATTTGTTAAAATGTAATAAATTGTGCCTGTTATCTTAATGGTAAAGGTAAAAGCTAGATGCTATTTATGTCAAACATAGCCCCATGGCCTGGCAATCCAAAACATAACTTTTCCCTGTTCATTCCACGTCAGCTGCAGCTTCCTGCTGGCATTCAGAAACAGTTAATATTACATTAGCCTAATAGCATAACTGCCTAAGTGCATAAGTCATATTTTGACCAAATGGAGATATCTGCATAATACTGATGTATGTCCTCAGTCTATCAGAACACCAGTTACAGTCCAAAATCCATATTTGACAAAGTCTTTCCTTTGACTTAGGCAATTATGTTATGAGGCTAACAATTAATGTTGCTTAAAAGTACACATAAGTTCAAAAAGATCACTAAAATAGTGCCAAGACGTTAACTTCTGTATCTGTTTAAGCCGCCATCTTGTCGGAGGTAACACTTTCTAAAACCACCATCTTGAGATTCCAGAACTAAAATTAAATCCATGACTGCGCTGAATGACCGAAAGGTGATTGACATCTATTTCAGCAACTTATTTAAGGAAACATTACTTTATCAAAAAAATATTTGATCGTCTCTTCTGCTTTGCATTGTTTATTCTTACAAATGTTGGTGCTGCTGTGGGTAATTTATAAAATTTTTTGCTGCAACATAATCTGAATTAGTTGAAAGATAATTTGGCCTTATTTCCAAAAATAATATATAACATGATAAATAAACCTGTTTTCTCAGCATTCAAAGCTCATACTGGACTGTGACATCAACGCAGCATCTGATTGGTTATTGGCTTCATTCTTTTCTTTTCATTTATTTGTTTATATTTACTGTTTGAATCTTTGGTAATGTGTTGGTTTTCATTATTCTGTCATAGTTTTTTTAGTAGTTTATTTAAGTGTTACTAGCTTAGTGAGTTTGTGGGTTAAAGTATTTTACTGGAAGGTTGACTTATTTGTATTAAACTCATATTTTGGAGAGACATTGCCTGTCAATATTTCATACGTGTGTAGAGGCTGCTGCTCAAAAATGTCAGAGCTGAACTTATCCTATTTTATTTTATTAACCTTTATTTAACCAGATAAAAAACCCATCGAGTCCAAGGTCTTTTTTTTTTTTACAAGGGTGACCTGGCCAAAACAAAAACTGTCTTATAAAATGCAACTGATTAAAAGCATTAATATTAAAAAAGGAAACTTTCTTCCTTTTGCACAACAACGAACTAAATATTTTAAATGAAACAAGTTCAGACATTCTCAGTCCAGTCTGGAGAAAATTCCAGGCAGAATTAGTAGAATAACTGAAGGCATGCTTTCCCAACAGTCCGAACACGAGGAACTTGCAGGTAAAGAACATCACTTGAGCGTAAAGCATAAGGGCTGGCAGTTCTTTTGAGAAATACACAAGGAAAAGGTGGGGCCAAGCCAAGTAGTGTCTCATAAACCAGTGACACCCAATATGTGTATCTTCGTCTCCTCAGAGACGGCAACTCGGATTTGGGGTACAGTTTGCAATGAGGGGAAAGGCGACTATATCCTGTCACAAACCTGCGAGCAGCATGGTAAACTTCAATTCTTCATCGATTGTATTTAATACCTGAGCCTTGGGTCTTATTTCCTGATAATCAGTTGGTGCCGTGACTTGGTCGTTTTAATCTAAATTACAAATTTTCTTCGCAATTTCTCAGCAATTATTTATATATTATTATTATTATCATCATCATCATTATTATTATTATTATTATTATTATTATTCATTTGCAAACCAAATGTATTATTGCGTGACACATCATTCGGACCTACAGGCTCCTCAGTTTCTGCTCTAGAACCAACATGGTTCCTCAGCTGAACGTCTTCCTGATCATGGATGAGTCTCAACAACATCCTCTTCCTCCACTGAGCTGAGCATCAGAGAGCTAACCCTGGCAGACACAGCTCTCTGCTACTGAGCTCTAGAAACACAGTGATACAAAGTGGAGACGAGGCTGAACAAAAACCTGAACCCAGATATCTGACTGGTCTTCAAAGAGGAGGGAAGTAGCATTCAAAGGGGACACCAACTGCATGTATTTACACATCTACATGTAATGAAACTGACTGTGTGAAATTAAAATGAGCATCAAATCAGGGAAGAAAACGGATTGAAGGGATGTTGAATGCAGGATGGCTGTTGGTGGAACATTTCACAAAATGCTAATCTACTTGGATTTTCACACACAACCATCTATGGTTAACAGACCATGGTCAGAAAGAGAAAGAAAATAACCAGAGAGCAGCATCTTTGTGGGTGAAAATGTCCTGGTGATGTCAGAGGTCAGAGGTGAATGGGCAGACTGGTTTCAGACAGCAGTGTAGTAATAAATGTTGGGCTCTTTGTATATGAACCATCTTGGTGGGGCTCCATCATCAGTTGATTAATATCTCTAACACACCATTTTTCAAATACTATAAGACAAATATAATCATGGACATGATCTTAATTTAACTTCTATATGTAGAAAATTCTTTGACTCTATTCCTCTTCTGCCCTCTCTTCGTAGTCCTCACCACCGTCAGACCAGCCTTTCCTCCTCTCTGCTCAACTCAACCGTTTCTCTCCACCAGGGGGCGCCATGATCCAGCAGGCGGTGCTCTCCTTGTGCTCTGGGCTCCAGCATTGTGTCAATAAGAAGTGGTGCTGTGAAGAGAACAAGAGTCAGACTGAATGCTGAACAGCAGCTGCTTTCTCCTGCTGATTTCAACCTGGTTGGACAGATGGAACATTGGCTGTGGATTATTCTGGCTGCTCTTTTCTCTGGTAAGATAGAAAGCTCAACATGTTTCCTCTTCCAACACTGGAACACATGACTGAGCTCTCCATGAAGAGCTTTTCATGTTCATTCTCCAGAACATCAGAGCAGATCATTGCTGCTGCTGATCAATGGTTACCTTGGAAAAGCAGCTGATATGGTTCAAAGTGGCAATGATCAGTGAAAATGGCATCTATTCTACATGGACTAGAAGTCTTTAGAGCTGCTGATTGTTCTCCTTGAATCAGTCATCTTTATTGATTCCTCTCTTCCTCTGCATGTTCTGTTCTTCCCCAGAGTGTAAAGGAGACTCAGTGAAGCAGCCAGAAGGACAAGTTGTTGCTGCTGCAGAGGACTCAGTGACTCTGGGATGTACTTATGAAACCAGTAGCACTAATTATGCCTTGTTCTGGTATAAACAAGAAGAAAACAGCTTCCCAAAGTACATGTTGAAAGAATATGTTAAAGTGAGAGAAAAAGCTCCAGAGTTCAACAACGACAGATTTGATGCAATGGTCAACAACTCAGCTTTTAATCTGAGGATCCAGGATCTCCGTCCGTCAGACTCTGCTGTGTACTACTGCGCTCTGCGGCCCACAGTGACAGGAAACACCAGAACTCTGTACAAAAACCTGCAGTACTCCACAACATCCACTAGAGGGCCTCACTCACTGCTGCACCTGTGTGGTCATCCAGACCATATGAAATCCGTTTTATTGTTTTCCAAATTCCACTTTATCTATTTTAACCATATTTACCAACCTATAAGGTACGTAATTATGATGTGAATGAAAACTGTCACAAATCAACAGCCAGATGTCAACATTTACTGTTATTCTGTTTCACAAAAAAAGCGACTGCTGTGGTTCAACAGAACATGAAATAGTTTTACAAGTTTACATTTATGGGGAAGTAGCACGCAGTTATAACCTCAGTTTGAGACGATGTTCAGCGCATTTTCCTGAAGAGTTTCCCAAACATGGTTGTAGCCAATCAGAGTGAAGTCAACCAGGCAGAGACACATATCTTAGCCGTCCCCAACCCTTTTACTGAGGAGGGACTCTGGCCTGCTGAAACACTCCCTACTAAAAGGTGACGTTATTTATTTTAATGAAATTCTTTGCAGAATTGACATAAGCAGCAAAATCAGCTACATGAAATAGTTTATACAGTGATGTCACCCCCTTTAGAAAGTTTTCTGGTCATTTTTTGACAGCGTTATGAGCAAAACTAAGAATCTTGTTTTTAATACAAAAGAAAATCTCACTTTTAAAAATTCTTTAAAGATGAAATCAAAACCACAATATTTGTCACATAAAAACCTGTAAAAAGTCAAATCTTGTGCAGACTTTGTTGAGATGGAAAACTCATTGACACTGATTAATATTTTCTTCCCTTCTGTCCATCTCTCCCGTGTCCATTGATGTTGGAGAAAGCACCACAAAGAGCCAAAATTAAATCATGTAACAATCATCCAGTTTATTTAGCTAAAATACGAGTATAATCAAACAATCAGAGTAAAAGCAAATAATTCACCTGTAACACAAGGACGCGGCCGGGGAGCTCACCAGGACAACAGAAAGGTCCTGCAGCTCACAGCGCGATCTGAATCCCCTCAGGGTGAGGATGTTCTTATAGCGTGGCTGCCGCCCCAGCGGCTGCGCATTCCAGTTTCCATTAAAGGGCACGTCTTAAACTCAGGCTCAGTTAAGGAGACTGAGACAATGTATAGTTTACGCAGATCCTAAGGTATATGTCGGGGTTGCGTCCTGTGTCAGAGCGTACCACTCTCTGCAGCCTTTAGACCGATTGGAGCCAGTTCTCTCAATGCTATCTGTCCACTCGTAAGTAACTGCCTGACCCTCAGCAGATCCTAGCTCAACGTTCCAGTAAGTTTCCATCCAAAGTTCTAACCATTCACCAGTTCTCTCCAGGTGTGCCTAAAACATGGGATTAAAATGCAGTGTACCTAAGTATTTAGTAAAGGATTACTCTAATAAAAACTAAATGTAACACAGACTCGTTGTCATCATTTCACTAATGCATAAATGAGTAAACATATGAATCACACAAGAATTAATCAGCATCAATGACCAAGTATATTTCCACAACTTCCATTATGATCAGGACCTTTGATCATTTTAAATTCTTCCATCAGTCACAGGCATCTTCACTGAAGGCATGACTGTCAGAGTTGTGGCGTTGCTTCTCGTGTTCCTGCAAACCAAGCCCCAACTAACCAGGCAGCAACCAGGATGGTCGCTGCAGTGGCCAAAACTCTACAGAAACTGCTGTATATCCTTTCCTGCTCGCCACCGTCGGCAGATTCTGTGAAATTCTGCTTTTCATCAGTTTCCTCGATCATAGGGCTCCAGTTATCCAGACATCATCCTTTTCTTGTGCTGATGTTCTTCTCATTCTTGGTGCCTAAGATGAACTGCAGAAGGTTCCATGATGATGTGAGGAAGGTGATTGACCAGTGGAGGGTGTTGGTCTGGGAGTCCTTAATGGTCAGGACTGTCCTGGATCAGCCATTCTGGGTGGATTCCATTAGAGGCCAAATATCTGGAAGCGTTCAGGTCAAGGGAGACGTTTTTACAGGGTTCTGTGTCTGGACTTAAACTCAACTCAGCAACGTCATTTCCTCGTATCTACATGGAGTCTGCATCTCTGCAGGCACACGCATGTATTTTCTGCAGCTTTCTCTCACAGTCCAAACCAACCTCCATGAGAGGATCACTGTCTTCTCTAAGCTGCAGTCAGGAGTCCATGTATGAAGGACTGACTGTCTCTGAGATGGACATCCAGCCTGTCCAGAGTTTATGCTGTCCAGATGCCAAAATCCTGTTTCTTCTAGTTTTTTTGGTGGGGCGGGGGGGGTAGAAGGAACATGTCAGAGATTAACTCCTGTGTGTGTGTGTGTAGGAGGGGGGGGTGAATTTTTCTCCCAAAGAAGCAGAACAATGTTTTGTTTCAAGTTTTTAAACAATCAGAACTGAACACCTGCTGCGTCATGTGACACCAGCCTACAATGAATAATCAAAACTCTGACCTAAACTAAAAATATACATTTCAAAGTCTGGATCTCTCTCTAGAAACAAATCTAAAATGTCAGTAAAATATGAATTAGGGTCATATCTGACATAAACATCCTGACAGACGATCTTGAAAAATCTGTCCCCTATTTCCTCTCCTCGCTTCCTTTTTCCTCCCCCTGCTGCCTTGTGTCCTCTGTCCCTGCTGCTGTATCACTCGCTGGAGCCTGTTAACCACCGTAAGCTAGGCTATTAGCTTAGCCAGCGAGCTGATATGAAGAGGCTGATTCTGGACAAAGCAGGAGAAATGTCACTTTTCATGTTACAACCTTGACCTTGAACAACTGCTGATAAATGACTGGCTGGCTTTTGGAGCGGTTTCCGTAATCTTTCAATAATTAAGAAAGATTTTATGTTTATAATTCATATCACTTGAGTTGTGCTTTTTTAACATTTAAATATGACTATATTAAAAAATGTATTTGTGATTAGAATTATTTTTTGAGGAACATCTTGATGGAAGGGGGGATGTGTGATGGAAAATGTGATTATAAGTTAGCACATCATGACTATATTCATCTGCTGGTAATGTGATGTTATGTTTTTATTGTAAGTACTTATGAATTGTCACCAAATGAACCTGTTTGGGTTCCACACACCAGGTTGGATGTTGTTTTGCTGCGGCTGCATGGGAACCAGACGGTCTCTCCCTTGTTTTGGACTCCTTATCCTTGGGATAAATCTGTGTTGACTGCCTGGCAGAGCTTTCTTTCTGAGCTGCTGCTCTGACTTGTTCATTGCTGATTGTCTAGAAGCTCTCTGTATTGTGCACAATATACAAATAAACCTGACTGAGTGATTTTCACCGAACGGTGCTTGGTAATTAATTTTTCCACAATGGTGGTCAGGGGGTTCCTTTTGTCTCCGTCTCTCTGAGCCTCCTCTCCACAGCAACCACGGCTCCTCATGGCTTTAGGTCTTCATCTTGCAGCAACGTCTCTCCAGAATCCCTGCTGCTGTGCTGAAAATCAGCTTCTGAAGTTTATTACAAGCATTTCATGTCTCTGGCTGACAGGGAGGAGATACTTTATGAATACGTGTGCTGGAGGTAAGCGTCTAACTGACACATGAACCAGCATGAAGGTCCAAGAAGTTCCTCAAATCTTTCTTCCTTTTGTGACCAAGCAGAGGACGTAAACACACATCAAAACAGAAATCATCTAATGGGATGAATCCAACTTTAGGAGCAAAGGAAACAGTGAAACGCGTTTTTCTCTGGCTCCTCCCACCACTGCTGAGCTCAGCCAATGAGAAGGCTCGTGTGTGCAGCGCTAAAAGCAGCTTGATGTTGAGGAGAAGGTCTGTGCAGCAGAGAAGCTGCTGAGTTTTCCTTCTGCTGCAGTGGAACAACGTTGTTCATCTGCTGTCTGACTTGAACAGCTGAAAACATGATGTTACTTGACCTCCTTCTGCTTTTCTCTCTCTGCATAGGTGAGTGTCAGAACACAGAAACAGCTTTGCTCGGATTTCCTCCATGAATCTCACTGGGATCACATGTGGAGGGAAGAACCTCTGTTGAGTCTCTTGATGTGTGAATCTCCTGCAGACTGACTGACATGAAGGACTCTTTTTGCAGCCATGGGCTCCTTGAACACCGTCACACAGGAGCAGAAGGAACAAGCTGTTTCAGAGGGAAGCCGCACCAGTCTGAGCTGTGAATATACTGGTTCTATCAACAACGTCCAGTGGTACCGAGAGCAGCAGAGGTCCAGACCAGAGTTCCTGCTCTACATCACAGAGGGAGGAACAATTCATCCAAATCGCTCTGATTTCTCTGCTGAGATCGATAAAACTCTGAGACGAGTAAAGCTGCTGATCTCCTCTGCTGCAGTGCCAGACTCTGCTGTGTACTACTGCGCTCTGCAGCCCACAGTGACAGGAAACACCAGAACTCTGTACAAAAACCTGCAGTACTCCACAACATCCACTAGAGGGCTCCACTCACTGCTCTGCTTCTATGGTTTGTTAGTTTTCAGTCTGACTGAGCAGCTGAGAACAAAGCAGAGATTTTCTGCTGCATCACTGAACTTTCTGTGATGAGAACGTCTGGATCATCAAGGAGGGATGATGGCTGCTCCATGTTGGAGGTTCAGCTGTGAAGGACAGCAGCCTGGACAGAGTGATGTTCCTCCACTTCTGTCCTCCTTCAAGCCGCTGATCTTCTACACAGCCTTTATGGCCACATTCAATAACCTCATGATGCATTCAAGTGCACCTTGTTTACAATGAATTATGACATGAAATAATTGGAAATGTTAGCTATTTTTTTCCATCATAAATTATCACCATTGTCTCATTTGGCCCTTCCTACAGAGCATCGTTCTGTTGATTATTGATTTTCCTGATCCGATCTAAACAAATCTTTTGTGCCATTTACTTTTAAAAATGCTGAAGAAAGAATAATTGTTAACACAGTTATAATAAAAATGTAAAAACTGTTTGACACTTAATTGTGAGATTTTTCAGGTGCAGCGTCTTAGAACAATTATTGTTCAGAATCAGAATGCCTTTGTTCAGCCAGAAATAAGGTGAAACTGACTGTTCAGCACCATGGACAGTGGCAGCTTAGAGTCCTGGAGGAAGAGGAGCTTTCAGCTTCAGGGAGGAGCTGAGCTGCTCCTGAACTCTAGAAGAGACACAAACTTCCTCCTTCAACTCAGTTCAGCTCACCAACATCAGCTCTGGTCAACATGGACTATTATGGTCTGTCTCTGCTCGTCGCCTCCCTGCTAACAGGTCAGATTAGTTCTAGATACCTTAAACTGGTAAAATCTGTAAATGACTTACTATGAAAACTTTTGTAACTAAATAAATATGTCTTTCTTTAGGTGTCAGCTGTGATCAACTTACTCCTCGTGACAAGGAAGTGTTCAGTGTAGAAGGCAACAATGTTACTCTATCCTATAAATCTTCAAAACCAGCTGCAACTGACAACTTCTTGTGGTATCGACAACATCCTGGAAAACCTCCACAGTTCCTGATCTCCCACACTGGAGCAGGACAAAAACTCCAGGATCCAGTTCCTGGTTTCTCCTTCAGAGTGAGTGATGATAAAACCCAGATGGAGCTGCTGATCTCCTCTGCTGCAGTGCCAGACTCTGCTGTGTACTACTGCGCTGTGAGGCCCACAGTGACAGGAAACACCAGAACTCTGTACAAAAACCTGCAGTACTCCACAACATCCACTAGAGGGCCTCACTACTGCTGAACCACTGAATGTTGAGTCATTGGACTGAAGACAAAGACAACAGAGACATGAAGCAGTAAATCAGAGACAGAGCTGCAGTGGAAGCAGAAAACTCTCTGATTGGTTGAGTTGAAGTGGCCCCGCCCACTGAGCTTCAGATCATCCAATGGCATCGTTTCTTCCTCCTTCTCCTGCAGTGGAAGAACATTGTTCATCTGCTGTGAGGCTCTCAGAACTCCAAAGACATGTTGCTTTCCCTCCTTGTGCTTCTGTCTCTCATTAGAGGTGAGTTTAAGATGAAGGGATTCTAGTTTAGTTCCAGCTGCTGCATTAACCTCTGATCCAGGCTGAGTTCACTGCTTCCTGCTGTCTTTGCTCTGGTTGAAGGGGAATCAGCTTCTCATCACCCTGGAAGCTGAACTGACACAGTTCTGCAGCTGTTCTTGTTATGAATGTCCACAGAGTAACACTGGAAAGGGGACTTTTATTCGTCATTTTCTCCCCTTTTCCAGGACTAATAGCTGGAGACACAGTCTCTGCTGTTGGAGATGAAGTCAGAGCGACAGAAGGACAACCTGTCTCACTCAGCTGTAGCTATGAGACAACATCTGATTATGCTGATCTTCACTGGTATAAACATCCTTCTGACCTTCAGGCTCCTCAATTTATCCTCTTGAAAAATGGAAAAGGAGGCTCTGCTGATTACAACCTTGATCATCAACGATACGAATCCCAAACATCCTCTTCCTCCACTGAGCTGAGCATCAGAGAGCTAACCCTGGTAGACACAGCTCTCTACTACTGAGCTTTAGAAACACAGTGATACAAAGTGGAGACGAGGCTGAACAAAAACCTGAACCCAGATATCTGACTAGTCTTCAAAGAGGAGGGAAGTGGTATTCAGAGCTCCGCTTCTTATCAGATGGATTCTGCTTATTCCTGCTTCATGAGAGTCACTGTGGTTACAGCTGCCAGACAGGCAAGTCTGAGTATTTCACAAACTGTTGATCTACTGGGATTTTCGCACATAACCATCTGTGGTTAACAGAAACCTTAATACATTCATTCTCACCTTCTTTCTGCTACAGGAAGGAAGGACCCCATGAAGACACAACAGAAACAGGATTAGCTTGAGTTGCTTAGAGTCTAACATAGTAAAATGTAAAAGGCTTGTACTTGTCACTTAATCACTACACACTATATTCAGTCATTCACCCCTTCATGCGCACATTCCCATGCTGATGGTGGCAGACCACTGGATAGTCGCAATCGCTGCCCTGGAGGAGTCTCAGAGGCGCGGCCACCTTACACCGTGCCGGGCCCTCTGACCACCACCAACAGCAGGCAAGTATGGATGAGGCAGATGGAGAGGGGATCAAACTGCAACCCTCCGATTGTGGACTGAACTCTTACCGCCATCACCACCATCATCCCTACCTTAGGTGTGAGTTTTTTTTACCACCCAGTCAAGTCAAGTCAAGTTTATATGTATAGCACATTTCAACAACAAGGCAGTTCAAAGTGCTTTACATCACAAAACCGTCATTCAGTCACAATTATGAAACAAGCCATAAACATTACATCTTGTCCAATGCCATCATCAAAATCATCAAGCAAATACACGTCAAATATATTGATCAATGTTCCACTTATTACTAATCAAAGGCAGCTTGAAAAGGGTTGGTTTTTAGCCTTGATTTAAAGGAACTCAGTGTTTCAGCACCTTTGCAGTTTACAGGAAGTTTGTTTCAGATTAGAGCATAAAAACTGAATGCTGCTTCTCAATTTAATTCAGTTTATTTCATATCAGTTTTATTTATATTAATAAACAATTCACAACAAATGTCGTTTCGAGGCACTTTACAAACTAATCATTTCAGTTCAATTATACATACATTTCAATTGATCCTGGTTATCAAACAGTACAGTCAGGTCAATTAGTTATTCAAAATAGTTCAAAAAGTTTCTGAGGAAACCCAGCAGAGCATCGAGCCGTTGACTTGCAGCGTTCACTCCTCCTGGCCAGCAGGGGGCGACAGCATGGCATTGTGTCGTTGACTTTACAGCAATCCCTCATACTGAGCATGCATGTGGCAACAGTGGAGAGAAAAAAAACAACCCTTTAACAGGAAGAAACCTCCAGCAGAACCAGAACCTGGCTCAGTACCAGCGGCCATCTGCCACGACCGACTGGAGGTTGGAGAAGACGAAGCAGAGAGACAAGAAGAACACATGAACTGATGGAGGATTATTGTCGATGTTCATGAAAGTAAAACATTAACAGGAGGAGAAGGAGAACGATTAGCTGATGGCAGCATCATCTCAGCTGAAGTGCTCCTCCAGGAAGACATCATAGCCAAACATAACACCAGACCAGGTGTACCTTCTATGGAGAGAAAATAATGGAGAGAAAATAAAAGGTTAACATTTGAAAGAACAACAAATAATGCAAATTGGAGAGTAGTAGGAGAAGAAAGTGAGCAAAAGTGGTCAGTTTGTCCTCCAGCAGCCTCAGCCTCTGGCAGCATAGCTACAGAAACAGCTCAGGATGACCTCAGCCAGTCTCACTATCAGCTTTATCAGAGAGGAAAGTTTTAAGCTTCGTCTTCAAAGTTGACGGGGCGTCTGCCTCACGGACTAAAACTGGGAGCTGGTTCCTCAGGAGAGGAGCCTGATGACTGAAGGATCTGCCTCCCAGTCTCCTCCTAGAGCCTCCAGGAACCAGCAGTGAACCTGCAGTCTGAGAGCGAAGGGCTCTGGTAGGAACATCTGGACCAGTCAGATCTCTGGTAGGAACATCTGGACCAGTCAGATCTCTGATAGGAACATCTGGACCAGTTGGGTCTCTGATAGGAACATCTGGACCAGTGAGATCTCTGGTAGGAACATCTGGACCAGTCGGGTCTCAGGTAGGAACATCTGGACCAGACAGATCTCTTATAGGAACATCTGGACCAGTCAGGTCTCTGATAGGAACATCTGGACCAGTCGGGTCTCTGATGGATGACGGAGCTGATTATTAAGGGCTTTATATGTGAGAAGGAGAATTTTAAGCTAAAATAGTAGAAATATGATCTCTTTTTAATTTCCATCCATCCATCTTGGTACAGCGTTCTGGATCAGCTGAAGGCTTTTAACTCCATTCTGTGGACGTCCTGATAGTAAAGAGTTACAGTCCTCCAGCCTTGAAGGAGCAAATGCATCGACCAGTTTTTCAGCATCACTCCTGGACAGAATATTTCTGATTTTGGCAATATTCTGGAGATGAAAGAAGGAAATTCTAGAAACCTGTTTAATATGGGACTTAAATGACATATCCTGGTCAGAAATAACACCAAGGTTCTTTATTTTATTATCTGAGGCCAATTTAATGCCATCCAGATCAAGTGATAGAGTAAGCAGAGTCTTCTGGTCCAAAAACAACAACAGTATCTCATCCAGGTTTTAATGTCCTCAAGACATGCCTGTAACCTACCGAACACATTGGATTCATCAGGATGTATGGATAAGTATAGCTGAGTGTCATCAGCACAACAGTAACTCCATGTTCGGTTCTGTGGGGATGCAACGTAGACTTGAATCAGAAGACCCGAGTGGTCTGGAAGGTTGATACGACAACAGGTCTTTCATGTACTTTGGTGCAGGATGGGAGAGATGCAAGGTGGGAGGGGACCAGAAGGCTGGTTTTCCTGCTCAAGTCTTGAGAGACAGCTGCTTTTCCATTTGTTTTGGAACAATATGCTCCTGATGTACAGTGGGGTTCCATTGTTATCAGACGTGTTGGGCCTTGAGGTTGTTCTGCTATCTTTGCTGGGACGATGATATTATTATGTGCATTTTCCTTTGTCTTGATTTGGACAGAGGAGCTTTTCTGATTCACAGCACAAAAATATTTGATGTGAATAGTTTAGTTCCAGATTTATGAAGACAGAATCCATCTTGTTTGTTGAGATGATAGCGTTCTCAGAAGATCCCACATTTGTCAACAAAGTTCACTGAGCTGACAGAGAATGCGTTTTAAGCCATTTATTAATCACAAACAGTTTGCTGTATCTTTCATCTCCATGTGTAACTATCAGTAGCGGTCTACTGATAAACACCTTCATTTTCAGATTTCTAATTGTGAGCGATTGAAGTCATTTTTCAGAATGTCCGATTTTTCTTTGGCAATTTCATTAGTTCCAGTATATATTATGAGATTCTCAACAGTCAGCTGATCAGTAGTTAATGCGAGTATTTTCTGTTATATCGGACTCCATGTAATGGGTCACACTGATTACCTTCGTTCTCTTTGTACTGCAGAAGCGGCTGATTCCATTTACTGCCTCATCACCTACAATAAGAACTTTTGGCATGTTATTTGTTTATCGGGTCACTTTAGGAGGCAATTGTTTGGATCTTGCCTCATACCTCTTGATGTTTGAAGGTGAGGTTTCCCTCGCAGACTCCTGCTGAAGTGCAGCAAACCTGGTTTTAGTGGTATTCCAGCAGAATGCAGAGGAATTTCAGTTAGAGAGCTCACCGCTGCAGCTGGTTGTTGTTTTTCCTTGGTGCTGGGCTTGAAGAAGGGACATCTCAGCTCAGTGCTGACCACGCTGTGTCATCTAAGTAAGGGGTTTGTCCTGTTAAGCATCTTGTCAAATCTAAAGGATGAGCTTTATCTTTCAGCTTAGCTCCGAGGCAGTTCAGGGAGACGGCGGGAAGCTGCTTCCTGGGGTGCCTGGTAGCTGTCTGTTGGTCTTCGTTATTTTGAGTCATCGGTAGGGTTGTTTCATTTCCAGAACCTGTGTTGACCTCGATATTCACACTCCAGTTGATGAATCTTCATTTCTATCACTTCCAATCTCTGTTGAAGCTTGTCAAGGTCCTTGGTGTCGAACAGAGTCATCTTGCTCTGGTTCAGCTTGGAGGTCAGACAACAAAGTAAAAACATTTTAAAAATCCCACAGTCCTAAAATTTGAAGTCATACAGTCATGAGGGTAGAAAGTGTGAGAGTAATCCCAGGTAGGATTGTTTAAATTACTGGCTACAGTCATATTTAAGGTCACTTCATCAACTTTGTACTCAATTTACTTTCTTTCATTAGTTATCCATCCTTTCAGAGATAAATGAATAAGAAACAAAAATCTTCCCACGTTGAGTTGAGGGAGAAATCTGAAAACATCCAACAGTTACAGCTATTTTTTGTTGAATAAGTAGCTAAAGGTTCATTTATTTTATAGACTAAGCTCATTTAATTCCTGATCAACAGACATAGTCTAGATGTTTTTAAGCCAGGTTGTTACATAATTTTCGCTAAATTATAAAAACTCCGAGTTTCCTTTTAAGCAAGGAAGATGTGAGCCAGCTGATTCTTAAACCAGATGATGTGGATTCATGATCACACAAGGTCCCAGCTCAGCAGAGAAAAGGCAATCAGTTCGTACTGAGAATCGGTTTTACACAATACAATAACATGTTGACAACATCGCACTGCTTGTTCGGTCCATAACATCTCATAACTGGTTCCTGTTAGAATTCATCCTCTATAGATGCATTACATTATCAGTTAAGATTATCCTTAGACTGTCCTGAACAACATGTTTCTTGTTTCTCTTAAGTGTGTGTGTGTGTGTGTGTGTGTGTGTGTGTGTGTGTGTGTGTGTAATCCAGACAGTGTCTATCAGCTGAAAGCTCTTCCTGTCAGGTCTGAACCAACTCTCTGCAGTTATCAAAGACGCTGGGTCACAGCTGATTTGTCACACACTCCAGTCGCCCCAAACTGGCACTCAGAGAAGTGTTCATCTCCCTCTTAAAGGCATCCAGGCCTTCCTCTCTTAAATGAAAAATATTCATCATCAACAATCCCTCCTTTCACGTCTTTTAAAGGTGTGAACAAGAAGTATCAACAGCTAAGAAGCAAACATAAAACCCCAGCGCGTGAACAAGGTTGAAAATGTGGATCAGTTATAGTCCAACGTCTTGACTGCTGCTAAGTTGAAAAACATGAACATTAAAATCATATTGTAACAGAATCATTGCATAACAGGGCCGGTTAATCATTCATTTGATAAAGAACAATAAATCAAGTTCATCAGGGACTGGATTCAGTGTGAGTCCACGTTGGGGTTAGCTCATACAGTTTCCAATATCAGCGTCTCATGACTTTAAAAGATCTTCACTGTGAGCCGCATGAAAACAGTCCATCTGGAAAGTATTCACAGCGCTTCATGGAAACAGCCTCATTCCAAGTGGTATTAATCTCATTCTTCAAACTCGACACACAAATAACCCACTATGACAATGTGGAAAATTGTTGAGCTTTTTGCAAATTAATTAAAAATAGAAAACCACGAAAAAATACAAAATATTCACATACTTTTTCCATGAAGCGTAACACTGAGCTGTTTCCAGTGATCATCTTTGAGATGTTTCTACGGCCTAAATGGAGTCCACCTGTGGTAAACTCAGTTGATTATGAGCTTAAAGCAGAAAGCTCTGCAGTGTCTGCTGGCTCTGTTTCCCTGAGGGCAGCAGGTCAGAAGGTGTGAGGAGTCTCTGATCATGTTCAGAGTTCTGCTCCATATCAAAGCTGGAGAACCTCCCTGAGATCCAGAACATCAGCTCAGCCGCAACCACAGTTCAGCTGGAGCTTCATGAATATTTCTGATCATTTCTGCTATCAACAATATTCCTCCTGAACATGTGACCCACTGACCAGCTGCTGGAAGCCTTTCCTCCTCTCTGTTCAACTCAACCGTTTCCCTCCACCAGAGGGCGCCATGATCCAGCAGGCGGTGCTCTCCTTGTGCTCTGGGCTCCAGCATTGTGTCAATAAGAAGTGGTGCTGTGAAGAGAACAAGAGTCAGACTGAATGCTGAACAGCAGCTGCTTCCTCCTGCTGATTTCAACCTGGTTGGACAGATGGAACATTGGCTGTGGATTATTCTGGCTGCTCTTTTCTCTGGTAAGATAGAAAGCTCAACATGTTTCCTCTTCCAACACTGGAACACATGACTGAGCTCTCCATGAAGAGCTTTTCATGTTCATTCTCCAGAACATCAGAGCAGATCATTGCTGCTGCTGATCATTGGTTACCTTGGAAAAGCAGCTGATATGGTTCAAAGTGGCAATGATCAGTGAAAATGGCATCTATTCTACATGGACTAGAAGTCTTTAGAGCTGCTGATTGTTCTCCTTGAATCAGTCATCTTTATTGATTCCTCTCTTCCTCTGCATGTTCTGTTCTTCCCCAGAGTGTAAAGGAGACTCAGTGAAGCAGCCAGAAGGACAAGTTGTTGCTGCTGCAGAGGACTCGGTGACTCTGGGATGTACTTTTAAAGCCAGTGTTTCAGGTGATGCCTTGTTCTGGTACAAACAAGAAGAAAACAGCTTCCCGAAGTACATGTTAAAAGAATACGCTAAAATAAGAGAAAAAGCTCCAGAGTTCAACAATGACAGATTTGATGCAAAGGTCGACAACTCAGCTTTTAATTTGACGATCCAGGATCTCCGTCCGTCAGACTCTGCTGTGTACTACTGTGCTCTGCGGCCCACAGTGACAGGAAACACCAGAACACTGTACAAAAACCTGCAGTACTCCACAACATCCACTAGAGGGCCTCACAGCCTGTTTCATTTCCATGGTATTTTATGATTTAGTCTGATACAAAAATACTTATTAGTTGATGATGTTTCAGTGATTGGAGCAGGTTTTCCCCTACATAACGTTTATAAGAACAGAATCAGCTGAAGAAAACCAATGACGAAGAGCTGCTGGGTCTCTGTGTTCATCTCCCTGCTCCTCTCATGTTCACAAGCACGCTAAATTTCTATGAATCATTAAGGAAAAATGTGGGTCCACACGACAGCATGCAGCACCACAGAAACTCAACACCTCTGTTGTAATGAAATGGTAGTAGTTCAACACTCAAGTGTGTCACTTTTCTGCTGCAGTATCTTCCTTATTGCCAGTAAAGAGTGAGGAGGAACTGACCGTTCATCATCATGGACAGCAGCAGCTCAGAGTCCAGGCTGCCATCTGGAAGGCTGCTGGTGTTCTGTGTTCAGTGAGTCTGTAGCTCACATTCACACTGGAGACAATCTCTGCTGTCAAAGATGCAGTTAGAGAGACCAGTCTGTTCAACAACCTGACACATGACCATACGGTTCTCAAGCCGCCTTGTCTCTTGTCCTCCAGGTTTAACTCTGCTTCCCAGGAGTCTCAAGCTGTGGAACAGTTAGCGGCTCATTTGCTTCCTGCAGCTCTGAGGCCCTCGACTCCTCACCTGTCTGCCCGCTCTCCACCATCAGACTCGTGTCCTCTCTGGTTCACCAGCACTCTCCAGACTCACCCCTGGGAAGCAAACCTGCTCCTTGCTCCACACCAGAATCTGACCTGCCCCTCCAGTGCCTACCTCCAGCCTCAAGCCACAGTAAACCACCAGTCTCACCTCCTTCCTGCCCAGTCTCATTCTCTGTTCAGGAACCCGAACAGTTTACGTCTCTTGCCTTCAGACGATCCCGAGTCCAGATCTGTCCAGAGCGATCCCGATTGTTGCACATTTCTCATCGTTTGTAAATAAATCTCTTCTTGTCTCACCGCTGGCGTCCCTAGTGGGATTCTGCATGAGGGTCGGGAAATTACCTTCCACCATACCAGATTGCTCTTGTAGATCTGGATCAATACAAATTAGGGATTATAATACATAAATATATAAACAAAATTTTCAATATATTTTAAAGGTCTCAATTCATTAACTTAATTACTATTAAATATTGATTTCATAAAGTAAATGAATTACAGGACCTAATTGAATTTAAATGAAATGTATATTAAAATCATGCATGAAAATGTATTTGAAACATTTTATAGCTTCCTGTATTAAATTACATCATGAACTAATTTAAGCTGTGCTGTCTCACTTAATGAACCCTAACGTCTGACTGGTTAACCTGCACATTAACTCGGGCGCAGACAAATCCCCATTTCCATAGTAAAGTTAGACCTGTTTATTGATTTTGATTTGTAGTACATGAAAAAAAGTTTAAAAAATGTATTTCCATATTTATTTAATATAAAGAAATTAATGTATTTGGTGCATACAGCTCCAGTTAAATTACAATTTTACATTTATAAATATCAATTTTAGGCCTTTTTAATGTGCTGAATTGTGGCCCTTTTGGCTTTCCATAGCTACGGGTGGTCTAAATAAATTGTTGATATTGAAGGCTTCTGCCTTAAAAAACCTTGACCATAATTAATTGGTTGGAGGGCCCAGTTGTTTTTTTTTTTTTTTACTTTTCTCTGACATGGAAAATACTCCTGGATCAGTGCGTCTGTTTGCGTATCTGGACTGTAGTCTCAAACAGCAAGCATGTCTTGGCAGGCAGCCGCTCAGACTGAGCTAGGTTTTGGTTCTGCTGGGGATTTCTTCCTGTTCAAGGAGAGTTTTCCTTTCCATGTTTTCTTTTCCACTGTTGCTCCATGCATGGGTTGTGAGCTGCTCTTATTCAATAAACTGAACTGAATCATAAACTCTGATGGAAGCTTTATGCAAACAACACCAGATGTTAAACATCCTCGTGCTAACAGTTTCCTGCCAAGCAGTTTATTGTGTGACACCGAGAACGCATACATGGTCGTAAAAATGGACCTTTGACCTCATGTACACGGCAGACGTCTACTGTGAGTCTGCCTCGAGTACGTGCAGACCTCTGTGGAGTCCAGTACACCAGAGTATGTTTGAGTCCTTAGAAAATGACTCAGAGAGAACAGGACATGAAGCTGGAATGACGGTAATAGAAGGATTCAGACAGGAACAACAAAAACCAGCTGGTTTAAATCCAGAGTCGGTGTGATTAGTGACAGGGAGCCAGGTGCGTCTAATCCAGGGAAAGCAGAACAGCTGAGGGACAATCTGAGGAGTGGAACTGCGGGGAGACGAAGAAAACAGAGGGAACTGAACAAAACTAAGCAGAAAGGAAAGAAGTAAATACGTTGAGAACAATGATGAAAACCCCAAAATGATCAGACAACAAGAAAAAACCCAGAACCCAAAACAAAAACACACATGGACTGAGGTTTTTGTGAGACATGATCTGCACAAATTGTTGGATTATTTGGAAATTTTTATACTTGTTTACAGTGTTTCTGTTCTCTTCTTAACAATAATAACAGCAGTGACAGAACCGCTACTATTATTGTTAATGTGATTTTTAAAAAGTCTAGTAATGAGCTAACGCTTCTATTTGAAATTGATGGCTTTTAACTTAATCTCTGCTTGAATCTATTTTTTCAGTAAAAATCAATCAGTCATGAACGGTGTGGCCTTAACTCCACTGATCCAGCTGGTCTAAAATGACTTGAGGAACTTGTTATGAAGAGACCCAAAGTGTTAGCCTGGCCATTGCCTTCCGCGCTCTTCCGCTCAACTCTAATCTCACTTAACAGCTCAGTCTGGGCTTTCACCCATTGCCTCAGATTCCTCTGGGAGAATTTCAAGTGGGCCAATCAGTGAACAGAAGGAGGAGTTGGGAACGATGACGTCAGTTTTCTGCGCTCTTTTCGCGTCGCAGTCAGCCTGTAGTTTAGCGGTGGCAGTGGAGGAAGAGAGCGAAGCCGTTCAGTCCATGTTGGCCACGCTTCCAGATATTAAAATGACATCAGCAGCCGGCACTTCTCTCTTCACAGTGGAGGATGCTTGTTTACAACAAAGGGAATGTTCAC
This sequence comes from Anableps anableps, assembly GCA_014839685.1. Taxonomy (NCBI): domain Eukaryota; kingdom Metazoa; phylum Chordata; class Actinopteri; order Cyprinodontiformes; family Anablepidae; genus Anableps; species Anableps anableps. Next base: position 591,307 of record CM026077.1, read on the forward strand.
TGAGCTTCATAGCGTCGAACTGCCGCATTACATACGGCACAGACAAGCGTTAGCGATTGGGTAAAATTAAGTCCACAATCATTTCTCAATAGCAAGAGGCCAGACCCTTGGATGAAGCGAAGCGGAGAACAAAGGTCTGGTTTTTAAAAGACTACCAAACAGTCTGAGCCTCTCCTAACCTCTGCTCCTGTAAATCAGCTGCTCTTACTGACAGAAGACACTTAGAAATATGATTCCAGATCCTTGGACAGAAAACCAAAAGCATCCTGATCCTTAAACTGAATTTATTGCTCCTTGTCTGGGCTGCAGGTGATTCTCTGCTCTCCATCCACTTCCTTCACTCTGCAGTGAAGTCCCTCTGACACGACTCGGAGCTCCATAGGAACCACATGAATAATGCAGATTGATTTCAGTTAATAGTCTTCAGACCAGTTTGAAACTATAAGCTAAATATTTACTGAAACCACCAAACAGAGGAGAATCTTCTTCAATTAAGTAACCGATCTGATATCTACAGATCTACAGCACAGAGCGAGAGAACTTTTTTGTTTCTCTAGAAACGTTGGACTGTTAGCCAGATTAAACCAACTCCTCATTTTGGAGTTCATATAATTTTTTTGTTCTGAAAGTTCTTAAATAAAAACTATATTTTAATCAGGAAGCAGGTGAAGCTGAGAGGCTGCTAACCAGGAGGAAGAGGAGCTTTCAGCTTCAGGGAGGAGCTGAGCTGCTCCTGAACTCTAGAAGAGACACAAACTTCCTCCTTCAACTCAGTTCAGCTCACCAACATCAGCTCTGGTCAGCATGGACTATTACGGTCTGTCTCTGCTGGTTGCCTCCCTGCTAACAGGTCAGATTGAATTTTAATGTCAAAAATAATGATCAAGATTTAGATACTGACCTACCCTGCAAAAAACATCTTTCAGGTGTCATCTGTAAAGAACTTGTTCCAGTTAAGGAAGAGGAGTCCAGTTTGGAGGGAAAACCTGTTACTCTGTCCTACTCTAAAGACTCTTCTGGGACATATTTCTTCTGGTATCGACAGTACCTGGGAAAATCCCCAGAATTTCTCATATCTCACAGTCCTTCAGGAGTAATAGGAATGCAAAGAATCACTGGACTGAAGATTCAAGTGGATGTAGAACAGATAAAGCTGCTGATCTCCTCTGCTGCAGTGCCAGACTCTGCTGTGTACTACTGCGCTCTGCAGCCCACAGTGACAGGAAACACCAGAACTCTGTACAAAAACCTGCAGTACTCCACAACATCCACTAGAGGGCCTCATTCACTGCTAAACCGCTGATTGTTGAGTCATTGGACTGAAGACATTCTTTGTCTTGAGTCAACAGAGACATGAAGCAGTAAATCAGAGACAGAACTGCAGTGGAAGCAGAAAACGCTCTGATTGGTTGAGTTGAATTGGCCCCGCCCACTGAGCTTCAGCTCATCCAATGGCATCGTTTCTTCCTCCTTCTCCTGCAGTGGAAGAACATTGTTCATCTGCTGTGAGGCTCTCAGAACTCCAAAGACATGTTGCTTTCCCTCCTTGTGCTTCTGTCTCTCATTAGAGGTGAGTTTAAGATGAAGGGATTCTAGTTTAGTTCCAGCTGCTGCATTAACCTCTGATCCAGGCTGAGTTCACTGCTTCCTGCTGTCTTTGCTCTGGTTGAAGGGGAATCAGCTGGTTTGGTTGTAAATGTCCATAGAGTAACACTGGACAGGGGATGTTTGTCCACTGTTTCCTCTTTCCATTTTTATTTTTTTCCCATCAATTTTCTATGTGAAACACATGCCTGAGTTTGCAAAACATCAATCTCTTTAAATAAAAGTTGCCAACATCAGTGATTTTGCCTGGAGATAATCCTTCGCTACAACAGCCTGAGGGAGGAGGCTCACCTGAAACAAGATGGTGGCTGCTCTGATACGTCGTTCCAATGAAATGCAGCAGAACTTTCAGTCCAGACCAGACTGGGATGCCACGGTGCTGAACTCATTTTTAACCTCATGTTTTTGATTTAATGTTTTGATTATCATCTTCCAATCTATTCTTTATGTTACCCTTCTCCAACCAACCCTATCTTGGACATAGAATGATGCTACTGTAAGGCAAGGATGAAGGCAGCCCCTCCCAGCAGCAGGCTGATGCCTCAAAGATCCACACTTCAACATTTTTCACATTTAAATTTCCCCAGATGCAAAGCTTCCTCACCTCAACGGGGAGGCTGGCAACACATTCAAGATTGCTCATGGATAACCCAGAAAACCTGAAAAGTATTTACTTCTCATAATGTAGAATTTACACCCCAGCAAATGGGATGTAGGTTATAAATTCAGATGTAAAGAAATACATATTTAGTCATTTAAAATTGGGTTAAACTTGCAGCTATCTCACTCTACAGTAGGTGGCGCTGTGCCTTAAAAGGTGCAACAATAGAAGAGTGCTGGACGTCCTGCTTTTAAAGATGTTTCAGTTTTTATCCCAAACTGTACAACAGTTCTTCACGTCAGCAGAAATCAAGGTAAACAGTCCAGCAGTTATCTCCAGAACTCTGACACCTGTGGACAAAAACGTTCTGCATCAATAATGAGGTTTTTGTGTTTTAGACAAAGGAAAACTTTATTAGTAGATTTAATATTTCTTACATTATTCTCTGTATTAAAGAAAATCCAAACCTCATGTTTCCACCAGAAAGCAGCTGAAGCTGTGAGGCTGTCAACCAGGAGGAAGAGGAGCTTTCAGCTTCAGGGAGGAGCTGAGCTGCTCCTGAACTCTAGAAGAGACACAAACTTCCTCCTTCAACTCAGTTCAGCTCACCAACATCAGCTCTGGTCAACATGCTGCCTCTGCTCACATCTGGACTCACTCTGCTGCTTCTGCTCAGGGGATCAGGTTGGTTGGAGTCTTTCAGAGAACAGTTTGATCCTTGTTCTTCTTCACTGATTTCAGTTTTTCCTTCCTTCAGGTGTAAACTGTCAACAACTCACTGCAGCGAAGATTGAGGAGTCCAGTTTAGAGGGCAGCTCTGTTACTCTGACCTACAGTTACTCCAGCAAGATAGCTGCTGGTGATGATTTCTTCTGGTATCGACAAAATCCTGGAAAACCTCCAGAGTTCATCTTCTACATCTCAGGGCTCAACAGCTCGAGATCAGCAGAGTCTCTGAAATCAGCAACAAGATTCTCCACTTACCTGAGAGGAGAGAAACACCTGGATCTGCTGATCTCCTCTGCTGCAGTGCCAGACTCTGCTGTGTACTACTGCGCTATGAGGCCCACAGTGACAGGAAACACCAGAACTCTGTACAAAAACCTGCAGTACTCCACAACATCCACTAGAGGTCTTCACTCACTGCTAAACCACTGACTGTCTTCAGTGCAATGACTCAACAAAGACAACACTGAACTTGGTCTCAATCATATTCATCATCAGTTTTGGTCTAGAGAAGCAAAAGGACTGAATGAAGACAAAAATCTGGTGTTAACGTAAAATTATTTGTTGTCAACATTTAACAGATTGAGCATCCAGATTCATCAGGTTTTGGATGTTTTGTTGCTTTAATTAGAACAATATAAAAATATTTTTCCAACTATCGCTGACTCCTTCACTTTAAATAGTCTCAGAGGAACCAGATTGAATAACATTTCCATAAACATTATTTAATAATGTACAAATTATAGACCAGACAATCCACCAGTCTTGGTCTTCAGCAGTGGATTTCTTTTGATGGGTTACTAATATATTATATTCTGCAGTGACTCATAGTATGATGCATATAAAACAAACAGAAACCTTTAGAAGTGTGTGTGTGTGTGTGTGTGTGTGTGTGTGTGTGTGTGTGTGTGTGTGTACTTGTATATACTGCATATACTGAACCACTTTCACCATTTTTATCAACAAAAGGTTTTCATTGTGGAAAGTGAGGACATTTTCCTGGTCCTGCGTTTTTTCTGCTCCACTGTGCTCCACTAGTTAGCTTTAGAGGTGTGGTGTGAATTAAATTTTGGTTAAGATCATTATGAAGCTGTGCAGTTCCTTCAGATGATGACTAGAACCCAATAACCCACAATCCAGAAGACAGCTGACTGTTGGTTTATTAAATATTCGGACTAAAACTCCAGTCATTTCTATACTGGTCATTTATTGATAAACTATAAAATCTAAAATCATCCAATATGTCCACTGTCCCTCCTGTCTAATAGTTTTCAATAACTGACCCTAAACTAAGCATCTGATTCTCTGTTTTCAGCTTTAGCCAGTACTAATTAATATCCCAAGTACCAGATAACATTGTTAACATTTACATTTGTTAAAATATTTTTCAGGATGTTGACATGGTCATAGCCTTGAACATAAATCAGACTAAGTTTACACTGTATGATAAAACTGTTGCCTGTCTCATACTTCTAGTTAAACTGACCTCTAAAGCACAACCAAGAGTTTTTCTTTTTCTCAGAGGTTAACTTGAATTATACTTGATGGGTTGTTCCCAGCACCTCGGTCTTCCAGTTGATGCAACGCCAGGGACGGACTGGGACTCATTTTCAGCCCTGCAGTTTTATGCCTCAGGCCGGCCCACTGTCGATAACAACCTATTATTAAAATCATGTCAAGTCCACAACAGCCCACTGTTCTGTAAAGCCTTGTAATTCAGAGGGTTTTTCCAAAATACGTCCATGAGAGCACATCTCAAACAACATTCTTTACAACAGTATCAGAATCTATATTTTGTTCAAATGAGCTTTCAGAGATAACCAGACCCTGAAAATGAAATTAAAACATCAAATAAAAATAAAATGTTCTGCACTTTATAACACCATCTTTTTGTCAAGGGAATGGTTCCATCGCAACTTTAGATTTCACAAATATGAAAACATGAGTTAAAGAGCAAATCGCCAATGCTGTTCTGTTCATCAGAAGTTCCTTTTCTTCAGTATCAAGCAAACTAATGCTCTTGGATATCTGATCCTTATGATTAAACAAAAAATGCACCTTTCTCTGCCAGATTGACAGTTTGACTCAACTTTCTAATGACTGTTCTCCTTTTTCCTCTACATAAGAGAAGTTTTAAAGAAACAATCCTAAAACATTAATATACGCCTGAGCAGTGGGCTGGTCTCTGCGACCTTATTATAAGTTGTTGCCTAAGGACATGAGAATTTCTTTCTCAGCTCCTGACACTAAATGGCGTTTTTATAATGGTCTTAATTCTCAGCAGAAATCTCTCGTTTTCACGAGAACCTCAGATCAGTTCAGTTGGAATGAGCTGAACCGTCCAGCATCTCAGGCCACTTTTCATAAAAAGCAGTTCTACACCATCCTCATTAATTCTAATATTCACTCAGTGAGTAATCCTACCTGTCTACTCTGGACATGTGGGCTCATGGGTGCTGCTTGGTGCTGCATCTTTCTTCTGACTATAAGACAGTTATGGGGTGTCGGTTCATAAAAATATTTATATTATGCAACATTATGTGATATACACCACTCTGCCACAACATTCATTGGCTTGATTGATCAGTGGTTTGCCTTACCCGTTTCACTGTCCTCATTTGACGTTAATAACTGTGAGCTCACTTTAGTGAGAAAGTTGCCAATTTTTGCACATTTGGCTGTGATCTTTCCTCTTTTCCTTCTACACACCACTCATGCTCCTTTTACTTTCCATCTTTTAAACACCGCTGACTGAGAGCACTGAGGTGTTACATCAGAGATCGTCTCTGGGGAAAAGAAAGGAAAGCTGCCAGAGCAGGCGTGTTGTGACTGTATGCTACTCTGTATGGCCGTGGGTTACATCTATGTAGCCTATAAGTTGATGCAGTTTGGGTCCCGCAGCATTTGGTTTCTAACTCGCAGCACAATAACAGTGTTCAAGCAATGGCCACGCCACCTAGTGGTCACAGTCTTTACAACATGCACTGATTTCCACACAATACACCGTAAAACGGATGTGACCCAAGGGACACCGGCAGCAGCGTACATCATCAACCCAGAGCCATGACTGCTCACCGGCCCCATAAAGAAAATTACTCATTAACAGGTATGACTTCAAATGTAACTGAATAAAATACATTACTCAAAATGTACTCAAGTAAAAGCAAAAGTTCAGGTATGTAAACTGCTGAAAAAAGTACAAAGTACAGACATTGTACTTAATTACAGTAACATGAGTAAATGTAACTAGTTACTTTCCACCCTTGCCTGTGGGTAAAAATGATCTGGATCAACATTGAGGTTCCTGTACTTTAGACAATGACAAATTTTATGTGTAGATTTAATATTTACTTAACTTATTCTCTGTATTGAAGAAAATAAAAAATGCTTCTTTGAAGAAAGCAGCTGAAGCTGGGAGGCTGTCAACCAGGAGGAAGAGGAGCTTTCAGCTTCAGGAAGGAGCTGAGCTGCTCCTGAACTCTAGAAGAGACACAAACTTCCTCCTTCAACTCAGTTCAGCTCACCAACATCAGCTCTGGTCAACATGGACTATTATGGTCTGTCTCTGCTCGTCGCCTCCCTGCTAACAGGTCAGATTAAGATGTTCTATGACTAAATTCTACATGATTTTCTCTGAATCGTCTCATTTTACTGATTTCTCCTCCATCAGGCGTCAGATGCGATGAACTCACTCCGATGAAGACCGAAGAGTTCAGCTTAGAAAGCAGCTCTGTCACTCTCACCTACATTATATCTAGAGAAACTCAGAGCGGCGACTATTTCTACTGGTACCGTCAGAACCCAGGAGAACCTCCAGAGGTTCTGATCTCCCACTCGGCTTCAGGAGCTGAAGGAGTTAAAAAAGTTCCTGAACTGAAAATCCAAGTCAGTAAAACCCAGATGGAGCTGCTGATCTCCTCTGCTGCAGTGCCAGACTCTGCTGTGTACTACTGCGCTGTGAGGCCCACAGTGACAGGAAACACCAGAACTCTGTACAAAAACCTGCAGTACTCCACAACATCCACTAGAGGGCCTCACTCACTGCTGAACCACTGATTGTTAAGTCATTGGACTGAAGTCAAAGACAACAGAGACATGAAGCAGTAAATCAGAGACAGAGCTGCAGTGGAAGCAGAAAACTCTCTGATTGGTTGAGTTGAAGTGGCCCCGCCCACTGAGCTTCAGCTCATCCAATGGCATCGTTTCTTCCTCCTTCTCTTGCAGTGGAATAACATTGTTCATCTGCTGTGAGGCTCTCAGAACTCCAAAGACATGTTGCTTTCCCTCCTTGTGCTTCTGTCTCTCATTCGAGGTGAGTTTAAGATGAAGGGATTCTAGTTTAGTTCCAGCTGCTGCATTAACCTCTGATCCAGGCTGAGTTCACTGCTTCCTGCTGTCTTTGCTCTGGTTGAAGGGAAATCAGCTTCTCATCACCCTGGAAGTTGAACTGACACAGTTCTACAGCTGTTCTTGTTATGAATGTCCACAGAGTAACACTGGAAAGGGGACTTTCATTCGTCATTTTCTCCCCTTTTCCAGGACTAATAGCTGGAGACACAGTCTCTGCTGTTGGAGATGAAGTCAGAGCGACAGAAGGACAACCTGTCTCACTTAGCTGTAGCTATGAGACAACATCTGATTATGCTGATCTTCACTGGTATAAACATCCTTCTGACCTTCAGGCTCCTCAATTTATCCTCTTGAAAAATGGAAAAGGAGGCTCTGCTGATTACAACCTTGATCATCAACGATACGAATCCCAAACATCCTCTTCCTCCACTGAGCTGAGCATCAGAGAGCTAACCCTGGCAGACACAGCTCTCTACTACTGTGCTTTAGAAACACAGTGATACAAAGTGGAGACGAGGCTGAACAAAAACCTGAACCCAGATATCTGACTAGTCTTCAAAGAGGAGGGAAGTGGTATTCAGAGCTCCGCTTCTTATCAGATGGATTCTGCTTATTCCTGCTTCATGAGAGTCACTGTGGTTACAGCTGCCAGACAGGCAAGTCTGAGTATTTCACAAACTGTTGATCTACTGGGATTTTCGCACATAACCATCTGTGGTTAACAGAAACCTTAATACATTCATTCTCACCTTCTTTCTGCTACAGGAAGGAAGGACCCCATGAAGACACAACAGAAACAGGATTAGCTTGAGTTGCTTAGAGTCTAACATAGTAAAATGTAAAAGGCTTGTACTTGTCACTTAATCACTACACACTATATTCAGTCATTCACCCCTTCATGCGCACATTCCCATGCTGATGGTGGCAGACCACTGGATAGTCGCAATCGCTGCCCTGGAGGAGTCTCAGAGGCGAGGCCACCTTGCACCGTGCCGGGCCCTCTGACCACCACCAACAGCAGGCAAGTATGGATGAGGCAGATGGAGAGGGGATCAAACTGCAACCCTCCGATTGTGGGCTGAACTCCTACCGCCATCACCACCATCATCCCTACCTTAGGTGTGAGTTTTTTTACCACCCAGTCAAGTCAAGTCAAGTTTATATGTATAGCACATTTCAACAACAAGGCAGTTCAAAGTGCTTTACATCACAAAACCGTCATTCAGTCACAATTATGAAACAAGCCATAAACATTACATCTTGTCCAATGCCATCATCAAAATCATCAAGCAAATACACGTCAAATATATTGATCAATGTTCCACTTATTACTAATCAAAGGCAGCTTGAAAAGGGTTGGTTTTTAGCCTTGATTTAAAGGAACTCAGTGTTTCAGCACCTTTGCAGTTTACAGGTAGTTTGTTTCAGATTATAGCATAAAAACTGAATGCTGCTTCTCAATTTAATTCAGTTTATTTCATATCAGTTTCATTTATATTAATAAACAATTCACAACAAATGTCGTTTCAAGGCACTTTACAAACTAATCATTTCAGTTCAATTATACATACATTTCAATTGATCCTGGTTATCAAACAGTACAGTCAGGTCAATTAGTTATTCAAAATAGTTCAAAAAGTTTTTGAGGAAACCCAGCAGAGCATCGAGCCTTTGACTTGCAGCGTTCACTCCTCCTGGCCAGCAGGGGGCGACAGCATGGCATTGTGTCATTGACTTTACAGCAATCCCTCATACTGAGCATGCATGTGGCAACAGTGGAGAGAAAAAAAACAACCCTTTAACAGGAAGAAACCTCCAGCAGAACCAGAACCTGGCTCAGTACCAGCGGCCATCTGCCACGACCGACTGGAGGTTGGAGAAGACGGAGCAGAGAGACAAGAAGAACACATGAACTGATGGAGGATTATTGTCGATGTTCATGAAAGTAAAACATTAACAGGAGGAGAAGGAGAACGATTAGCTGATGGCAGCATCATCTCAGCTGAAGTGCTCCTCCAGGAAGACATCATAGCCAAACATAACACCAGACCAGGTGTACCTTCTATGGAGAGAAAATAATGGAGAGAAAATAAAAAGTTAACATTTGAAAGAACAACAAATAATGCAAATTGGAGAGTAGTAGGAGAAGAAAGTGAGCAAAAGTGGTCAGTTTGTCCTCCAGCAGCCTCAGCCTCTGGCAGCATAGCTACAGAAACAGCTCAGGATGACCTCAGCCAGTCTCACTATCAGCTTTATCAGAGAGGAAAGTTTTAAGCTTCGTCTTCAAAGTTGACGGGGCGTCTGCCTCATGGATTAAAACTGGGAGCTGGTTCCTCAGGAGAGGAGCCTGATGACTGGAGGATCTGACTCCCAGTCCACTTCTAGAGCCTCCAGGAACCAGCAGTGAACCTGCAGTCTGAGAGCGAAGGGCTCTGGTAGGAACATCTGGACCAGTCAGATGTCTGGTAGGAACATCTGGACCAGTCGGATCTCTGATAGGAACATCTGGACCAGTCAGATGTCTGGTAGGAACATCTGGACCAGTCAGGTCTCTGATAGGAACATCTGGACCAGTCGGGTCTCAGATGGATGATGGAGCTGATTATTAAGGGCTTTATATGTGAGAAGGAGAATTTTAAGCTAAAATAGTAGAAATATGATCTCTTTTTAATTTCCATCCGCACTCTTGGTACAGCGTTCTGGATCAGCTGAAGGCTTTTAACTCCATCCTGTGGACGTCCTGATAGTAAAGAGTTACAGTCCTCCAGCCTTGAAGGAGCAAATGCATCGACCAGTTTTTCAGCATCACTCCTGGACAGAATATTTCTGATTTTGGCAATATTCTGGAGATGAAAGAAGGAAATTCTAGAAACCTGTTTAATATGGGACTTAAATGACATATCCTGGTCAGAAATAACACTAACGTTCTTTATTTTATTATCTGAGGCCAATTTAATGCCATCCAGATCAAGTGATAGAGTAAGCAGAGTCTTCTAGTCCAAAAACAACAACAGTATCTCATCCAGGTTTTAATGTCCTCAAGACATGCCTGTAACCTACCGAACACATTGGATTCATCAGGATGTATGGATAAGTATAGCTGAGTGTCATCAGCACAGCAGTAACTCCATGTTCGGTTCTGTGGGGATGCAACGTAGACTTGAATCAGAAGACCCGAGTGGTCTGGAAGGTTGATATGACAACAGGTCTTTCGTGTACTTTGGTGCAGGATGGGAGAGATGCAAGGTGGGAGGGGACCAGAAGGCTGGTTTTCTTGCTCAAATCTTGAGAGACAGCTGCTTTTCCATTTGTTTTGGAACAATGTGCTCCTGATGTACAGTGGGGTTCCATTGTTATCAGACGTGTTGGGCCTTGAGGTTGTTCTGCTATCTTTGCTGGGACGATGATCTTATTATTTGCATATTCCTTTGTCTTGATTTGGACAGAGGAGCTTTTCTGATTCACAGCACAAAAATATTTGATGTGAATAGTTTAGTTCCAGATTTATGAAGACAGAATCCATCTTGTTTGTTGAGATGATAGCGTTCTCAGAAGATCCCACATTTGTCAACAAAGTTCACTGAGCTGACAGAGAATGCTTTTTAAGCCATTTATTAATCACAGTTTGCTGTATCTTTCATCTCCATGTGTAACTATCAGTAGCGGTCTACTGATAAACACCTTCATTTTCAGATTTCTGATTGTGAGCGATTGAAGTCATTTTACAGAATGTCCAATTTTTGTTTGGCAATATCATTAGCTCCAGTATATATTATGAGATTCTCAACAGTCAGCTGATAAGTAGTTAATGCGAGTATTTTCTGTTATATCGGACTCCATGTAATGGGTCACACTGATTACCTTCGTTCTCTTTGTACTGCAGAAGCGGCTGATTCCATTTACTGCCTCATCACCTACAATAAGAACTTTTGGCATGTTATTTGTTTATCGGGTCACTTTAGGAGGCAATTGTTTGGATCTTGCCTCATACCTCTTGATGTTTGAAGGTGAGGTTTCCCTCGCAGACTCCTGCTGAAGTGCAGCAAACCTGGTTTTAGTGGTATTCCAGCGGAATGCAGAGGAATTTCAGTTAGAGAGATCACTGCTGCAGCTGGTTGTTGTTTTTCCTTGGTGCTGGGCTTGAAGAAGGGACATCTCAGCTCAGTGCTGACCACGCTGTGTCATCTAAGTAAGGGGTTTGTCCTGTTAAGCATCTTGTCAGATCTAAAGGATGAGATTTATATTTCAGTTTAGCTCTGAGGCAGTTCAGGGAGACGGCGGGAAGCTGCTTCCTGGGGTGCCTGGTAGCTGTCTGTTGGTCTTCGTTATTTTGAGTCATCGGTAGGGTTGTTTCATTTCCAGAACCTGTGTTGACCTCAATAATCACACTCCAGTTGATGAATCTTCATTTCTATCACTTCCAATCTCTGTTGAAGCTTGTCAAGGTCCTTGGTGTCGAACAGAGTCATCTTGCTCTGGTTCAGCTTGGAGGTCAGACAACAAAGTAAAAACATTTTAAAAATCCCACAGTCCTAAAATTTGAAGTCATACAGTCATGAGGGTAGAAAGTGTGAGAGTAATCCCAGGTAGGATTGTTTAAATTACTGACTACAGCCAGATTTAAGGTCACTTCATCCACTTTGTACTCAGTTTACTTTCTTTATTAGTTATCCGTCCTTTCAGAGATAAATGAATAAGAAACAAAAATCTTTCCACGTTGAGTTGAGGGAGAAATCTGAAAACATCCAACAGTTACAGCTATTTTTTGTTGAATAAGTAGCTAAAGGTTCATTTATTTTATAGACTAAGCTCATTTAATTCCTGATCAACAGACATAGTCTAGATGTTTTTAAGCCAGGTTGTTACATACTTTTTGCTAAGGTATAAAAACCCTGAGTTTCCTTTTAAGCAAGGAAGATGTGAGCCAGCTGATTCTTAAACCAGATGATGTGGATTCATGATCACACAAGGTCCCAGCTCAGCAGAGAAATGGCAATCAGCTCATACTGAGAATCGGTTTTACACAATACAATAACATGTTGACAACATCGCACTGCTTGTTCGGTCCATAACATCTCATAACTGGTTCCTGTTAGAATTCATCCTCTATAGATGCATTACATTATCAGTTAAGATTATCCTTAGACTGTCCTGAACAACATGTTTCTTGTTTCTCTTAAGTGTGTGTGTGTGTGTGTGTGTGTGTGTGTGTATGTGTAATCCAGACAGTGTCTATCAGCTGAAAGCTCTTCCTGTCAGGTCTGAACCAACTCTCTGCAGTTATCAAAGACGCTGGGTCACAGCTGATTTGTCACACACTCCAGTCGCCCCAAACTGGCACTCAGAGAAGTGTTCATCTCCCTCTTAAAGGCATCCAGGCCTTCCTCTCTTAAATGAAAAATATTCATCATCAACAATCCCTCCTTTCACATCTTTTAAAGGTGTGAACAAGAAGTATCAACAGCTAAGAAGCAAACATAAAACCCCAGTGCGTGAACAAGGTTGGAAATGTGGATCAGTTATAGTCCAACGTCTTGACTGCTGCTAAGTTGAAAAACGTGAACATTAAAATCATATTGTAACAGAATCATTGCATAACAGGGCCGGTTAATCATTCATTTGATAAAGAACAATAAATCAAGTTCATCAGGGACTGGATTCAGTGTGAGTCCACGTTGGGGTTAGCTCATACAGTTTCCAATATCAGCGTCTCATGACTTTAAAAGATCTTCACTGTGAGCCGCATGAAAACAGTCCATCTGGAAAGTATTCACAGCGCTTCATGGAAACAGCCTCATTCCAAGTGGTATTAATCTCATTCTTCAAACTCGACACACAAATAACCCATTATGACAATGTGGAAAATTGTTGAGCTTTTTGCAAATTAATTAAAAATCGAAACCACGAAAAAATACAAAATATTCACATACTTTTTCCATGAAGCTTAACACTGAGCTGTTTCCAGTGATCATCTTTGAGATGTTTCTACGGCCTAAATGGAGTCCACCTGTGGTAAACTCAGTTGATTATGAGCTTAAAGCAGAAAGCTCTGCAGCGTCTGATGGCTCTGTTTCCCTGAGGGCAGCAGGTCAGAAGGTGTGAGGAGTCTCTGATCATGTTCAGAGTTCTGCTCCATATCAAAGCTGGAGAACCTCCCTGAGATCCAGAACATCAGCTCAGCCGCAACCACGGTTCAGCTGGAGCTTCAGGAATATTTCTGATCATTTCTGCTATCAACAATATTCCTCCTGAACATGTGACCCACTGACCAGCTGCTGGAAGCCTTTCCTCCTCTCTGTTCAACTCAACCGTTTCTCTCCACCAGGGGGCGCCATGATCCAGCAGGCGGTGCTCTCCTTGTGCTCTGGGCTCCAGCATTGTGTCAATAAGAAGTGGTGCTGTGAAGAGAACAAGAGTCAGACTGAATGCTGAACAGCAGCTGCTTTCTCCTGCTGATTTCAACCTGGTTGGACAGATGGAACATTGGCTGTGGATTATTCTGGCTGCTCTTTTCTCTGGTAAGATAGAAAGCTCAACATGTTTCCTCTTCCAACACTGGAACACATGACTGAGCTCTCCATGAAGAGCTTTTCATGTTCATTCTCCAGAACATCAGAGCAGATCATTGCTGCTGCTGATCATTGGTTACCTTAGAAAAGCAGCTGATATGGTTCAAAGTGGCAATGATCAGTGAAAATGGCATCTATTCTACATGGACTAGAAGTCTTTAGAGCTGCTGATTGTTCTCCTTGAATCAGTCATCTTTATTGATTCCTCTCTTCCTCTGCATGTTCTGTTCTTCCCCAGAGTGTAAAGGAGACTCAGTGAAGCAGCCAGAAGGACAAGTTGTTGCTGCTGCAGAGGACTTGGTGACTCTGGGATGTACTTTTGAAACCAGTGTTGCAGGTTATACTTTGTTCTGGTATAAACAAGAAGAAAACAGCTTCCTGAAGTACATGTTGAAACAACTCTCATCATCCAAATATAAAGCTCCAGAGTTCAACAACGACAGATTTGATGCTGACCTCAACAGTAACAAGAAATCGTTTAATCTGAGGATCCAGGATCTCCATCTGTCAGACTCTGCTGTGTACTACTGCGCTCTGCAGCCCACAGTGACAGGAAACACCAGAACGCTGGACAAAAACCTGCAGTACTCCACAACATCCACTAGAGGGCGTCATACAGTTATTCTATGATGGTTTGTGAGGATTTAGACTGATTGTTTATGTGGTGAAAAAAACCTGAATAAAACAAAGAGAAAAGTATTTAAAACAAAAAAACTAATAAGGGGTGGTTTTGGATTAAACCTACTTAAATTCATCAAACAAAATCAAACCACCAAGAGGAGCCTTTTTATAAATATGCAAATGAAAATCTTGTATGAGCTGCATCTAAGTCAGCAGAATTTACCTGGTTGTATATCGACACACTTAATATAAGTACACCTGAACAAAAAAACAACAAAAAAAACCAAACTGATTATCATGACAGTTCAATATTTAATGTTAGATTCAGTCTGATTGTTCAGCTGAGAACAAAGCAGACAGAGTTCATTGAAATATTTGTGATAAAGTCTGGATCATCAAGGAGGGATGATGGCTGCTATGTTGGAGGTTCAGCTGTGAAGGACAGCAGCCTGGACAGAGTGATGTTCCACCATCAAGATGTTTGAGACCAGTTCTGAAACCAGGGCTGAGAGGTGTAAAGTTTAGTGAAAGGAAGATGCTAAAGACATTTAAAAACAAATTTCAGTCTGACATGGTGAAATGAATCCAGTTCAAGTATACAGTGCCAATTCACAACCAATGTCAAACCAAAGATCTTTAAAGCTGCAGTAGGCAGCTCAATAAAAATATGTTGCTTTACATAGTTGTTAAAACTGTCACTACGTCCTGACAGTAGATTGTAAGAGATAAACTGTGAAAAAACTAAAAATCAGGATTCTGGGCTTCCTCCCTGTGGTCCTACTGCCATCTGCAGAAAACAGCACTTCTAGTCAGAATCACACAGTCAGAGCCAGGAGGAAGGTCTTTGCACTGTGAATTAGTTTGGTCTGTTAGGTTGTTTCTCCATCGTTTGCAAAGCTGCAGCAAACTGGTAATCTTGAGCAGCACGTGCACGAGTGTAATTGACAGTGCTAAGACCTTCCTCCTGGCTCTGACTGGTTGTTTCTGACCAGGAGCAGCAGTTGGACCACAGGAAGGAAGCAGAAGAGCAGTTACACGAACCCCAGTTGCACCTTATTTCAAAAACCTCAAAGACGGTGAAGTTTGGGAGTTGCAGTTTAAACCAGGGAGATTAAGCTCAACAATAGCTGCAGGAATAAAAGAAACCCTCCCACACCAGGTTATAATCTTCAGTTTCCTAAAGCGGCAGCCAGATGGAAGCTCGAACTCACTATGAAGAGGATGTTCAGGACAATCAACGATCGATTTAGCCTTGGCTCTCATCTGCTTAGAGTATATAGTATGGAGCTGTGCTTGATTCACTCCAATTATCTTACTTGCCATCTTTGTGAGCCTCATCAAACTCTTTTTATTAGACAAAGTAAGGAAACCAAACCAAGCCACACAGCAATAAGAAAGAACAGATTCAATAAAACATTGATAAACTAAAGTAATTAATAAATTACACACTTTAAAGAACCCAGTTTCCTTAAAAAGAAAAGGTGCTGCTGATTATTTTTGCATACCACATCTGTGTTTAGCTCAAAGCTCAGGTCATTATCAGTAACTGTTCCCACGTACTTATATTCCGTTACTATATCGACTTCCAGGTCGTGAATGATTGTACAGGAAGTTCTTCTACATTGGGATTTACGAAAGTCAATGATCATGTCTGTCATTTTAGAAACATTAATTGACAGACAAAAGTCCTTGTACAACTTTATAAAGTCCTCTACTATAGCACCATGCTCAACCTCACTGTCGTTCAAAAGACTTACTTACAGAGTCATCCGCAAATTTCAAAATATGCCTGTTGACGTCAGTACTCCGACAGGAATTCAGATAGAGAATAAACAGTAGAGAAGATAGGACACAGCCCTGAGGTGAGCCTGTAGACGAGAAGGACCTGGATGACAGCACGTCGTTGACTCACACGCTGACCAATCTGACAAAAAGTCGAACAGCCAACTCACAAGATTGGAGTTCAGATAGAACTCTGATAAAAGTTTCTCTCCAAGCAGATAGGACTGAATAGTATTAAATGCAGATGAAAAGTCAACAAACAATAGCCTTGTGTGTGTTTTAGGAGCCTCCAGGGGCTGCACTAAGAGATTTATTAGGAACAGAGTTGCATCCTCTACTCTGCTGCATGCCTGATAGGCGAACTGAAGGGGATCAATATGGCCAGCAACCTGCTTCAGGATTTCCTTTGAGCAGAAAACCATTTAATATATAAATAAAAACCTAAATGCACAACACAGAAAGATTCTGTGTCATTTGGCGGGTTCTTGACACTGTTTTAGTGGTACCACCTGTTCCAGCTGTCACAGGTAACCTGAAAATGACAAAATAGAAATGGTGAAGTTACTATATTTGGAAACAAAATGTTCTCATTGTTCTTCATTGTCCTTTTCTGCTAAATGTTACCAACTTACTTGACACAACGTATCTTCTTAACTTGCTGTAAACCTTGTTAGGTATGAGGACAGTTCAATATGAGGATTAGGGCTGTCTAGTCTAGACAGATAACTGTTTCTCCCAACCTGGATTAAATCAAATTCCCAGCCTGGATTATTGTCCCAGTCCACCCCTGAATTCGGTCTTGCCAACCTGTAAAATGTCGACCTGCAGCATTCTGGAACAACTAATGGGTCATCAAGATTTTAGAATTTAAACAAATACAATAAATTATCTTTAAGGAAGGATGTTGCAGAGAAAATGATATTATATATCTTGTCTGGATGTTAGTGTAAAGTAGCAAAGGCTAAAGCAGAGAGGAAACAGAGAACTCAACTAGAGTTTTTTTTATTAATTGCAAGTATGGCAGAGCCCGATAAAACACCACAGGGATCAATGAGCATCACTCAGGACCACCGAGACCCCAAAAATTAAAACAAAATATTTTAGCTAAGTGCCAGAATACTTTTCTGGGGGGATTTTTCACTTGCATTTTGATTCAAAACAAGAAGACATTTTAGTAACAAAAATGACCCAAAAGATAATAAATTCATTTTTGATTTACTGGAACGTCTCTTTTCTGATTGAGTCCAAATCATTAAAACAAACAAAACCCAATCACCTGCTGCCATTACCAATGTTGGACCCCCAGAGATGTGAGACTTCGACTGATTCATGCTTCACACTGATGTCTGCTGTACAAATACACCATTCTGATGACAGAGCTTTCCTTACTCATTTTCTTTGACGACTCTGACAGCGTGGGCTTGCACCAACATAGAGTCACTGAAGTTTCTCAATGGACTGATGAAACTGCACTTAAGTTAATACAATAAAAAAATGAAGATCAATATTGGATCAATATCTGACTGTTAGATAGTTCCTGTTACCATCCGTAAAAATATTTCTTTAGACGCCTGAGGTTCTTTGGAGCAAGTGAAGAAATTCTTCTTCTGTTTTATAAATTTAATATTGAGAGTTATGCAGTTCTGTAATACCAGGTGGTGCAAATATCTGTCCATTGTTGACAAATCTAAACTGTTGCATGAAATAAAAATGTACTCTAAGATTGTCAGCTACCCAGTCAAAAACTGTATGAATCATCCAACCATCACAATCATAAAAAGGGCAGACACCTATCTACCTTGGACGGGCTGTACTGAATATGTAATTTCCCCCTTGGGGGACTAATAAAGGTATTGAAAGGATTCCCATCCTGATGCAACACCCCCAAGAATCCCCAGGGAGGGAGGGTTTGAACCAGGAGCCTCCAGGTCTGCAACCAACTAGCTCCAGCCGAGCTACTGCAGCCCATATGTTAATGTCTGCAAAGAACAGCGCTGTTATGTAGGACATATTTCAGACTTGATCTAACAATAAGGAAATACTATTTTGCATTGTATTGTAGCTGAAAGCAGCTGAAGTTGTGAGGCTGTCAACCAGGAGGAAGTCAAGTCAAGTTTATTTGTAAAGTGCATTTCAACAACAAGGCAGTTCAAAGTGCTTTACATCACAAAATTATCAAGCAAATATCAACGCATCAAAATCATAAGGATCATCAAGAAGATATCATCAAGCAAATATAGATCAATGTTCCACCGACTACTGATCAGAGGCAGCTCTGACCAGGTGGGGTTTTAGCCTTGATTTAAAGGAACTCAGTGTTTCGGCTGTGTTGCAATTTTCTGGAAGTTTGTTCCAGATTAGTGGAGCATAGAAGCTGAAAAATGCTTCTCCATGTTTGGTTCTGGTTCTGGGGATGCAGAGCAGACCAGAACCAGAAGACCTGACTGGTCTGGAAGGTTGATACGACGACAACAGGTCTTTAAGCCGTTCAGTGGTTTATAAACTACCAGAAGGATTTTAAAGTCCATTCTCTGAGCTCCAGGGAGCCAGTGGAAGGACTTTAGAACTGGGCTGATGTGCTCTGTCTTCCTGGTCTTAGTGGGAACGCCAGCAGCAGCGTTCTGGATCAGCTGCAGTTGTCTGGTTGAAGAGGAGGAAGAGGAGCTTTCAGCTTCAGGGAGGAGCTGAGCTGCTCCTGAACTCTAGAAGAGACACAAACTTCCTCCTTCAACTCAGTTCAGCTCACCAACATCAGCTCTGGTCAACATGGACTATTATGGTCTGTCTCTGCTCATCGCCTCACTGCTAACAGGTCAGTTTGAAATTTAGAACTGGTGATAAAATGATCATGTTGGGTATTTAAAAATAAAGTTAACTGATTTGTCTTTTGCAGGAGTCAGCTGCCAACAACTAACTGCACTTAAGGATGAAGTGTTTAGTTTAGCAGGCACCTCGGTTAACCTGTCTTACAAATACTCTCAGAAAGCAACCGGAAGTGATATTTTCTTCTGGTATCGACAGTATCCTGGAAAACCTCCAGAGGTTCTGATCTCCCACTCAGGAACAGGAACAGAAATATCTCATCTGGTTCCTGGTTTCTCTTCTAAAGTGGGTGATGATAAAACCCAGATGGATCTGCTGATCTCCTCTGCTGCAGTGCCAGACTCTGCTGTGTACTACTGCGCTGTGCAGCCCACAGTGACAGGAAACACCAGAACTCTGGACAAAAACCTGCAGTACTCCACAACATCCACTAGAGGGCCCCACTCACTGCTCTGCTTCTATGGTTTGTCAGGATTCAGTCTGATTGTTCAGCTGATATCAAAGCAGAGATGTTGCTTTTCCTCCTTGTGCTTCTGTCTCTCATTAGAGGTGAGTTTAAGATGAAGGGATTCTAGTTTAGTTCCAGCTGCTGTATTAACCTCTGATCCAGGCTGAGTTCACTGCTTCCTGCTGTCTTTGCTCTGGTTGAAGGGGAATCAGCTTCTCATCATCCTGGAAGCTGAACTGACACAGTTCTGCAGTTGGTCTTGTTGTGAATGTCCACAGAATAACACTGGACAGAGGACCACTGCCGTCGCTCTGCCCATGCACTGCGCATCGAAAACCAAATGGCCGGGGGGCAACAACAAAAAAATCAGCCCTGTGAAAAAAACCACCATAATAATAACTAGATAATAACAAGATATTAATTTAAAAATGTGTAAGGCGTGTTATTAGATACAAGCAATACAAAATAACAAATTTTCCCCAGAAAAAAAGATGATTCTCCTCCAGTCTCCCCCAGTGGTGCCCCCCTCTCCCACCTGCCATTGGCCCATTCTGTTATGCTTCAGTCTCAAGTTCTACAGACAGCTACGTTTGAAATGCATTAAGAGTCAGGGCAGAACAGAAATAAAAGAAGCCATCACTTGCACGCGCTCTCTCTCTCTCTCCCTCCTGCCGCCCTCCTCTCAGACTTGGCGTGGTTTGTACGCTTCGCGTTGTTGCTCACAGCTGCTGTGAGAAAGCGCTCAGAGTCGAGGTCTGTAATGCTGCTCTGTAGGCTCGAAGGGAGAGAAACAAAATGAACCACTGAAATCATTTTACTGTTGCAGACCAAAAAATGCTCAATATAATTTTACATACTGTTATTCACTACTGAAGCAACAATATACTATATAACATGAAAAACACGAAACATGATAAATACATCAAAGATATGAGAAAGGACCCATGTTCCCATGCACCATAAAGCATTTATGCTCAAGGCACATGGCGAGCAATGGCCCTGCAGAAAAACAAAGAGACTGATATCAGAACTTTTATTCCAAGAATCCATTAACCCACGTTCAGTTTTAGGAGGAAGAGGAGGAGTGTCACTGCGTGAATATGTGACATCATGTTACAGAAGCTATCTGCTGAAGGAAGACATCCATTTCTCACATCGGCTGTTGCCTTGGAGAGGACCTCTTTCTTGGACCGTACACCCTCCCCCTTTTGCTGCCTTGGAGGGAACTTGTTTCTTCATTGGTGAGGAAAGGAGATGATGCTTCTTCCCAGAAGACCTGGATCCAATTAATTTCAGACTGTTGTTACTGTACCCAGTGTCTGTCTCCCAGTCGAGAAATAAACCTCGACCCTGATTTCAGAAATTCTGCAGGCAGAATTTCTGAACTATAGATTCCCAACACATAGATGTTGTCTCTGACTCCGTCACTGAAGCGACATCTCGTCCAGCCCCAGAGCTGAGCGGAGGAACCAGCGGTCCCTCACAGGTCGACCTGCCGCTGCAATGCTCTGCATGAGGCCGAAGACACCCCACAGTCCAAGCTAACATGTGCCAGCCAAACCGCCACCGCCACCCAGCTGTCGTCGCAACTCCATGCTCGTCCTGTCTTGGAGCTGAAGGAGAACAACTGTAGCTACTTTCGCCTTTTATTTTTCCCAACAGCCACAGCTTTCCCCTTTGCTGTCTCCACCATCCCGAGGGAGCCTTAGAACAGCCAGAGCTGAGGCTATCAGTGAATCAAACTTCCATTCAAATAAGTGGTTTGATTCCTAATAGTCCAGTACCGTAAGCATGTCTGTTTTACTGGTATTTTTCTTTCCCTCTCTCCTCTCTTCTCACTAATATGCATAAACTTATTTGTTAAAATGTAATAAATTGTGCCTGTTATCTTAATGGTAAAGGTAAAAGCTAGATGCTATTTATGTCAAACATAGCCCCATGGCCTGGCAATCCAAAACATAACTTTTCCCTGTTCATTCCACGTCAGCTGCAGCTTCCTGCTGGCATTCAGAAACAGTTAATATTACATTAGCCTAATAGCATAACTGCCTAAGTGCATAAGTCATATTTTGACCAAATGGAGATATCTGCATAATACTGATGTATGTCCTCAGTCTATCAGAACACCAGTTACAGTCCAAAATCCATATTTGACAAAGTCTTTCCTTTGACTTAGGCAATTATGTTATGAGGCTAACAATTAATGTTGCTTAAAAGTACACATAAGTTCAAAAAGATCACTAAAATAGTGCCAAGACGTTAACTTCTGTATCTGTTTAAGCCGCCATCTTGTCGGAGGTAACACTTTCTAAAACCACCATCTTGAGATTCCAGAACTAAAATTAAATCCATGACTGCGCTGAATGACCGAAAGGTGATTGACATCTATTTCAGCAACTTATTTAAGGAAACATTACTTTATCAAAAAAATATTTGATCGTCTCTTCTGCTTTGCATTGTTTATTCTTACAAATGTTGGTGCTGCTGTGGGTAATTTATAAAATTTTTGCTGGCAACATAATCTGAATTAGTTGAAAGATAATTTGGCCTTATTTCCAAAAATAATATATAACATGATAAATAAACCTGTTTTCTCAGCATTCAAAGCTCATACTGGACTGTGACATCAACGCAGCATCTGATTGGTTATTGGCTTCATTCTTTCTTTCATTTATTTGTTTATATTTACTGTTTGAATCTTTGGTAATGTGTTGGTTTTCATTATTCTGTCATAGTTTTTTTAGTAGTTTATTTAAGTGTTACTAGCTTAGTGAGTTTGTGGGTTAAAGTATTTTACTGGAAGGTTGACTTATTTTTATTAAACTCATATTTTGGAGAGACATTGCCTGTCAATATTTCATACGTGTGTAGAGGCTGCTGCTCAAAAATGTCAGAGCTGAACTTATCCTATTTTATTTTATTAACCTTTATTTAACCAGATAAAAAACCCATCGAGTCCAAGGTCTTTTTTTTTTTACAAGGGTGACCTGGCCAAAACAAAAACTGTCTTATAAAATGCAACTGATTAAAAGCATTAATATTAAAAAAGGAAACTTTCTTCCTTTTGCACAACAACGAACTAAATATTTTAAATGAAACAAGTTCAGACATTCTCAGTCCAGTCTGGAGAAAATTCCAGGCAGAATTAGTAGAATAACTGAAGGCATGCTTTCCCAACAGTCCGAACACGAGGAACTTGCAGGTAAAGAACATCACTTGAGCGTAAAGCATAAGGGCTGGCAGTTCTTTTGAGAAATACACAAGGAAAAGGTGGGGCCAAGCCAAGTAGTGTCTCATAAACCAGTGACACCCAATATGTGTATCTTCGTCTCCTCAGAGACGGCAACTCGGATTTGGGGTACAGTTTGCAATGAGGGGAAAGGCGACTATATCCTGTCACAAACCTGCGAGCAGCATGGTAAACTTCAATTCTTCATCGATTGTATTTAATACCTGAGCCTTGGGTCTTATTTCCTGATAACCAGTTGGTGCCGTGACTTGGTCGTTTTAATCTAAATTACAAATTTTCTTCGCAATTTCTCAGCAATTATTGATATATTATTATTATCATCATCATCATCATTATTATTATTATTATTATTCATTTGCAAACCAAATGTATTATTGCGTGACACATCATTCGGACCTACAGGCTCCTCAGTTTCTGCTCTAGAACCAACATGGTTCCTCAGCTGAACGTCTTCCTGATCATGGATGAGTCTCAGCAACATCCTCTTCCTCCACTGAGCTGAGCATCAGAGAGCTAACCCTGGCAGACACAGCTCTCTGCTACTGAGCTCTAGAAACACAGTGATACAAAGTGGAGACGAGGCTGAACAAAAACCTGAACCCAGATATCTGACTGGTCTTCAAAGAGGAGGGAAGTAGCATTCAAAGGGGACAACCAACTGCATGTATTTACACATCTACATGTAATGAAACTGACTGTGTGAAATTAAAATGAGCATCAAATCAGGGAAGAAAACGGATTGAAGGGATGTTGAATGCAGGATGGCTGTTGGTGGAACATTTCACAAAATGCTAATCTACTTGGATTTTCACACACAACCATCTATGGTTAACAGACCATGGTCAGAAAGAGAAAGAAAATAACCAGAGAGCAGCATCTTTGTGGGTGAAAATGTCCTGGTGATGTCAGAGGTCAGAGGTGAATGGGCAGACTGGTTTCAGACAGCAGTGTAGTAATAAATGTTGGGCTCTTTGTATATGAACCATCTTGGTGGGGCTCCATGATCAGTTGATTAATATCTCTAACACACCATTTTTCAAATACTATAAGACAAATATAATCATGGACATGATCTTAATTTAACTTCTATATGTAGAAAATTCTTTGACTCTATTCCTCTTCTGCCCTCTCTTCGTAGTCCTCACCACCGTCAGACCAGCCTTTCCTCCTCTCTGCTCAACTCAACCGTTTCTCTCCACCAGGGGGCGCCATGATCCAGCAGGCGGTGCTCTCCTTGTGCTCTGGGCTCCAGCATTGTGTCAATAAGAAGTGGTGCTGTGAAGAGAACAAGAGTCAGACTGAATGCTGAACAGCAGCTGCTTTCTCCTGCTGATTTCAACCTGGTTGGACAGATGGAACATTGGCTGTGGATTATTCTGGCTGCTCTTTTCTCTGGTAAGATAGAAAGCTCAACATGTTTCCTCTTCCAACACTGGAACACATGACTGAGCTCTCCATGAAGAGCTTTTCATGTTCATTCTCCAGAACATCAGAGCAGATCATTGCTGCTGCTGATCAATGGTTACCTTGGAAAAGCAGCTGATATGGTTCAAAGTGGCAATGATCAGTGAAAATGGCATCTATTCTACATGGACTAGAAGTCTTTAGAGCTGCTGATTGTTCTCCTTGAATCAGTCATCTTTATTGATTCCTCTCTTCCTCTGCATGTTCTGTTCTTCCCCAGAGTGTAAAGGAGACTCAGTGAAGCAGCCAGAAGGACAAGTTGTTGCTGCTGCAGAGGACTCAGTGACTCTGGGATGTACTTATGAAACCAGTAGCACTAATTATGCCTTGTTCTGGTATAAACAAGAAGAAAACAGCTTCCCAAAGTACATGTTGAAAGAATATGTTAAAGTGAGAGAAAAAGCTCCAGAGTTCAACAACGACAGATTTGATGCAATGGTCAACAACTCAGCTTTTAATCTGAGGATCCAGGATCTCCGTCCGTCAGACTCTGCTGTGTACTACTGCGCTCTGCGGCCCACAGTGACAGGAAACACCAGAACTCTGTACAAAAACCTGCAGTACTCCACAACATCCACTAGAGGGCCTCACTCACTGCTGCACCTGTGTGGTCATCCAGACCATATGAAATCCGTTTTATTGTTTTCCAAATTCCACTTTATCTATTTTAACCATATTTACCAACCTATAAGGTACGTAATTATGATGTGAATGAAAACTGTCACAAATCAACAGCCAGATGTCAACATTTACTGTTATTCTGTTTCACAAAAAAAGCGACTGCTGTGGTTCAACAGAACATGAAATAGTTTTACAAGTTTACATTTATGGGGAAGTAGCACGCAGTTATAACCTCAGTTTGAGACGATGTTCAGCGCATTTCCTGAAGAGTTCCCAAACATGGTTGTAGCCAATCAGAGTGAAGTCAACCAGGCAGAGACACATATCTTAGCCGTCCCCCAACCCTTTTACTGAGGAGGGACTCTGGCCTGCTGAAACACTCCCTACTAAAAGGTGACGTTATTTATTTTAATGAAATTCTTTGCAGAATTGACATAAGCAGCAAAATCAGCTACATGAAATAGTTTTATACAGTGATGTCACCCCCTTTAGAAAGTTTCCTGGTCATTTTTTGACAGCGTTATGAGCAAAACTAAGAATCTTGTTTTTAATACAAAAGAAAATCTCACTTTTAAAAATTATTTAAAGATGAAATCAAAACCACAATATTTGTCACATAAAAACCTGTAAAAAGTCAAATCTTGTGCAGACTTTGTTGAGATGGAAAACTCATTGACACTGATTAATATTTTCTTCCCTTCTGTCCATCTCTCCGTGTCCATTGATGTTGGAGAAAGCACCACAAAGAGCCAAAATTAAATCATGTAACAATCATCCAGTTTATTTAGCTAAAATATGAGTATAATCAAACAATCAGAGTAAAAGCAAATAATTCACCTGTAACACAAGGACGCGGCCGGGGAGCTCACCAGGACAACAGAAAGGTCCTGCAGCTCACAGCGCGATCTGAATCCCCTCAGGGTGAGGATGTTCTTATAGCGTGGCTGCCGCCCCAGCGGGCTGCGCATTCCAGTTTCCATTAAAGGGCACGTCTTAAACTCAGGCTCAGTTAAGGAGACTGAGACAATGTATAGTTTACGCAGATCCTAAGGTATGTGTCGGGGTTGCGTCCTGTGTCAGAGCGTACCACTCTCTGCAGCCTTTAGACCGATTGGAGCCAGTTCTCTCAATGCTATCTGTCCACTCGTAAGTAACTGCCTGACCCTCAGCAGATCCTAGCTCAACGTTCCAGTAAGTTTCCATCCAAAGTTCTAACATTCACCAGTTCTCTCCAGGTGTGTGCCTAAAACATGGGATTAAAATGCAGTGTACCTAAGTATTTAGTAAAGGATTACTCTAATAAAAACTAAATGTAACACAGACTCGTTGTCATCATTTCACTAATGCATAAATGAGTAAACATATGAATCACACAAGAATTAATCAGCATCAATGACCAAGTATATTTCCACAACTTCCATTATGATCAGGACCTTTGATCATTTTAAATTCTTCCATCAGTCACAGGCATCTTCACTGAAGGCATGACTGTCAGAGTTGTGGCGTTGCTTCTCGTGTTCCTGCAACCAAGCCCCAACTAACCAGGCAGCAACCAGGATGGTCGCTCTGCAGTGGCCAAAACTCTACAGAAACTGCTGTATATCCTTTCCTGCTCGCCACCGTCGGCAGATTCTGGTGAAATTCTGATTTTAATCAGTTTCCTCGATCATTAGGGCTCCAGTTCTCACAGACATCATCCTTTTCTCTGTGCTGATGTTCTTCTCATTCTTGGTGCCTAAGATGACTGCAGAAGGTTCCATGATGATGTGAGAAGGTGATTGACCAGTGGAGGGTGTTGTCTGGGAGTCCTTAATGGTCAGGACTGTCTGGATCAGCCATTCTGGGTGGATTCCATTAGAGGCCAAATATCTGGAAGGTTCAGGTCACTGGGAGACGTTTTTACAGGGTTCTGTGTCTGGACTAAACTCAACTCAGCAACGTCATTTCCTCGTATCTGCATGGAGTCTGCATTCTGCAGGCACACGCATGTATTTTCTGCAGCTTTCTCTCACAGTCGCAACCAACCTCCATGAGAGGATCCACTGTCTTCTCTAAGCTGCAGTCAGGAGTCCATGTATGAAGGACTGACTGTCTCGAGATGGACATCCAGCCTGTCCAGAGTTATGCTGTCCAGATGCCAAAATCCTGTTTCTTCTAGTTTTTTTGGTGGGGCGGTGGGGTAGAAGGAACATGTCAGAGATTAACTCCTGTGTGTGTGCTGTGTAGGAGGGGGGGTGAATTTTTCTCCCAAAGAAGCAGAACAATGTTTTTGTTCAAGTTTTTTAAACAATCAGAACTGAACACCTGCTGCGTCATGTGACACCAGCCTATCAATGAATAATCAAAACTCTTACCTAAACTTAAAAAATTTACATTTCAAGTCTGGATCTCTCTCTAGAAACAAATCTAAAATGTCAGTAAATATGAATTAGGGGTCATATCTGACATAAACAATCCTGACAGACGATCTTGAAAAATCTGTCCCCTATTTCCTCTCCTCACTTCCTTTTTCTCCTCCCCCTGCTGCCTTGTGTCCTCTGTCCCTGCTGCGTATCACTCGCTGGAGCCTGTTAACCACCGTAAGCTAGGCTACTTAGCATTAGCCAGCGAGCTGATATGAAGAGGGCTGTTCTGGACAAAGCAGGAGAAATGTCACTTTTACATGTTACAACCTTGACCTTGAACAACTGCTGATAATATGACTGGCTGGCCTTTTGGAGCGGTTTCCGTAATCTTTCAATATATAAGAAAGAGTTTATGTTTATAATTCATATCACTTGAGTTGTGCTTTTTTAACATTTAATATGACTATATTAAAAAATGTATTTGTGGATTAGAATTATTTTTTGAGGAACATCTTGATGGAAGGGGGGATGTGTGATGGAAAATGTGATTATAAGTTAGCACATCATGACTATATTCATCGCTGGTAATGTGATGTTATGTTTTTATTGTAAGTACTTATGAATGTCACCAATGAACCTGTTTGGGTTCCACACACCAGGTTGGATGTTGTTTTGCTGCGGCTGCATGGGAACCAGACGGTCTCTCCTTGTTTTGGACTCCTTATCCTTGGATAAATCTGTTGTTGACTGCTTGCAGAGCTTTCTTCTGAGCTGCTGCTCTGACTTGTTCATTGCTGATTGTCTAGAAGCTCTCTGTATTGTGCACAATATACACAAATAAACCGACTGAGTGATTTTCACCGAACGGTGCTTGGTAATATTATTTTTCCACAATGGTGGTCAGGGGGTTCCTTTTGTCTCGTCTCTCTGAGCTCCTCTCCACAGCAACCACGGCTCCTCATGGCTTTAGGTCTTCATCTTGCAGCAACGTCTCTCCAGAATCCCTGCTGCTGTGCTGAAAATCAGCTTCTGAAGTTTATTACAAGCATTTCATGTCTCTGGCTGACAGGGGAGGAGATACTTTATGAATACGTGTGCTGGAGGGTAAGCGTCTAACTGACACATGAACCAGCATGAAGGTCCAAGAAGTTCCTCAAATCTTTCTTCCTTTTGTGACCAAGCAGAGGACGTAAACACACATCAACAACAGAAATCATCTAATGGGATGAATCCAACTTTAGGAGCAAAGGAAACAGTGAAACGCGTTTTTCTCTGGCTCCTCCCACCACTGCTGAGCTCAGCCATGAGAAGGCTCGTGTGTGCAGCGCTAAAAGCAGCTTGATGTTGAGGAGAAGGTCTGTGCAGCAGAGAAGCTGCTGAGTTTTCCTTCTGCTGCAGTGGAACAACGTTGTTCATCTGCTGTCTGACTTGAACAGCTGAAAACATGATGTTACTTGACCTCCTTCTGCTTTTCTCTCTCTGCATAGGTGAGTGTCAGAAACACAGAAACAGCTTTGCTCGGATTTCCTCCATGAAATCTCACTGGGATCACATGTGGAGGAAAGAACCTCTGTTGAGTCTCTTCATGTGTGAATCTCCTGCAGACTGACTGACATGAAGGACTCTTTTTGCAGCCATGGGCTCCATGAACACCGTCACACAGGAGCAGAAGGAACAAGCTGTTTCAGAGGGAAGCCGCACCAGTCTGAGCTGTGAATATACTGGTTCTATCTACAGCGTCCAGTGGTACCGACAGCAGCAGAGGTCCAGACCAGAGTTCCTGCTCTACATCACAGAGGGAGGAACGATTCATCCAAATCGCTCTGATTTCTCTGCTGAGATCGATAAAACTCTGAGACGAGTAAAGCTGCTGATCTCTTCTGCTGCAGTGCCGACTCTGCTGTGTACTACTGCGCTCTGCAGCCCACAGTGACAGGAAACACCAGAACTCTGTACAAAAACCTGCAGTACTCCACAACATCCACTAGAGGGCCTCACTCACTGCTCTGCTTCTATGGTTGTTAGTTGTCAGTCTGATTGAGCAGCTGAGAACAAAGCAGAGATTTTTCTGCTGCATCACTGAACTCTCTGTGATGAGAACGTCTGGATCATCAAGGAGGGATGATGGCTGCTCCAAGTATTTTAGCTTCCCTTCATCAGCTCCCTGTTAAATAAAGATTATAATCTCAGATTCTCCTTCTCACATTTAAAGCCTTAATAATCAGCTCCATCATCCATCAGAGCCCTGATTGGTCCAGATGTTGCTACCAGAGACCTGATTCGTCCAGATGTTCTTCCTCCTTCTCCTGCAGTGGAAGAACATTGTTCATCTGCTGTGAGGCTCTCAGAACTCCAAAGACATGTGCTTTCCCTCCTTGTGCTTCTGTCTCTCATTAGAGGTGAGTTTAAGATGAAGGGATTCTAGTTTAGTTCCAGCTGCTGCATTAACCTCTGATCCAGGCTGAGTTCACTGCTTCCTGCTTTCTTTGCTCTGGTTGAAGGGAAATCAGCTGATTTCGTTGTCAATGTCCATAGAGTAACACTGGACAGGGGACATTTGTCCACTGTTTCCTCTTTCCATTTTTATTTTTTTCCTATCAATTTTCTTTGTGAAACACATGGCTGAGTTTGCAAAACATCAGTCTCTTTAAAATAAAAGTTGCCAACCTCAGTGATTTTGCCTGGAGATAATCTTCGCTACAACAGCCTGAGGGAGGAGGCTCACCTGAAACAAGATGGCGGCTGCTCTGATACGTCGTTCCAATGAAATGCAGCAGAACTTTCAGTCCAGACCAGACTGGATGCCACGGTGCTGAACTCATTTTTAACCTGATGTTTTTGATTTAATGTTTGATTATCATCTTCCAATCTATTCTTTATGTTACCCTTCTCCAACCAATCCTATCTTGGACATAGAATGATGCTACTGTAAGGCAAGGATGAAGGCAGCCCCTCCCAGCAGCAGGCTGATGCCTCAAAGATCCACACTTCAACATTTTTCACATTTAAATTTCCCCAGATGTAAAGCTTCCTCACCTCAATGGGGAGGCTGGCAACACATTCAGGATTGCTCATGGATAACCCAGAAAACCTGAAAAGTATTTACTTCTCATAATGTAGAATTTACACCCCAGCAAATGGGATGTAGGTTATAAATTCAGATGTAAAGAAATACATATTTAGTCATTTAAAATTGGGTTTAAACTTGCAGCTGTCTCACTCTACAGTAGGTGGCGCTGTGCCTTAAAATGTGCAACAATAGAAGAGCGCTGGACGTCCTGCTTTTAAAGATGTTTCAGTTTTTATCCCAAACTGTACAACAGTTCTTCACGTCAGCAGAAATCAAGGTAAACAGTCCAGCAGTTTCTCCGGAACTCTGACACCTGTGGACAAAAACGTCTGCATCAATAATGAGGTTTTTGTGTTTTAGACAAAGGAAAACTTATTAGTAGATTTAATATTTCTTACATCATTCTCTGTATTAAAGAAAATCCAAACCTCATGTTTCCACCAGAAAGCAGCTGAAGCTGTGAGGCTGTCAACCAGGAGGAAGAGTGAGCTTTCAGCTTCAGGGAGGAGCTGAGCTGCTCCTGAACTCTAGAAGAGACACAAACTTCCTCCTTCAACTCAGTTCAGCTCACCAACATCAGCTCTGGTCAACATGCTGCCTCTGCTCACATCTGGACTCACTCTGCTGCTTCTGCTCAGGGGATCAGGTTGGTTGGAGTCTTTCAGAGAACAGTTTGATCCTTGTTCTTCTTCACTGATTTCAGTTTTTCCTTCCTTCAGGTGTAAACTGTCAACAGCTCACTGCAGCGAAGACTGAGGAGTTCACTTTAGATGGCAGCTCTGTGACTCTGACCTGTAGTTACACAAAGATTCTGTACAGATTTTATTCTGGTATCGACAAAATCCAGGGAAACCTCCAGAGCTCTGAAGTCTCATTCACCTTTCGGTGGAGCAGAACATCTGGACAGAATGAAATTTGAAGGAAACAAAGAGGAAATGAACATGACGATCTCCTCTGCTGCAGTGCCAGACTCTGCTGTGTACTACTGCGCTGTGACGCCCACAGTGACAGGAAACACCAGAACTCTGTACAAAAACCTGCAGTACTCCACAACATCCACTAGAGGGCCTCACTCACTTCTAAGGTTTATTAGTTTTCAGTCTGATTCAGCAGCTGAGAACAAAGCAGAGATCAGAGTTTGTGCTGCATCTCTGAACTCTCTGTGATGAGAACGTCTGGATCATCAAGGAGGGATGATGGCTGCTCCATGTTGGAGGTTCAACGTGAAGGACAGCAGCTTGGATTGAGTGATGTTCCTGCACTTCTGTCCTCCTTCAGGGCCTCTGATTTTCTGTACAGTATTTTCCAGCCACAGACAATAACCTCATCATGCTTTCAAGTACCCCTCCTTCATGAAAATAACATATTTTGAAAGACATCTGCCATGAAGTTAATGTCATCAATGTGGTATTTACCACTTTGTATATGACAAATTTCTTATGACAAAGTTCTTCACGTAAGCAGAAATCAAGGTAAACAGTCCAGCAGTTATCTCCAGAACTCTGACACCTGTGGACAAAAACGTTCTGCCATCAATAATGAGGTTTTGTGTTTTAGACAAAGGAAAACTTTATTAGGAGATTTTGTATATGACACCTTTAGTCAAATTCAAGTTGTTTTACTCTTGCTTTGGTTTTATTAACTTATCAAGTTTGAACAGCTCTTCAGTGACTGGATTAAACCCAATGCTCTTTCATTTCTGTGCAGAGATTGTGCTCACTGTTGCTTTTCCATATATTTAAAATAAATCTTTATCACCACAATAGAAAGATTAAAGAGTCGGGGGGGGGGGGACATTAGACCTGAGGCCAGTAGCAGGGATGATGATGCAGGCTTTTCTCTGGTAAGGAGCGATTATAATTTGACACATGTTGCAGTGAGAAACCAGGCAGGTATCAGGACAGGGTTTCTACAAATTTATCAGAATTTCTCTCATTCAAACAATATTTTTTGTCTGTATTATAGGTAGCACAGTGAGAAGGCCGTGTGTAGTTTATATTTTGACATTTTTGTCACCAGATATATATGTCAGATATTGACTATTGCATTATTGTGTTCATAAAGGTGAGAAATATAGGTCATGCCATTTTCATTATCTTGATTCATTTAACACTGCTGTGCTGTTACATATGACAAATGATTGTGTTTCATTGTTGTCACTTTCTATGTTCATGCCATTACATTAAATGATGTGGCTTATAACCTGTTACCTTGTCAACTTCCATTCCATTTGGTGTGCAAACTAATGATTTACATGCAGGAATGGTGTTTTTAGTGATCATTCCATGTTCAGTAACCATTTGGTTCTTAATGATCTGACTATTTACCCTCCAGATGTTCAAGGGTAATTGTGTCGACTCAATCAGATCTTGGAAGCTAAAACTTTTAAATTTTGTTATTATATAGTTTAAAGAACTAAAGTTGGTTCCCTGGTGCTGAAACTGTGGCTGGTTGTGATTATGTGTGTTTTAGCCACCAAGGAGAGGCAGCATTGAATCCGAGAAGACGATAAATCACTCAATAGACCCTGAAAAATTTGCCCCCCCTCTCTTTTCAGATCATGGTTACGCACCTGGCTGCTGCTGATATTTCTGCTATCAACAATATCCAGTAAAACCAGTTCCTCCTGAACATGTGACCCACTGACCAGCTGCTGGAAGCCTTTCCTCCTCTCCTGCTCAACTCAACCGTTTCTCTCCACCAGGGGGGCGCCATGATCCAGCAGGCGGTGCTCTCCTTGTGCTCTGGGCTCCAGCATTGTGTCAATAAGAAGTGGTTGCTGTGAAGAGAACAAGAGTCAGACTGAATGCTGAACAGCAGCTGCTTCCTCCTGCTGATTTCAACCTGGTTGGACAGATGGAACATTGGCTGTGGATTATTCTGGCTGCTCTTTTCTCTGGTAAGATAGAAAGCTCAACATGTTTCCTCTTCCAACACTGGAACACATGACTGAGCTCTCCATGAAGAGCTTTTCATGTTCATTCTCCAGAACATCAGAGCAGATCATTGCTGCTGCTGATCATGGTTACCTTGGAAAAAGCAGCTGATATGGTTCAAAGTGGCAATGATCAGTGAAAATGGCATCTATTCTACATGGACTAGAAGTCTTTAGAGCTGCTGATTGTTCTCCTTGAATCAGTCATCTTTATTGATTCCTCTCTTCCTCTGCATGTTCTGTTCTTCCTCAGAGTGTAAAGGAGACTCAGTGAAGCAGCCAGAAGGACAAGTTGTTGCTGCTGCAGAGGACTTGGTGACTCTGGGATGTACTTATGAGAGCAGTGATCCGTTTCCAACATTGTTCTGGTATAAACAAGAAGAAAAACAGCTTCCCAAAGTACATGTTGAAGCAAATGTCATCAACAAAAGATAAAGCTCCAGAGTTCAACAACGACAGATTTTGATTCTGACTTCAACAGTAACAAAAAATCGTTTAATCTGACGATCCAGGATCTCCGTCCGTCAAGACTCTGCTGTGTACTACTGTGCTCTGCAGCCCACAGTGACAGGAAACAGCAAAACTCTGTACAAAAACCTTTGGAGCAAAGACAAGAGAATACTCCACAACATCCACTAGAGGGCCTCACAGCCTGTTTCTGTTCCATTGGTTTTCTTATATTAAACCAAGCAGAGTTGGGGTAGTAACTCTGCTTGGTTTAATATAAGTAGTAGTTGAGTAGTTTTACATCTCTGTCTTTAAATTCCATCAGAACTTCTGCTGCTGTGTTTCAGATCCGCTGCAGGCGTTTAGCCTCCACCCTGATGACGTCCTGACAGCGCAGCGCTGCAGTCGTCCAGCCTTGAAGTCAGAAATGCAGGGACGAGTTCATCAGCTTCACTCCTGCACAGGAAGCTCCGAACTCCATCAGCGTCCTGGAGATGAGGGAGGGAAACCCCAGAAACCTGCTTAATGTGGGACTTCAATGACATCCTGGTCAAAATAACCACCGGGGTCTTATCTGAGGCCAGTTTAATGCCGTCCAAGTGATGGACTAAGCAGGGTCTCTTTTGGAGGTTCTGGTCCAAAAACAACTTCTTTCTCATCAGAACTTAAAAGCAGAAAATGTAGTGTCATCCAGGTTTTAACGTCCTCAAGGCGTGCCTGCAATCTATCTGCCTCACGGGTTCATCAGGATTTATGGACAGATAGAGCTGAGGATCATCAGCATAACAGTGGAAAATTCATCCCTGCTGTCGGATTGGTTTTTCCACCTGGAAGCAGATATATAGTAAAAGGGACTGGTTCCGAGCACACAGCCCTGTGGTCCTCCACCAGTATCCCTGGAGTGGGAAGAAGATTTATCGTTCACATGAACACACTGGAATCTGTCTGACAGATTTAAACCAGCCTGGTGCTGGTCCACTGGATCAGAACCAGAACCGGGATCTAACAGAACCAGAACCAGTCCATTATCTGAGGCCAAGAGAAGATCATCAGTAACTTTCAGCAGAGCCGTTTCAGTGCTTTGATGAGCTCTGAAACTGGACTGAAACTCTTCCAACAGGTCATCGTTTTTTCGACGCTCACACAGTCGATCAGCAACGATTTTCTCCAGGATTTTAGGTCAGAAAGGAGGATTAGATATGGGTCTGTGATTTATGAAGCCATCTTGACTGAGAGAATGTTTCTGGAGTAAAGGTTTAATTCCAGCTTCCTTAAAAGCCTGTGGAACATGTGCATTTACCAGGGACAGATTAATCATATCTAAAATAGGGGCAGTAATCAAAGGAAACACCTCTTTAGATATCTGGTTGGGACAAGGTCCAACAGGCAAGTCGCAGGTTTGGAAGAAGCTAATAGTTTTGACAACTCAGAAAGCTTAGCTGACTCAAACAGTCGAAACACAAATCAGGTTCTAGAGTA
The DNA here is from genome assembly GCA_014839685.1 of Anableps anableps. Classification (NCBI taxonomy): domain Eukaryota; kingdom Metazoa; phylum Chordata; class Actinopteri; order Cyprinodontiformes; family Anablepidae; genus Anableps; species Anableps anableps. The sequence continues at coordinate 626,443 of CM026077.1, forward strand.
CATTCAGCGCTGCCTCACTTACTGAGGATGAAGTCATCACGTTTGGGAGGATGCCAACTATTTTATTTCTAATAGTGTTTATTTTGTACAGCAGTAGACCATTTTTCCAAGTTAAGTAGTACTCCTCTCGATGTGTAGAGCACTGTTTTCTCTAAAATTTCCTAGTGTTCTGCTTCAATGTACGCAGCCTTAATTAAACCAAGGAGCCAACCTCCTATGGATAATTACCTTCTCTTTTAAGGGGGCTACATTGTCTAATGCCACACGGAAGGAGTAAGTGACTCTAGGAACAAGAACATCGATTTCAGAAGGGCAGGAGATTAAACTGCTCCCTTCTACTGTGTTTATCTGAGATTCTGAGGAAATTAAACATGGAAGAGATTCTGTTAATGTTTTTACAATATTGTCTGATAAAGCTCTTCTATAATTAAATTTTCTCACAGTTTGGAATACTCAGTTAAAATAAACTTAAAGGTTATTAAAATGGTCAGACAGCACAGGGTTATAGGAAAGTACTGTTATTTCTTCACACTCAATGTCAGCACAAGGTCTAAAAGTATGATGACAACAGTGGGTAGGACTGTGGATTCTTTGAGTAAAGCCAATTGAGTCTAAGATGGCATTAAAGGCTACATTTAGGCTAATCATCCTCAGAGCCAACATGAATGTTGAAATCTCCCACTATAATGATCTTATCAGTATTTAAACACTAAATTAGATATAAAAAAAAAATCTGAGAAATGATCGAAAAATTGAGAGGCCACATTCAATAACCTCATGATGCATTCAAGGGTCTGGTGGATGATACACAACAACAAACAAAAGTGGTTTACTGTTTTGCTGCTAGGATGAGGAAAACTAAGGGTTAGATGTTCAAAAGAACTGAACCATAAATTTCGTAAATCTGAATGAAAAATAGTTGCTCCTCCTTCACCTCCTCTTCTACTTCAAGGAATGTGAAAATTTAAATAATTAGAAGGGGTTTCTTCTTACACAATCCTCTTGCTGCAGCCAGGTTTCTGTGAGACAGAACAAATCAATCTGATTATCACACATCAAGTCATTAATGAACAAAGTCTTTGAAGAGAGAGATCTGAAGTTCAATAAACCACATTTAATTGTTTTGTTTTTCTGTTCAGTTCGAGTCATATTTTCTTTATGACATTTTCATTATTTGCTCTTTTAGCTTAATCTTTAATCCATTTGCTTTTGGCCGTGGGTAAGACATGTCTTAATGGGGTAACGGGTGGGTGACGGGACAGAAGCTGCCGAGAGGTTCTGCCTCCTGGTCTGAACCCTGGGTTGTTAGTGTTTTGGACGAAGGGCTTATGATGCAGTCCATCTATGATTAAAGTTTGAATATGGAGTGAAATTAAATGTCTGAGAGCAATCATATGCAGTGTGGCTTTAATTCCCCACCTCACCATCTGCGTCGCCAGTTCACATATCTCCATATCAGAGTCTGTGAGGGGAACCACACATTCTCCTGTCAAGTATGTTTTCTGAGATCGCAACCTTTGCGTTTCAGGCCCTGTTTTGTGCGTACTCCATGTTATAAAGTGAGGTGTTTAGAATTCTCATGTGGACATAAAAACTGAAGCTCTGAGGAATATTCATGTTCATGTTCAACAATGTTAGGCTCAGATTTTCAAAGATTATGAGTTCTTGATTCCCCGGAGTGATTTCCATCAGTTTGTTAATTAGGGAGACTTCTTAAATATTTCCTCTTTTTTCTTCCTGAGACTTTGTTTCCTCTGATGTTGGTCACATATTAGAACAAACAAATATTTGACTGACTGCGATGAACATGATGTACTTGAAGACAACCACAGAGAAACTGAACATGTGGAATAATTTCTTGATCTCTAACTCATCTGTTCAGATCACATTATTCTAAAAGATTAGTTCTTTTACTGACAAACTGTAGCCGGACTCCAGATGTTCGGTTGGACAAGAACGTTTTTATTCATGTCTCCCATCCAGGACAAATGTGATCAGTCTTTTTTTGTCGTTTGTCCAACAGCTGCAGTGTTCCCCTCCAGATCCTGGACTGGTTTCAATGGGACGACCCATCATCAGGCTGAATGGAACCAGAGCTCAGCCAGGGGAGGAGCTCCACTCTGAAAGACTTTGCGTTGAGCTGAAGAGCTGCTGTGTTCTCTCTGTTCTTCTGTCGGTACGAGTGAAAATAATGTTGCTGCTTTTCTTCTGGATGATGAAGATCTTCTCCTTTCAACCAGGTAAGTCATCTAAAGATGCAGCCAGGTGGAAAAGGAGACAGTAGACATGAAAACATCTGGAGCTCTGAATTTGGTTTCAGAAAAAACTAAGAATAAAAGGCACAGAACTGAAATCTAACTTCCTGCTAAATCAACCTTTGTCGTTTTCAGGATCCTCTGAGGAGTTACTGACACCATTAAATGATGTTCTCCTGGGTTTGGCAGAAGAACACTGTGACTCTGTCCTGCAACTATTCAGGAACAGTAACCTGCTCTTGTGGTACCGACAGACGTCCAGTTTCATCTCCACAGCTGGTCACATCTGGATATTCAGACACAACAGGAAGGCTTTTCTTTGAAACATGAGAGATCAACAAAGACGTTTCATCTGCTGATCTCCTCTGCTGCAGTGCCAGACTCTGCTGTGTACTACTGCGCTCTGCAGCCCACAGTGACAGGAAACACCAGAACTCTGTACAAAAAACCTGCAGTACTCCACAACATCCACTAGAGGGCCTCACTCACTGCTCTGCTTCCATGGTTTTTTCAGTTTTCAGTCTGATTGTGCAGCTGAGAACAAAGCAGAGATCAGAGTTTGTGCTGCATCATTAAAGTCTGGATAATGAAGGAGGGATGATACTGCTCCATGTTGGAGGTTCAGCCTGTGGAGGTTAAAGTATCAATCCCAGTGCCGATAGAGAGTATTCTCCTCATCTGTATATTTCACTCTTTATTTTTGTAAATGAAATCTTGGTCAGTAAAATTTGATGTATTTGACAAGACTTTTGCAAAAAACAAAGAAAGCTCTGTCTTGTCAACAAAGGAACTTGTGCTTCTACTAGTGGTGAACTGATGATTTACTTTGTATCTAAAATCAAAGTCAAACCAAAGCTAAAATCAAGATTTTATCGGTGTTTTCTACATATCAAAGGTCAGGTGGAGAAGGTAGCAGCTTCAGGAAAGAAACCCACAGACTCCATAACTTGTTCTCATCAGTAGAGCAGATCTTAACCTCTCATAGTTGCTGCGGAGACATCATGGAGGTCTGGTCTGCATGACGCCAATCATTGCTGCTATGAACAAGAACTCTTTGACCGATGATGGGGTAACACTGAAACATTTCTACTCAAAGGTCAGAAAACTGAAAGTGAACCCAAAGGAAAATACAGAGAGCTCCACCTAAAAACACCTCTTGTAGTTCTTTCAGACATGTTGGGAGATAGTCAGGCTGCAGGGAAACAGTGTTTCCTTTTGATTTCTACTCCATGTGGCAGGAAGAAAAAATATTTTGATCTTGATTTCATTTTTAAAAAGCAATAAAAAGATGAATTCAAGGAGGGTGAATACCTTTTTAGAGTCAGTTAAATAGATGATCTGTTGTTCAACCAGGAGGAAGAGGAGCTTTCAGCTTCAGGGAGGAGCTGAGCTGCTCCTGAACTCTAGAAGAGACACAAACCTTCCTCCTTCAACTCAGTTCAGCTCACCAACATCAGCTCTGGTCAACATGCTGCCTCTGCTCACATCTGGACTCACTCTGCTGCTTCTGCTCAGGGGATCAGGTTGGTTTGGAGTCTTTCAGAGAACAGTTTGATCCTTGTTCTTTTTCATTAATTTGAGTTTTCCTTCCTTCAGGTGTAAACTGTCAACAGCTCACTGCAGCGAAGACTGAGGAGTTCAGTTTAGAGGGCAGCTCTGTTACTCTGACCTGCAGTTTACTCCAAACCAGCAGATGGCAATGATAATTTCTTCTGGTATCGACAATATCCTGGAAAACCTCCAGAGTTCATCTTCTACATCTCAGGGCTCAACAGCTCGAGATCAGCAGAGTCTCTGAAATCAGCAACAAGATTCTCCACTTACCTGAGAGGAGAGAAACACCTGGAGCTGCTGATCTCCTCTGCTGGCAGTGCCAGACTCTGCTGTGTACTACTGCGCTGTGAGGCCCACAGTGACAGGAAACACCAGAACTCTGTACAAAAACCTGCAGTACTCCACAACATCCACTAGAGGGCCTCACTCACTGCTGAACCACTGACTGTTGAGTCATTGGACTGAAGACAAAGACAACAGAGACTTGTTGTCTTTGTCCCCTCCCCATGACTGTGGCAGAGTCACACCTCATCTGCCACAGTCATGGGGGAGGGGACAAATACAGTCTGAAAACAACATAAAGGTGTTTCTCTCACTTATTGAGGCCCAGTATGTTAAATGTGACATGCCACAATAAAAGCAGGAACAAGCCATCAGAGTAGAAACAGAGGAAAAAATATAAAAAGATTAAATTTCTGAGGAAATAGTGATTTTCGTTTTTTCAAAATATACTGAAGTCATGAAGAAAGCACCCAGTGCTTTAGTGTTTTGGAGGTTTTAAAATGGTGAACTTTGTGTTTGAATTCAGCTTGATTACCGGGTAAATATGAGTCGTCTCGGTGGGGGGGCTCACAGCTGATTAACAAACCAGGGTTTATTGGCTATTCACATGCCTTTGTTGTTGGTTTTGGCCAATAGACGGATGCTTGAAAGAAAAACATATTGTCTTAACATCGCCACCACGTCACCCTAACCCACACCAGTAACGGGCTGCTGGAAGAAAAAAAGACCCCAGCTTCAGGTCCGTTTATTGGTTCGGGCCAAACGCTCGCCTATCCCTGGTCCACAGCCAGCGCAGATAACCTTTGCTGCCAGGGTAAACGCTATGAGAGAAGAACCGAGAAATCTTCACACTGTCAAGCAGACACAAGCTTTCTTCTCTCTGAAGACATCCTTCTGTCGCAGCAGAAAGAGAGCAACCATCCCCCCCACTGCAAAGAGAGCAGCGCCGAGCTGAACCAGGCGGCTGTTAAAGCCGAACTTCCTCATCACTTCTACCGCTGCCATTGCCAAAACTAAAGGAAGACTACGATTCTGAACCAGTGCAGAAAATCCAAGTCATTGTTCACAACTCCTCCTCCTGTTTGCTGATTGGTCCAGCTGAAATTTTACCGGAGAAATCCAGGTCAGTGGGAGAAACCCCAGAGGGAGCAGTGAAGGGAGATGAGAATCGAGCGGAAACTGCATAGGAAGGAAATGCCAGGCTAGTACGGTCCTGACAGGACGGAGCATTCAGCAGATGAGGGACGAGCCAACTTCTCTGTTCCTACCTTCACACGGAGCGGATGGTGCTCTCGGTGCAGATTGTTCAGACCAGAGTCCAGATCAGTTTGACTGATAAGGAATCATGTCAACGGAGCATCCATTCGGGACATGGACCAAAGATGACACATGGATTATATGTACTGTACCACTGGTCCTCCTCTGAGCACGGACCACCTGCCTCGATTCTTTTAAATCATGGTCCAGAGAGGAACCAGCTGACTCGCATCGTCCTGAACTAAACAAATGTGCAGAGTGTTCTGAAAACGTAAGACTTCTTACAGACAAAGAGACCCGTCTCCCAACAGGCTCCAGAGGAACCGCCTGGGCTCTTCTCCACAGAAGTTTACACACTGGGAAAACAACACCTTGACATTTCTCAGCTGTTTAACTGGACTGATACACTTTCCATCATTTGAAGCCACAGAGGCTCAGAGAGAAAACCATCATACGGTTAAAAACAAGTAGATTTATGAGTTTGAATCAAAACTATGAAATATGTTCAGGTTTGGTTTCGGTGTAGTTGCCAACAGCGATCGGGGAGTAGAAAAGGACTGAGATGAATTCAATAACCAAAGCAGACAGAACTGATAGTGTGAGGAAGATGATGTCACTGCATCACTAGGTTTGTCATCACACTAAAATGGAGCCGAAAGCAGGAAGAACGAAAATATCTAAAGGATCTGTTTGCTAGAAATCACTGGAATACATTTCTGTCTTCCTTCAGGAGTCGGCTGTGAACAGCTGCTGCAGTCAAGGATGAAGAGTCCAGTAAAACCAGTTCCTCCTGAACATGTGACCCACTGACCAGCTGCTGGAAGCCTTTCCTCTTCTCTGCTCAACTCAACCGTTTCTCTCCACCAGGGGGCGCCATGATCCAGCAGGCGGTGCTCTCCATGTGCTCTGGGCTCCAGCATTGTGTCAATAAGAAGTGGTGCTGTGAAGAGAACAAGAGTCAGACTGAATGCTGAACAGCAGCTGCTTCCTCCTGCTGATTTCAACCTGGTTGGACAGATGGAACATTGGCTGTGGATTATTCTGGCTGCTCTTTTCTCTGGTAAGATAGAAAGCTCAACATGTTTCCTCTTCCAACACTGGAACACATGACTGAGCTCTCCATGAAGAGCTTTTCATGTTCATTCTCCAGAACATCAGAGCAGATCATTGCTGCTGCTGATCATTGGTTACCTTGGAAAAGCAGCTGATATGGTTCAAAGTGGCAATGATCAGTGAAAATGGCATCTATTCTACATGGACTAGAAGTCTTTAGAGCTGCTGATTGTTCTCCTTGAATCAGTCATCTTTATTGATTCCTCTCTTCCTCTGCATGTTCTGTTCTTCCCCAGAGTGTAAAGGAGACTCAGTGAAGCAGCCAGAAGGACAAGTTGTTGCTGGCTGCAGAGGACTCGATGACTCTGGGATGTACTTATGAAACCAGTGATACATCGCCTACATTGTTCTGGTATAAACAAGAAGAAAACAGCTTCCCAAAGTACATGTTGAAGCAATACTTCAAAACCAAAGATAAAGCTCCAGAGTTCAACAACGACAGATTTGATGCTGACCTCAACAGTGACAAGAAATCCTTTGATCTGACGATCCAGGATCTCCATCTGTCAGACTCTGCTGTGTACTACTGCGCTCTGCAGCCCACAGTGACAGGAAACACCAGAACGCTGGACAAAAACCTGCAGTACTCCACAACATCCACCAGAGGGCCTCATACAGTTATTCTATGATGGTTTGTGAGGATTTAGACTGATTGTTTATGTGGTGAAAAAAACCCTGAATAAAACAAAGAGAAAAGTATTTAAAACAAAAAAAACTAATAACTGGGTGGTTTTAGATTAAACCTACTTAAATTCATCAAACAAAATCAAACCACCAAGAGGAGCCTTTTTATAAATATGCAAATGAAAATCTTGTATGAGCTGCATCTAAGTCTGCAGAATTTACCTGGTTGTATATCGACACACTTAATATAAGTACACCTGAACAAAAAACAACAAAAAAACCAAACTGATTATCATGACAGTTCAATATTTATTCAATATTTTTGAGGCATTCAATGAGGGGATGTGACTAAACATGGTGCCTGAGGAAAATGTATTGTTAACATGTCCAAAGTGGAACCTGCCAGACAGACATGATCCAAATCTAAATCAACCGAGTGACTAAGAATAAGTAGTAAACTTTGTGGGGAAAAAAAAAAAAAAAAAAAAAAAAAAATATATATATATATATATATATATATATATATATATATATATATATATATATATATATATATATATATATATCTATATATATATATATATATATATATATATATATATAAGCGGCTGGGTAGCTCAATGGGTAAGTCACCCGACCTTGTAGCTCAATGGGTAAGTCACCCGACCTTCACCCGGGAGACCGGGGTTCGAATCCAGGCCGGGTCGCTTGGTTCAGATATCCAGTGTGGGTCCTTAGGCAAGATCCTTCGCGCTACTGCCTACCTCATGATGAGTGACAAAGGAATACACGCCATGCCGGCTCAGACGTCGCCCGGCCAAACAAGGTCTGCGTCAGGTGCTGGGGAACCAGGGCACCTTTACGAAAAATGGGTTACTGGAACAAGACGGAATTGGGCGAGAGGTGAAAACTTGGATCTGTTGGAATGCTACTACTCAAGTAACCCTAGTCAGAGGGGTTACATGCAAAGAATGCGGGAGGAATGGTTACGTCGACATCCCCATTCAACACCAACTGCCACACAACTAGTAGCTCAGTGTTCCAACATCCACAAACGGCGAATGCTGTCACAACTTGAGATAGACGAGGTACAATACAAATGCTACGGCAAGGGGGAGCCAGGACGCCGGGTCAGAGGGGAGTTAGCTTCAACTCCCCACCCAGAGATTGGGTATGCAGCCCCAATAATGAACGAACCATCACAGCTGAACGAGGCAGCAACTGACCTGAGAGGTAGGATCGTGGCCCGAATGAACACCAGGCAATCCCGATGCCAATTACAACGGCTGAGTGAAGTACTATCAGAAAGTCTCATTGAAGATGTGAATGCAGCATTGAGAACGATCCCTACCAACACCATAACGGAAACCAATGAGCTGGTGTACAACTCAGCATCAGTGTTCAATATCCTGCTGCCTCACGGACTAAAACTGGGAGCTGGTTCCTCAGGAGAGGAGCCTGATGACTGAAGGATCTGCCTCCCATTCTACTTCTAGAACCTCCAGGAAGCAGCAGTGAACCTGCAGTCTGAGAGCGAAGGGTTCTGGTAGGAACATCTGGACCAATCAGGGTTCTGGTAGGAACATCTGGACCAATCAGGGCTCTGATGGATGATGGAGCTGATTATTAAGGGTTTTAAATGTGAGAAGGAGAATCTAAGATTATAATCTTTATTTAACAGGGAGCTGATGAAGGGAAGCTAAAATAACTTGGAGCAGCCATCATCCCTCCTTGATGATCCAGACGTTCTCATCACAGAGAGTTCAGTGATGCAGCACAAACTCTGATCTCTGCTTTTTCCTCATTCAATCTTAACAAACATGAAAGTAACAAACAATATTGAACACTAATCCATAATCTCATACCTGAGACTCCAAGAAAGAGTCTCAGGTATGAAAAACTGGACAGCACCAGGTCCTGACATGATCCATGCCTACTGGCTAAAGAAACTCACTGCCCTCCATGAGCGACTGGCAGCTCAAATGAACCAGCTGCTACAAAGTGGGACTCACCCTGAATGGTGATTCATTCACAATCCTGATCCAGAAGGATCCCTCAAAGGGTTCGGTCCCAATAACCTGTCTCTCTACAACATGGAAGCTCATGTCAGGCATCATAGCAGCTAAGATAAGTGGGCACATGGATAAATACATGAGTACAGCAATAAAAGGCACAGAACTGAAATCTTAGAGATGTACAACATCAACAGGACTCCAAGAGCCTTCATTGCAGCCTCGATGGGGATGTGGAACACTACCCTTGAAGCCAACTACAAGCCAATTGCACAAGTGTCCATCAAATGTGGCATATACCAAGGAGACGCTCTGTCCCCACTGCTGTTCTGCATAGGTCTGAACCCCCTCAGCCAAGTCATCAACAAGACTGGCTACGGATACCGACTCAAGAACGGAGCCACCATCAGTCACCTCCTCTACATGGATGACATCAAGCTGTACGCTAAGAGCAAACGAGACATCGACTCACTGATCCACACCACCAGGATCTACAGCACTGACATTGGGATGCCATTCGGACTAGAGAAGTGTGGTCGGATGGTTACACAGAGAGGGAAGGTCATCCACACAGAAGGGGTCTCACTCCCAGAGGGAACAATAGCAGACATTGAGGACAGTTACAAGTACCTGGGAATACCACAAGCAAATGGCAGCCTCGATGAGGTCACAAGGAAAGGAGCCATGGCCAAATACCTCCAACGAGTAAGGCAAGTCCTGAGAAGCCAGCTCAATGGCAAGAACAAGATCCGTGCGATAAACAGCTATGCCTTGCCAGTAATCAGATACCCTGCAGGAATAATAAGCTGGCCAAAGGAAGAGATAAAGACCATGGATGTTAAAACTCGGAAACTACTAACCATGCATGGAGGGTTCCACCCTAAATCCAGCATCCTGAGACTATACGCGAGCCGTAAGGACGGAGGCAGAGGACTAGCGAGTGTGAGAGCCACTGTCCAGGATGAAACATCCAAGATCCATAAATACATCAAGGTCAAAGCCTCAACCGACGATGTGCTCAGCGAATGTCTCAAACAATGGGGACCAGAGGATGAGGTGCTGGAGGAACCATCATGGGAGGATAAGCCCCTACATGGGATGTACCACCGACAAATAACTGAAGTGGCTGATATCAGGAAATCCTACCACTGGCTGGAAAAAGCTGGACTCAAGGACAGCACAGAGGCACTCATCCTGGCTGCACAGGAACAGGCCCTAAACACCAGAGCAATAGAGGCTCAGATCTACCACACCAGACAAGATCCAAGGTGTAGATTGTGCAAGGAGGCCCCTGAGACAGTCCAACACATAACAGCAGGGTGCAAGATGCTGGCAGGGAAAGCGTACATGGAACGTCATAACCAAGTGGCGGGCATAGTGTACAGAAACATCTGTGCAGGATATGGACTGGAAGCCCCGAGATCAAAGTGGGGCACACCCCCAAAGGTGGTGGAGAATGACCGAGCTAAGATCCTGTGGGACTTCCAGATCCAGACAGACAAAATGGTAATGGCGAACCAACCGGACATCGTGGTGGTGGATAAACAACAGAGGAAAGCCGTTGTGGTGGATGTAACAATACCAAGCGATTGCAACATCAGGAAAAAGGAACATGAGAAACTGGAGAAATACCAGGGCCTCAGAGAGGAACTGGAGAAGGCCTGGAAGGTGAAGACCACAGTGGTGCCTGTGGTCATCGGGGCCCTCGGGGCAGTCACCCCCAAACTGGAGCAGTGGCTAAAACAGATCCCAGGAACAACATCAGACATCTCAGTCCAGAAATGCGCAGTTCTCAGCACAGCCAAGATACTACGCAGAACCCTCAAGCTCCCAGGCCTCTGGTAGAGGACCCGAGCTCAGAGGTTGAGAAATACCACCCGTGGAGGGTGAGAAGGGAATTTTTTTTTTTTCAAATATTGAAAGTGTGTACTGCTGTAAAATACATCCTTGGACATACTTTGCATGAATACTATTGATATTTCATTTTTTATTCGATTTCTGGTTATTTTTTTACTCTGGACTTTTTGTTCTGACACACTGAGAAGCTGCTGGAAGCCTTTCTCCTACTCAGATATTCAGATCCACTAGAGGGCAGCATTATCAAGTGGGCCCTGCCCGCTACTTTAGCTCTGTGTTCCAGCATTACGTCACTCATTGAGTCAAAAAACTTTGTTTTTGTGATCAGTTCCTGCAATCAGAGAAACTGACTTCCTCTTCGTTCTTTCAGTTTGTTTCTATTTTTGTCTCTATTTACTTGTTTAAACCAAAAATCTCCAAAATAAGTGGACTGTTGAGTTCCTTTCATATGGTGAGAGCCTAGAAGATGTTTGTCCACAGATTCACTCAGACCAGGTCTTAGATGTTCATGTCTCCCATGCAGGGCATCTGCAGCGATCCCTCCAGATCCTGGACTGAAATTCTGACCTTGTTTTGGCATTAGACACCCTGGTTTTGGACTGGTTTTAATGGGACGGCCCATCATCAGGCTGAATGGAACCAGAGCTCAGCCAGGGGAGGAGCTCCACTCTGAAAGACTTTGCGTTGGAGCTGAAGAGCTGCTGTGTTCTCTCTGTTCTTCTGTCGGTACGAGTGAAAATAATGTTGCTGCTTTTCTTCTGGATGACGATGATCTTCTCCTTTCAACCAGGTAAGTCATCTAAAGATGCAGCCAGGTGGAAAAGGAGACAGTAGACATGAAAACATCTGGAGCTCTGAATTTGGTTTCAGAATAAACTAAGAATAAAAGGCACAGAACTGACATCTAAACTTCCTGCTAAATCAACCTTTGTCGTTTTCAGGATCCTCTGAGGAGTTACTGACACCATTAAATGATGTTCTCCTGGGTTTGGCAGAAGACACTGTGACTCTGTCCTGCAACTATTCAGGAACAGTAAACCTGCTCTTGTGGTACCGACAGACGTCCAGTTCATCTCCACAGCTGGTCACATCTGGATATTCAGACACAACAGGAAGGCTTTCTTTGAAACATGAGAGATCAAGAATGATGTTTCATCTGCTGATCTCCTCTGCTGCAGTGCCAGACTCTGCTGTGTACTACTGCGCTCTGCAGCCCACAGTGACAGGAAACACCAGAACTCTGTACAAAAACCTGCAGTACTCCACAACATCCACTAGAGGGCCTCACTCACCGCTCTTCTTCTATGGTTTGTTATTTTCAGTCTGACTGAGCAGCTGAGAACAAAGCAGAGATCAGAGTTTCTGCTGCATCTCTGAACTCTCTGTGATGAGAACGTCTGGATCATCAAGGAGGGATGATGGCACCGTTGAGAAATACCACCCGTGGAGGGTGAGAAGGGAATTTTTTTTTTTCAAATATTGAAAGTGTGTACTGCTGTAAAATACATCCTTGGACATACTTTGCATGAATACTATTGATATTTCATTTTTTATTCGATTTCTGGTTATTTTTTTACTCTGGACTTTTTGTTCTGACACACTGAGAAGCTGCTGGAAGCCTTTCTCCTACTCAGATATTCAGATCCACTAGAGGGCAGCATTATCAAGTGGGCCCTGCCCGCTACTTTAGCTCTGTGTTCCAGCATTACGTCACTCATTGAGTCAAAAAACTTTGTTTTTGTGATCAGTTCCTGCAATCAGAGAAACTGACTTCCTCTTCGTTCTTTCAGTTTGTTTCTATTTTTGTCTCTATTTTACTTGTTTAAACCAAAAATCTCCAAAATAAGTGGACTGTTGAGTTCCTTTCATATGGTGAGAGCCTAGAAGATGTTTGTCCACAGATTCACTCAGACCAGGTCTTAGATGTTCATGTCTCCCATGCAGGGCATCTGCAGCGATCCCTCCAGATCCTGGACTGAAATTCTGACCTTGTTTTGGCATTAGACACCCTGGTTTTGGACTGGTTTTAATGGGACGGCCCATCATCAGGCTGAATGGAACCAGAGCTCAGCCAGGGGAGGAGCTCCACTCTGAAAGACTTTGCGTTGGAGCTGAAGAGCTGCTGTGTTCTCTCTGTTCTTCTGTCGGTACGAGTGAAAATAATGTTGCTGCTTTTCTTCTGGATGACGATGATCTTCTCCTTTCAACCAGGTAAGTCATCTAAAGATGCAGCCAGGTGGAAAAGGAGACAGTAGACATGAAAACATCTGGAGCTCTGAATTTGGTTTCAGAATAAACTAAGAATAAAAGGCACAGAACTGACATCTAAACTTCCTGCTAAATCAACCTTTGTCGTTTTCAGGATCCTCTGAGGAGTTACTGACACCATTAAATGATGTTCTCCTGGGTTTGGCAGAAGACACTGTGACTCTGTCCTGCAACTATTCAGGAACAGTAAACCTGCTCTTGTGGTACCGACAGACGTCCAGTTCATCTCCACAGCTGGTCACATCTGGATATTCAGACACAACAGGAAGGCTTTCTTTGAAACATGAGAGATCAAGAATGATGTTTCATCTGCTGATCTCCTCTGCTGCAGTGCCAGACTCTGCTGTGTACTACTGCGCTCTGCAGCCCACAGTGACAGGAAACACCAGAACTCTGTACAAAAACCTGCAGTACTCCACAACATCCACTAGAGGGCCTCACTCACCGCTCTTCTTCTATGGTTTGTTATTTTCAGTCTGACTGAGCAGCTGAGAACAAAGCAGAGATCAGAGTTTCTGCTGCATCTCTGAACTCTCTGTGATGAGAACGTCTGGATCATCAAGGAGGGATGATGGCACCGTTGAGAAATACCACCCGTGGAGGGTGAGAAGGGAATTTTTTTTTTTCAAATATTGAAAGTGTGTACTGCTGTAAAATACATCCTTGGACATACTTTGCATGAATACTATTGATATTTCATTTTTTATTCGATTTCTGGTTATTTTTTTACTCTGGACTTTTTGTTCTGACACACTGAGAAGCTGCTGGAAGCCTTTCTCCTACTCAGATATTCAGATCCACTAGAGGGCAGCATTATCAAGTGGGCCCTGCCCGCTACTTTAGCTCTGTGTTCCAGCATTACGTCACTCATTGAGTCAAAAAACTTTGTTTTTGTGATCAGTTCCTGCAATCAGAGAAACTGACTTCCTCTTCGTTCTTTCAGTTTGTTTCTATTTTTGTCTCTATTTTACTTGTTTAAACCAAAAATCTCCAAAATAAGTGGACTGTTGAGTTCCTTTCATATGGTGAGAGCCTAGAAGATGTTTGTCCACAGATTCACTCAGACCAGGTCTTAGATGTTCATGTCTCCCATGCAGGGCATCTGCAGCGATCCCTCCAGATCCTGGACTGAAATTCTGACCTTGTTTTGGCATTAGACACCCTGGTTTTGGACTGGTTTTAATGGGACGGCCCATCATCAGGCTGAATGGAACCAGAGCTCAGCCAGGGGAGGAGCTCCACTCTGAAAGACTTTGCGTTGGAGCTGAAGAGCTGCTGTGTTCTCTCTGTTCTTCTGTCGGTACGAGTGAAAATAATGTTGCTGCTTTTCTTCTGGATGACGATGATCTTCTCCTTTCAACCAGGTAAGTCATCTAAAGATGCAGCCAGGTGGAAAAGGAGACAGTAGACATGAAAACATCTGGAGCTCTGAATTTGGTTTCAGAATAAACTAAGAATAAAGGCACAGAACTGACATCTAAACTTCCTGCTAAATCAACCTTTGTCGTTTTCAGGATCCTCTGAGGAGTTACTGACACCATTAAATGATGTTCTCCTGGGTTTGGCAGAAGACACTGTGACTCTGTCCTGCAACTATTCAGGAACAGTAAACCTGCTCTTGTGGTACCGACAGACGTCCAGTTCATCTCCACAGCTGGTCACATCTGGATATTCAGACACAACAGGAAGGCTTTCTTTGAAACATGAGAGATCAAGAATGATGTTTCATCTGCTGATCTCCTCTGCTGCAGTGCCAGACTCTGCTGTGTACTACTGCGCTCTGCAGCCCACAGTGACAGGAAACACCAGAACTCTGTACAAAAACCTGCAGTACTCCACAACATCCACTAGAGGGCCTCACTCACCGCTCTTCTTCTATGGTTTGTTATTTTCAGTCTGACTGAGCAGCTGAGAACAAAGCAGAGATCAGAGTTTCTGCTGCATCTCTGAACTCTCTGTGATGAGAACGTCTGGATCATCAAGGAGGGATGATGGCTGCTCCATGTTGGAGGTTCAGCTGTGAAGGACAGCAGCCTGGACAGAGTGATGTCCACTTCTGTCCTCCTTCAAGCCGCTGATCTTCTACACAGCCTTTATGGCCACATTCAATAACCTCATGATGCATTCAAGTGCACCTTGTTTACAATGAATTATGACATGAAATAATTGGAAATGTTAGCTATTTTTTTCCATCATAAATTATCACCATTGTCTCATTTGGCCCTTCCTACAGAGCATCGTTCTGTTGATTATTGATTTTCCTGATCCGATCTAAACAAATCTTTTGTGCCATTTACTTTTAAAAATGCTGAAGAAAGAATAATTGTTAACACAGTTATAATAAAACTGTAAAAACTGTTTGACACTTAATTGTGAGATTTTTCAGGTGCAGCGTCTTAGAACAATTGTTGTTCAGAATCAGAATGCCTTTGTTCAGCCAGCAATAAGGTGAAACTGACTGTTCAGCACCATGGACAGCGGCAGCTTAGAGTCCCGGAGGAAGAGGAGCTTTCAGCTTCAGGGAGGAGCTGAGCTGCTCCTGAACTCTAGAAGAGACACAGACTTCCTCCTTCAACTCAGTTCAGCTCACCAACATCAGCTCTGGTCAACATGGACTATTATGGTCTGTCTCTGCTCATCGCCTCACTGCTAACAGGTCAGTTTGAAATTTAGAACTGGTGATAAAATGATCATGTTGGGTATTTAAAAATAAAGTTAACTGATTTGTCTTTTGCAGGAGTCAGCTGCCAACAACTAACTGCACTTAAGGATGAAGTGTTTAGTTTAGCAGGCACCCTCGGTTAACCTGTCTTACAAATACTCTCAGAAAGCAACCGGAAGTGATATTTTCTTCTGGTATCGACAGTATCCTGGAAAACCTCCAGAGGTTCTGATCTCCCACTCAGGAACAGGAACAGAAATATCTCAGCTGGTTCCTGGTTTCTCTTCTAAAGTGGGTGATGATAAAACCCAGATGGAGCTGCTGATCTCCTCTGCTGCAGTGCCAGACTCTGCTGTGTACTACTGCGCTGTGACGCCCACAGTGACAGGAAACACCAGAACTCTGTACAAAAACCTGCAGTACTCCACAACATCCACTAGAGGGCCTCACTCACTGCTCTGCTTCTATGGTTTGTTAGTTTTCAGTTTGACTGAGCAGCTGAGAACAAAGCAGAGAGTTTGTGCTGCATCACTGAACTCTCTGTGATGAGAACGTCTGGATCATCAAGGAGGGATGATGGCTGCTCCAAGTTATTTTAGCTTCCCTTCATCAGCTCCCTGTTAAATAAAGATTATAATCTTAGATTCTCCTTCTCACATTTAAAGCCCTTAATAATCAGCTCCATCATCCATCAGAGCCCTGATTGGTCCAGATGTTCCTACCAGAACCCTGATTGGTCCAGATGTTCCTACCAGAACCCTTCGCTCTCAGACTGCAGGTTCACTGCTGCTTCCTGGAGGTTCTAGAAGTAGAATGGGAGGCAGATCCTTCAGTCATCAGGCTCCTCTCCTGAGGAAACCAGCTCCCAGTTTTAGTCCGTGAGGCAGCAGCCCCGTCTACTTTGAAGACGAAGCTTAAAACTTTCCTCCCTGATAAAGCTGATGGACTGGCTGAGGTCATCCTATACAATAATCCTCCATCAGTTCTTCTGTTCTTCTCGTCTCTCTGCTCCTTCTTCTCAAACCTCCAGTCGGTCGTGGCAGATGGCCGCAGGTACTCAGCCAGGTTCTGGTTCTGCTGGAGGTTTCTTCCTGTTAAAGGGAAGTTTTTCCTCTCCAATGTCGCCACATGCATGATGCTCGGTATGAGGGATTGCTGTGAAATCAACGGCAACACAAGCGATTTTCTTCAGTCGTGATAGAAAGAAACTGAACTGAATGGAGGTTCAGCCTGTGAAGAACAGCAGCATGGACAGAGAGATGTTCCACCATCAAGATGTGTTTCCTGTTCTGTCCGCCTTCAGGCCCCTGATCTTCTACAGTCTTTTATGGCCACAGATGAGAACCTCATGATGCATTCAAGTACACCTTCACAAAAATAATATATTTGAAATACATCAGCTGTGAAGTTAATGTCCCCAGTGTCGTATTTACCACTTCGTATATTACACCTTTAATCAACTTCGAGTTGTTTTGCTCTTGATTACTGGTTTGATTAAATTATCAAGTCTGAACAGCTCTTCAGTGACTTCTGTGCTGCTTACTTTAAACACCAATCTACACAATTTTAATAAAATGCTAAAAACGTTTTCACCATTAACTGAGATTTTCAACTGCAGCGTCTTTGAATAATTTGTTCAGTCAGTAAGGTGAAACTGAATGTGCGGGCACCATGAACAGCAGCATCTCAGAGTCCAATCAACCCATCAATCAATGTCCTGCTGCGATTTTCCCTCATTCGTGGACAAGACCTGGAGGTACTTGAACTCCTCCACTCGGGGCAGGACCTCATCTGAAATAGCCAAGGTCGCAGTTGCTCGTCTGCAGCTGGTACAGAGCCATCTCAGAACCTGGGTTCATATCCTAAGCTTTAGATCCCAGCAGCCTGTGCTCAGGGCTTATCTAAAGCTTCGCCTCTTACCAGGGAACTGGCTGATCCAAAGCTTTACATCTTCTCTACTTCTGCTAAAAATCCATCCTTTAGCTGCTACATTTCAGGAACTTCTATCAAACTCTCTTCCCCTATCCAGAACCAGCTTTGACTGGGATTGTCTCTTCAATATGTTGGACCTGCATCTAACGGAAAAGAAAACTAAAAACATTCACAGCTTATTGTGGTTCGATCCAACGGGTTCTGTTTCCAGGGAACAAATTAGAGAGAAAACCATCCAGAGTCCAACTCAGCTTCCTTCTGCTCATTAACCAGAACAAATGAAGCAAAATCTTTCCTCTCAACTCTCTCTGCAGTGGCTGATCTTAAAACTGACGCTGGATTGATAAGTCATTCACATTATTTACACTCTTCATTTCTCTGTATTGAAAGATAAAATACACACTGCTGTATTTCTATCAGGAAGCAGCTGAAGCTGTGAGGCTGTCAACCAGGAGGAAGAGGAGCTTTCAGCTTCAGGGAGGAGCTGAGCTGCTCCTGAACTCTAGAAGAGACACAAACTTCCTCCTTCAACTCAGTTCAGCTCACCAACATCAGCTCTGGTCAACATGGACTATTATGGTCTGTCTCTGCTCGTCGCCTCACTGCTAACAGGTCAGTTTCAATCTGGATGCCTTGACATGGTAAAAATGTTTCAATGCTTCACCGTAAAAATCTTGCTAACTTAAAGATTGACACAAATTTCTTCTTTCAGGTGTCAGCTGTGATCAACTTACTCCTCGTGACAAGGAAGTGTTCAGAGTAGAAGGCAGCAATGTTACTCTGTCCTATAAATCCTCAAAACCAGCTCCGACTGATTATTTCTTGTGGTATCGACAACATCCTGGAAAACCTCCACAGTTCCTGATCTCTCACACTGGAGCAGGACTAAAACTCCAGGATCCAGTTCCTGGTTTCTCCTTCAAAGTGGGTGATGATAAAACCCAGATGGAGCTGCTGATCTCCTCTGCTGCAGTGCCAGACTCTGCTGTGTACTACTGCGCTCTGCAGCCCACAGTGACAGGAAACACCAGAACTCTGTACAAAAACCTGCAGTACTCCACAACATCCACTAGAGGGCCTCACTCACTGCTGAACCGCTGACTGTTGAGTCATTGGAGTGAAGACAAAGACAACAGAGACATGAAGCAGTAAATCAGAGACAGAGCTGCAGTGGAAGCAGAAAACTCTCTGATTGGTTGAGTTGAAGTGGCCCCGCCCACTGAGCTTCAGCTCATCCAATGGCATCGTTTCCCTCCTCCTTCTCCTGCAGTGGAAGAACATTGTTCATCTGCTGCGAGGCTCTCAGAACTCCAAAGACATGTTGCTTTCCCTCCTTGTGCTTCTGTCTCTCATTAGAGGTGAGTTTAAGATGAAGGGATTCTAGTTTAGTTCCAGCTGCTGCATTAACCTCTGATCCAGGCTGAGTTCACTGCTTCCTGCTGTCTTTGCTCTGGTTGAAGGGGAATCAGCTTCTCATCATCCTGGAAGCTGAACTGACACAGTTCTGCAGTTGATTTAGTTTTCAAAACAAATAGAAGAGACGAGACAATCACACACAGTCTGTACACTGTCAGGCGGCAGGACACACACACTGGCACCATCTTCCAGTCCAGCACCAACCAACCAACATGGTTCCTCAGCTGAACGTCTTCCTGATCATGGATGAGTCTCAGCAACATCCTCTTCCTCCACTGAGCTGAGCATCAGAGAGCTAACCCTGGCAGACACAGCTCTCTGCGACTGAGCTCTAGAAACACAGTGATACAAAGTGGAGACGAGGCTGAACAAAAACCTGAACCCAGATATCTGACTGGTCTTCAAAGAGGAGGGAAGTGGTATTCAGAGCTCTGCTTCATATCAGATGGATTCTGCTAATTGCTGCTTTCTCAGAGGCACTGTGGTTACAGCTGCTGATCAGCCACTGAGGGAGGATCCACAGGAGCAGAGTCACACCTCATCTGCCACAGTCATGGGTACGAGATGAAAATGCATCAAACTCTCAGGCTGAGATGAATAAAGTCAGACTGAAAACCAAAAATGTCTTTTCATTGTCTCATTCTGGACTGATATACACAAGGTTTGGTGTTTCACAAACCCGATTCTGCTGATTAGGGTGAAACTGAAACTCCAAAGATGTTCAAAGTGTTCTGATTTCAGCGACCCGATGACTTTACTGTGTTTGGTTTTTCGACATATCGCTCCTCTGCACATCAACTGCTTCATTCATAAAATGATCAGGTCACATGGCAGTGAAAAAAACACCAGATAGAAAGCAACTTCTCCCAATCCAAATCATCATCACCGGAAGTTCAACCAAAAACATTTCTTCTAATATATTTCATATTGGTAACAAAATATTTGAAGCAGTTCTCTCTGTTTTGCCATCAACACTGCTGTTTTGTCTGACTTTCATTTGTTGATTTATTTTAAAAAAAAAAAAAATCTTGAAAACAGTTTTTATGTATTTCACTATGGTATGCTACTTTTTGTTGGCTTTTCCTATTAAATCCCAATAAAATACAATAAAGTGTGGTTTAAATGTGACCAAATGTTTTAGAGATTCAGGGGTATGAATTACTTTGCAAGGCAGCATAAAAAATATGATCCACAGAAGCTGATTAGCTCCTAAATGTGGTCGAGGAAATGAAGAGCATCACAAATAATACGTGGCAACTGAGACAAAACCTGAAATGATGGAGGGACAGCAAAAAAGGTAGTCCGCAGACACACACACACACATACACACACACACACACACACACACACACACACACACACACACACACAAAATAATAAAAAAAAAAAAAATACAAGGATCATGGATTAACCCCCTAACCCAGCTAAGGTCAAAGGTTGTCACAGTTCAACAGAACCACTGCGGCCAACACAGCTGCTAATGAACAAAATGCATCAGTAAAATTTTCCAATTTCTTTTGGTTTTTATCTCTTCATCCTGGACAAGCCCCCAAATTATTGTTCCCTGATGCTTTCTAGGAGTGGGAGGGGTTGGGGCAGCGTACAAATGATTTCAAATAAAGAAAACCTGAAAACAATGTAAAAATATATCTTTATTAATAAATCTGTAAGAGAAAAAATTCTGATCAACTGGCTCTGAAAACTTGGCAGTAAAATAGAATCTAAAGCAGACTCCGTTTTACTGCAAGTCTAAAGGACACAGGATTCCACATATTTAGAAGAAACGTTCTTGTCACACTAGGAAGAGCAAAGAGTCACGGAGGAGACGTTAGACAGAGGTCAGCAACCAGGGACAGTGATGCAGGGCCTTCTCAGGTGAGGGCAGACAAGTTGCTGAGAAAAAGAAATCTGCTGCAGCAATCAGGACTGGGTTTTTACACATATTTCAGAATCACACTCATTTACACTCCAAAATGTATTTTTTTCTGTAGTAAAGGTAGCACAGGGAGAAGGCCATGTCTGGTTTATTTTGACGTTTGTTCATGTTTTTGTTTCAGATATTATTGACTACTGCATCACCTGTGTTCATAAAGGCAGCTGGTATGGATCATTCAATTTTTATGTATCTTAATTTTGCACATATGTGCTGCTACATTTGACTGAAATGTCATGTGGTGTTGTAGTGTAGTGTTAATTTCTATGTTCATGCCATGAAATTCAATCATGTGGCTTATTATCTGGTTACTTTGTCACTTCCATTCCATTGGTGTGCAAAGTAATTTGTTTACAGGAATGGTGTTTTAGTGATCATTCCATGTTCAGTAACCATTTGGTTCTTAATGATCTGACTATTTACCCTCCAGATGTTCGAGGGTATTGGTGTCGACTCAATCAGATCTTGGAAGCTAAAACTTTAATTTTGTTATATATAGTTTAAAGAACTAAAATTGGTTCCCTGGTGTTGAACTGTGCTGGTAGTGATTATGTGTGTTTTAGCCACCAAGGAGAGGCAGCATTGAATGTGAGAAGACGATAAATCACTCAATAGACCCTGAAAAATTTGCCCCCCCCTCTCTTTTCAGATCATGGTTACGCCCCTGGATGCTGCTGATCATTTCTGCTATCAACAATCTCCAGTAAAACCAGTTCCTCCTGAACATGTGACCCACTGACCAGCTGCTGGAAGCCTTTCCTCCTCTCTGCTCAACTCAACAGTTTTCCCTCCACCAGAGGGCGCCATGATCCAGCAGGCGGAGCTCTCCTTGTGCTCTGGGCTCCAGCATTGTGTCAATAAGAAGTGGTGCTGTGAAGAGAACAGAGTCAGACTGAATGCTGAACAGCAGCTGCTTCCTCTGCTGATTTCAACCTGGTTGGACAGATGGAACATTGGCTGTGGATTATTCTGGCTGCTCTTTTCTCTGGTAAGATAGAAAGCTCAACATGTTCCTCCTCTTCCAACACTGGAACACATGACTGAGCTCTCCATGAAGAGCTTTTTCATGTTCATATCTCCAGAACATCAGAGCAGATCATTGCTGCTGCTGATCATTGGTTACCTTGGAAAAGCAGCTGATATGGTTTCAAAGTGGCAATGATCAGTGAAAATGGCATCTATTCTACATGGACTAGAACTCTTTAGAGCTGCTGATTGTTCTCCTTGAATCAGTCATCTTTATTGATTCCTCTCTTCCTCTGCATGTTCTGTTCTTCCCCAGAGTGTAAAGGAGACTCAGTGAAGCAGCCAGAAGGACAAGTTGTTGCTGCTGCAGAGGATTCGGTGACTCTGGGATGTACTTTTGAAACCAGTGATCATTTCCCGAGATTGTTCTGGTATAAACAAACAGAAACGATTTCCCAAATACATATTGAAACGTTATGGAGAAACTGTGGAGACTCCTCAAGACATAAACAGCAACAGATTTACAGGGAAAACTGAGAAAACAATCCTTTACCTGAGGATCCAGGATCTCCGTCCGTCAGACTCTGCTGTGTACTACTGCGCTCTGCAGCCCACAGTGACAGGAAACACCAGAACGCGGGACAAAAACCTGCAGTACTCCACAACATCCACTAGAGGGCCTCACTCACTGCTGCACCTCTATGCTTATCCAGGCCATATGAAATCCCTTTCATTTTCCAAAGTCCACTTTGTCCATTTTAACCATATTTATTAACCTAGAAGGTACGTAATTATGATGTGATTGAAAACTGTCACAAGTCAACAGCCAGAGGTCAACATGTTCTGTTATTCTGTTTCACTAATTTTTTATTTTTTAAAAAAGACTCAAACATTATGAGTAAACTAAGAATCTCATTTTGGAATAAAAGAAAATCTACCTTTTAAAAATATTTTAGAGTTTAACTGAACACCAAAATATTTGTCACATAAAAACCTGTAAAAAGTACAAGTTTGTGCAGACTTCCATCATGATCAGAACCTTTGATCATTTTTAATTCTTCCATCTGTCACAAGGCATCTCCTCTGAAGTAATGACTGTCAGAGTTTGCTTCTCCTCTGAGCTTCTTCCATGTGGCTCAGCTCTGGCTGGGCCTGTTCTCATGTTCCCATCCTGCCCAGTCCTTTTCACCAGACCCTGTTTAAGACAGATAAGACCATCATCTGTTGTATTTTCCAGGGAAGTTCTTCCTTCAGTGAACTTTTCCTTCTCTCCACCAGTTCCTTTTCTCTGCGTCTCTCTGAGCCTCCTCTCCACAGCAACCATGGTTCCTCATGGCTTTAGGTCTTCACCTTGCAGCAACGTCTCTCCAGAATCCCTGCTGCTGTGCTTAAATCAGCTTCTGAAGTTTATTACAAGCATTTCATGTCTCTGGCTGACAGGGAGGAGATACTTTATGAATACGTGTGCTGGAGGTAAACGTATAACTGACACATGAACCAGCATGAAGGTCCAAGAAGTTCCTCAAATCTTTCTTCCTTTGTGACCAAGCAGAGGACGTAAACACACATCACAACAGAAATCATCTAATGGGATTGAATCCAACTTTAGGAGCAAAGGAAACAGTGAACGCGTTTTTCTCTGGCTCCTCCCACCACTGCTGAGCTCAGCCAATGAGAAGGCTCGTGTGTGCAGCGCTAAAAGCAGCTTGATGTTGAGGAGAAGGTCTGTGCAGCAGAGAAGCTGCTGAAGTTTTCCTTCTGCGGCAGTGGAACAACGTTGTTCATTAGCTGCTGTCTGACTTGAACAGCTGAAAACATGAATGTTAACTTGACCTCCTTCTGCTTTTCTCTCCTACTGCATAGGTGAGTGTCAGAACACAGAAAAACAGCTTGCTCGGATTTCCCTCCATGAATCTCACTGGGATCACATGTGGAGGGAAGAACCCTCTGTGAGTCTCTCATGTGGTGAATCTCCTGCAGACTGACTGACATGAAGGACTCTTTTTGCAGCCATGGGCTCCAATGAACACCGGCACACAGGAGCAGAAGAACAAGCTGTTTCAGAGAGAAGCCACACCAGTCTGAGCTGTGAATAGTACTGGTTCTATCTACAAAACGTCCAGTGGTACCGACAGCAGCAGAAGGTCCAGACCAGAGTTCCTCTGCTCTACATCACAGAGGGAGGAACAATTCATCCAAATCGCTCTGATTCTCTGCTGAGATCGATAAAACTCTGAGACGAGTAAAGCTGCTGATCTCCTCTGCTGCAGTGCCAGACTCTGCTGTGTACTACTGCGCTGTGAGGCCCACAGTGACAGGAAACACCAGAACTCTGTACAAAAACCTGCAGTACTGCACAACATCCACTAGAGGGCCTCACTCACTGCTCTGCTTCTATGGTTTGTTAGTTTTCAGTCTGACTGAGCAGCTGAGAACAAAGCAGAGATTTCTGCTGCATCACTGAACTCTCTGTGATGAGAACGTCTGGATCATCAAGGAGGGATGATGGCTGCTCCAAGTTATTTTAGCTTCCCTTCATCAGCTCCCTGTTAAATAAAGATTATAATCTCAGATTCTCCTTCTCACATTTAAAGCCCTTAATAATCAGCTCCATCATCCATCAGAGCCCTGATTGGTCCAGATGTTGCTACCAGAGACCTGATTCGTCCAGATGTTCTTCCTCCTTCTCCTGCAGTGGAAGAACATTGTTCATCTGCTGTGAGGCTCTCAGAACTCCAAAGACATGTTGCTTTCCCTCCTTGTGCTTCTGTCTCTCATTAGAGGTGAGTTTAAGATGAAGGGATTCTAGTTTAGTTCCAGCTGCTGCATTAACCTCTGATCCAGGCTGAGTTCACTGCTTCCTGCTGTCTTTGCTCTGGTTGAAGGGAAATCAGCTGATTTGGTTGTAAATGTCCATAGAGTAACACTGGACAGGGGACATTTGTCCACTGTTTCCTCTTTCCATTTTAGTTTTTTTCCTATCAATTTTCTATGTGAAACACATGCCTGAGTTTGCAAAACATCATCTCTTTAAATAAAAGTTGCCAACCCAGTGATTT